>OY829124.1:9665533-10155994 GCA_963691645.1 Pelosia muscerda | reverse complement strand
TAACCTAACCTAACCTAACCTAACCTAACCTAACCTAACCTAACCTAACCTAACCTAACCTAACCTAACCTAACCTAACCTAACCTAACCTAACCTAACCTAACCTAACCTAACCTAACCTAACCTAACCTAACCTAACCTAACCTAACCTAACCTAACCTAACCTAACCTAACCTAACCTAACCTAACCTAACCTAACCTAACCTAACCTAACCTAACCTAACCTAACCTAACCTAACCTAACCTAACCTAACCTAACCTAACCTAACCTAACCTAACCTAACCTAACCTAACCTAACCTAACCTAACCTAACCTAACCTAACCTAACCTAACCTAACCTAACCTAACCTAACCTAACCTAACCTAACCTAACCTAACCTAACCTAACCTAACCTAACCTAACCTAACCTAACCTAACCTAACCTAACCTAACCTAACCTAACCTAACCTAACCTAACCTAACCTAACCTAACCTAACCTAACCTAACCTAACCTAACCTAACCTAACCTAACCTAACCTAACCTAACCTAACCTAACCTAACCTAACCTAACCTAACCTAACCTAACCTAACCTAACCTAACCTAACCTAACCTAACCTAACCTAACCTAACCTAACCTAACCTAACCTAACCTAACCTAACCTAACCTAACCTAACCTAACCTAACCTAACCTAACCTAACCTAACCTAACCTAACCTAACCTAACCTAACCTAACCTAACCTAACCTAACCTAACCTAACCTAACCTAACCTAACCTAACCTAACCTAACCTAACCTAACCTAACCTAACCTAACCTAACCTAACCTAACCTAACCTAACCTAACCTAACCTAACCTAACCTAACCTAACCTAACCTAACCTAACCTAACCTAACCTAACCTAACCTAACCTAACCTAACCTAACCTAACCTAACCTAACCTAACCTAACCTAACCTAACCTAACCTAACCTAACCTAACCTAACCTAACCTAACCTAACCTAACCTAACCTAACCTAACCTAACCTAACCTAACCTAACCTAACCTAACCTAACCTAACCTAACCTAACCTAACCTAACCTAACCTAACCTAACCTAACCTAACCTAACCTAACCTAACCTAACCTAACCTAACCTAACCTAACCTAACCTAACCTAACCTAACCTAACCTAACCTAACCTAACCATAACCTAACCTAACCTAACCTAACCTAACCTAACCTAACCTAACCTAACCTAACCTAACCTAACCTAACCTAACCTAACCTAACCTAACCTAACCTAACCTAACCTAACCTAACCTAACCTAACCTAACCTAACCTAACCTAACCTAACCTAACCTAACCTAACCTAACCTAACCTAACCTAACCTAACCTAACCTAACCTAACCTAACCTAACCTAACCTAACCTAACCTAACCTAACCTAACCTAACCTAACCTAACCTAACCTAACCTAACCTAACCTAACCTAACCTAACCTAACCTAACCTAACCTAACCTAACCTAACCTAACCTAACCTAACCTAACCTAACCTAACCTAACCTAACCTAACCTAACCTAACCTAACCTAACCTAACCTAACCTAACCTAACCTAACCTAACCTAACCTAACCTAACCTAACCTAACCTAACCTAACCTAACCTAACCTAACCTAACCTAACCTAACCTAACCTAACCTAACCTAACCTAACCTAACCTAACCTAACCTAACCTAACCTAACCTAACCTAACCTAACCTAACCTAACCTAACCTAACCTAACCTAACCTAACCTAACCTAACCTAACCTAACCTAACCTAACCTAACCTAACCTAACCTAACCTAACCTAACCTAACCTAACCTAACCTAACCTAACCTAACCTAACCTAACCTAACCTAACCTAACCTAACCTAACCTAACCTAACCTAACCTAACCTAACCTAACCTAACCTAACCTAACCTAACCTAACCTAACCTAACCTAACCTAACCTAACCTAACCTAACCTAACCTAACCTAACCTAACCTAACCTAACCTAACCTAACCTAACCTAACCTAACCTAACCTAACCTAACCTAACCTAACCTAACCTAACCTAACCTAACCTAACCTAACCTAACCTAACCTAACCTAACCTAACCTAACCTAACCTAACCTAACCTAACCTAACCTAACCTAACCTAACCTAACCTAACCTAACCTAACCTAACCTAACCTAACCTAACCTAACCTAACCTAACCTAACCTAACCTAACCTAACCTAACCTAACCTAACCTAACCTAACCTAACCTAACCTAACCTAACCTAACCTAACCTAACCTAACCTAACCTAACCTAACCTAACCTAACCTAACCTAACCTAACCTAACCTAACCTAACCTAACCTAACCTAACCTAACCTAACCTAACCTAACCTAACCTAACCTAACCTAACCTAACCTAACCTAACCTAACCTAACCTAACCTAACCTAACCTAACCTAACCTAACCTAACCTAACCTAACCTAACCTAACCTAACTCTAACCTAACCTAACCTAACCTAACCTAACCTAACCTAACCTAACCTAACCTAACCTAACCTAACCTAACCTAACCTAACCTAACCTAACCTAACCTAACCTAACCTAACCTAACCTAACCTAACCTAACCTAACCTAACCTAACCTAACCTAACCTAACCTAACCTAACCTAACCTAACCTAACCTAACCTAACCTAACCTAACCTAACCTAACCTAACCTAACCTAACCTAACCTAACCTAACCTAACCTAACCTAACCTAACCTAACCTAACCTAACCTAACCTAACCTAACCTAACCTAACCTAACCTAACCTAACCTAACCTAACCTAACCTAACCTAACCTAACCTAACCTAACCTAACCTAACCTAACCTAACCTAACCTAACCTAACCTAACCTAACCTAACCTAACCTAACCTAACCTAACCTAACCTAACCTAACCTAACCTAACCTAACCTAACCTAACCTAACCTAACCTAACCTAACCTAACCTAACCTAACCTAACCTAACCTAACCTAACCTAACCTAACCTAACCTAACCTAACCTAACCTAACCTAACCTAACCTAACCTAACCTAACCTAACCTAACCTAACCTAACCTAACCTAACCTAACCTAACCTAACCTAACCTAACCTAACCTAACCTAACCTAACCTAACCTAACCTAACCTAACCTAACCTAACCTAACCTAACCTAACCTAACCTAACCTAACCTAACCTAACCTAACCTAACCTAACCTAACCTAACCTAACCTAACCTAACCTAACCTAACCTAACCTAACCTAACCTAACCTAACCTAACCTAACCTAACCTAACCTAACCTAACCTAACCTAACCTAACCTAACCTAACCTAACCTAACCTAACCTAACCTAACCTAACCTAACCTAACCTAACCTAACCTAACCTAACCTAACCTAACCTAACCTAACCTAACCTAACCTAACCTAACCTAACCTAACCTAACCTAACCTAACCTAACCTAACCTAACCTAACCTAACCTAACCTAACCTAACCTAACCTAACCTAACCTAACCTAACCTAACCTAACCTAACCTAACCTAACCTAACCTAACCTAACCTAACCTAACCTAACCTAACCTAACCTAACCTAACCTAACCTAACCTAACCTAACCTAACCTAACCTAACCTAACCTAACCTAACCTAACCTAACCTAACCTAACCTAACCTAACCTAACCTAACCTAACCTAACCTAACCTAACCTAACCTAACCTAACCTAACCTAACCTAACCTAACCTAACCTAACCTAACCTAACCTAACCTAACCTAACCTAACCTAACCTAACCTAACCTAACCTAACCTAACCTAACCTAACCTAACCTAACCTAACCTAACCTAACCTAACCTAACCTAACCTAACCTAACCTAACCTAACCTAACCTAACCTAACCTAACCTAACCTAACCTAACCTAACCTAACCTAACCTAACCTAACCTAACCTAACCTAACCTAACCTAACCTAACCTAACCTAACCTAACCTAACCTAACCTAACCTAACCTAACCTAACCTAACCTAACCTAACCTAACCTAACCTAACCTAACCTAACCTAACCTAACCTAACCTAACCTAACCTAACCTAACCTAACCTAACCTAACCTAACCTAACCTAACCTAACCTAACCTAACCTAACCTAACCTAACCTAACCTAACCTAACCTAACCTAACCTAACCTAACCTAACCTAACCTAACCTAACCTAACCTAACCTAACCTAACCTAACCTAACCTAACCTAACCTAACCTAACCTAACCTAACCTAACCTAACCTAACCTAACCTAACCTAACCTAACCTAACCTAACCTAACCTAACCTAACCTAACCTAACCTAACCTAACCTAACCTAACCTAACCTAACCTAACCTAACCTAACCTAACCTAACCTAACCTAACCTAACCTAACCTAACCTAACCTAACCTAACCTAACCTAACCTAACCTAACCTAACCTAACCTAACCTAACCTAACCTAACCTAACCTAACCTAACCTAACCTAACCTAACCTAACCTAACCTAACCTAACCTAACCTAACCTAACCTAACCTAACCTAACCTAACCTAACCTAACCTAACCTAACCTAACCTAACCTAACCTAACCTAACCTAACCTAACCTAACCTAACCTAACCTAACCTAACCTAACCTAACCTAACCTAACCTAACCTAACCTAACCTAACCTAACCTAACCTAACCTAACCTAACCTAACCTAACCTAACCTAACCTAACCTAACCTAACCTAACCTAACCTAACCTAACCTAACCTAACCTAACCTAACCTAACCTAACCTAACCTAACCTAACCTAACCTAACCTAACCTAACCTAACCTAACCTAACCTAACCTAACCTAACCTAACCTAACCTAACCTAACCTAACCTAACCTAACCTAACCTAACCTAACCTAACCTAACCTAACCTAACCTAACCTAACCTAACCTAACCTAACCTAACCTAACCTAACCTAACCTAACCTAACCTAACCTAACCTAACCTAACCTAACCTAACCTAACCTAACCTAACCTAACCTAACCTAACCTAACCTAACCTAACCTAACCTAACCTAACCTAACCTAACCTAACCTAACCTAACCTAACCTAACCTAACCTAACCTAACCTAACCTAACCTAACCTAACCTAACCTAACCTAACCTAACCTAACCTAACCTAACCTAACCTAACCTAACCTAACCTAACCTAACCTAACCTAACCTAACCTAACCTAACCTAACCTAACCTAACCTAACCTAACCTAACCTAACCTAACCTAACCTAACCTAACCTAACCTAACCTAACCTAACCTAACCTAACCTAACCTAACCTAACCTAACCTAACCTAACCTAACCTAACCTAACCTAACCTAACCTAACCTAACCTAACCTAACCTAACCTAACCTAACCTAACCTAACCTAACCTAACCTAACCTAACCTAACCTAACCTAACCTAACCTAACCTAACCTAACCTAACCTAACCTAACCTAACCTAACCTAACCTAACCTAACCTAACCTAACCTAACCTAACCTAACCTAACCTAACCTAACCTAACCTAACCTAACCTAACCTAACCTAACCTAACCTAACCTAACCTAACCTAACCTAACCTAACCTAACCTAACCTAACCTAACCTAACCTAACCTAACCTAACCTAACCTAACCTAACCTAACCTAACCTAACCTAACCTAACCTAACCTAACCTAACCTAACCTAACCTAACCTAACCTAACCTAACCTAACCTAACCTAACCTAACCTAACCTAACCTAACCTAACCTAACCTAACCTAACCTAACCTAACCTAACCTAACCTAACCTAACCTAACCTAACCTAACCTAACCTAACCTAACCTAACCTAACCTAACCTAACCTAACCTAACCTAACCTAACCTAACCTAACCTAACCTAACCTAACCTAACCTAACCTAACCTAACCTAACCTAACCTAACCTAACCTAACCTAACCTAACCTAACCTAACCTAACCTAACCTAACCTAACCTAACCTAACCTAACCTAACCTAACCTAACCTAACCTAACCTAACCTAACCTAACCTAACCTAACCTAACCTAACCTAACCTAACCTAACCTAACCTAACCTAACCTAACCTAACCTAACCTAACCTAACCTAACCTAACCTAACCTAACCTAACCTAACCTAACCTAACCTAACCTAACCTAACCTAACCTAACCTAACCTAACCTAACCTAACCTAACCTAACCTAACCTAACCTAACCTAACCTAACCTAACCTAACCTAACCTAACCTAACCTAACCTAACCTAACCTAACCTAACCTAACCTAACCTAACCTAACCTAACCTAACCTAACCTAACCTAACCTAACCTAACCTAACCTAACCTAACCTAACCTAACCTAACCTAACCTAACCTAACCTAACCTAACCTAACCTAACCTAACCTAACCTAACCTAACCTAACCTAACCTAACCTAACCTAACCTAACCTAACCTAACCTAACCTAACCTAACCTAACCTAACCTAACCTAACCTAACCTAACCTAACCTAACCTAACCTAACCTAACCTAACCTAACCTAACCTAACCTAACCTAACCTAACCTAACCTAACCTAACCTAACCTAACCTAACCTAACCTAACCTAACCTAACCTAACCTAACCTAACCTAACCTAACCTAACCAAAATACGTAATTACATTGATAAAATCTATAAATATATACCTAGTGTGCTATACCATTGGAAGCGTAACGCCGTCGCCTACACGACGCGATAAAAATTTTGGACAGTTTCCATATTGAAAACTCAAGTTTTCATAGATTTTCATAAATTTCCACACTTTGTTTCCAGTCAAACACTTTTAAAATCTGTTTTTTATAGGGACGCATAGCGATATTTCTATACCATCAGGTGCGCGACGTTAATACCTACCTCTCGACGCCCCGCAAGGGTATATAACACCAATATATCATCATCAGCATCAGGCCGACCTCCTAAAATTCAATAAATTTACCAAATTTACATAATAATTGCATTTTCTGGTCCTCGGACCATACAAACCTGTACTCCTGGTTCTTCAGACGTGTGCACGCGGGCGTTCCGCGTCCGTTGGTACCGCTCCTGTAGTTCCCGGAAGAGTAGTTCTCCTGAAAAACAACTTTTAGTCTCAGTTAAATAGGTACAGTTTCACGTTTTTCAGTGTTTATTCAAAATTTTTCCAAGGAGGCCTGCATAGCTGCTCACACCACCTTGTGGAGTACGTCGGGACCTATCCGTAGGTACCTCTCGCGCCCCGCTAGGGTCCCTAATTACCGAGAAATACGCAATTTTAATAATTTTTCATTTTCCTAGGGAAAAATCATTTTCTCTGTTTCCGGGTTTTTCTAAATTTTCACAGGATATCCCTATAGGTGACGTCGAGACCTCCTCGCCGGTACCCCACTCGACCAGCTGGGACTTGTGGTTCGCCAGCAATCAGCTTTCCAAGTTCGAGGGGTGAGGACCGAGGTTACCTTAGGGCAACAATTTTGTATCAAATTGACTGTAAACAGTATCAAATACGTAATTACATTGATAAAATCTATAAATATATACCTAGTGTGCTATACCATTGGAAGCGTAACGCCGTCGCCTACACGACGCGATAAAAATTTTGGACAGTTTCCATATTGAAAACTCAAGTTTTCATAGATTTTCATAAATTTCCACACTTTGTTTCCAGTCAAACACTTTTAAAATCTGTTTTTTATAGGGACGCATAGCGATATTTCTATACCATCAGGTGCGCGACGTTAATACCTACCTCTCGACGCCCCGCAAGGGTATATAACACCAATATATCATCATCAGCATCAGGCCGACCTCCTAAAATTCAATAAATTTACCAAATTTACATAATAATTGCATTTTCTGGTCCTCGGACCATACAAACCTGTACTCCTGGTTCTTCAGACGTGTGCACGCGGGCGTTCCGCGTCCGTTGGTACCGCTCCTGTAGTTCCCGGAAGAGTAGTTCTCCTGAAAAACAACTTTTAGTCTCAGTTAAATAGGTACAGTTTCACGTTTTTCAGTGTTTATTCAAAATTTTTCCAAGGAGGCCTGCATAGCTGCTCACACCACCTTGTGGAGTACGTCGGGACCTATCCGTAGGTACCTCTCGCGCCCCGCTAGGGTCCCTAATTACCGAGAAATACGCAATTTTAATAATCGCGAGCCCCGCCCGCCCACCCGGTTTTTACGCTCTAGGCTTATAGCCTCGGGTGGGAGGAGCATCCGCAGTGCGGACGCGGGCCGCCCAAAATTGGAAACCTTAATTTATTACGTCTATTGACAAGTTTTATTATTGCATATATTAATACTGACTGAATTTTTTGTATTTTTTTTTAAATTTAATTTTTATGTTGACATTTTAAATTTATACAATTTTATTTGACATTTAAATTTATATAATTTTAATTTTAATTTAATCTTTTAATTTTATTTTTACAATTTTAATCATTGACTAATTTATTGACGTATACTTTTGTATACATTTATATTTTAAAATTTTATATTTTTTTTAAATTTGAACGCGCTCCAAAATGGCGACTGTGCACTCCCCCAGGTGCGACCGTCCAGGAGCTGCTGCCGCAACATTGGGCAACAAACCCACACCCCCTCCCGCAGAGGAGACCTCACTAGGGGTAGTGCGGCGCCCGACGCCATCGGTACGTCGCAGCATTGATAGGCTGGAGTCGCAAAATGTGGACCAGCCTAAACCATCAAAAAAAGGGGCACTACGACCGACGTCCCCTCTGCGCGTACCGATGCCGCCGAGGCGCTGCACGGCAGCTATTGAGAGCTGCGAAGTCATACGGCAGCAGCTCCGAATATCAGGAAACATTAAAAGAGAAATAAAGGAGGAAATAAGATTAAGGACGGAGCACCTGGAGGGGATAGTTAGGGCATACGAGGAGGAGAGGAAGCGGCTGTTGAAGAGGCAGAGTGCGGGGGGGGCAGAGACGACATTCGTCATACCGGCATCTGCCCCCCCTGTCCCTGCCTCGGCGCTTCCTCCCTCCGATAATAGATTAGAGGAAGCCATTCTAAAAAAGCTAGGTGTGTATGAAAGTTTACTGAAAGAGAATGGAAGAATGATTAGGGAAATAAGAGAGAATGTGAGTAAAAAGGATGAAAGGGAGTGTGAGAGATTACTAAAAGAGAGTGTAAGTACGACGAAGGAAATAAAGGAGAGTATTGAGAGGCAGGATGAAAGAGAGAGAGAAAGGGAAAAGAAGGGGACGATGACTTACGCGGGTGCAGTGGCGGCCCGCCCGGGCCTTAAGCCTACGGGCGGTACGACACTGCACTCCGTGGTGGTCACGTCCAAGAATGAAAGTGATACGGGAGAGCAGGTGATGGAGAGACTGAGGAAGATTGCAAGCGAGGATGAGGGATGGATAACAGTTGAGAAAGTAAGAAAGGCGAAAGACAGGAAGGTATTTATAGGGTATAAAACGGAAGAAGAAAGAAAGAGGGCACAGAAAAGGCTGCTGGAAAGGGAGTCGAACCTCGCCGTCGAGGAGGTCAAAAATAAAGACCCACTCCTCATACTGTACGGCGTCCTCAAAAGCCTCAAAGATGAGGACCTGCTCAAGGCCGTAAAGGCCCGGAACACTGATGTGTTCCGGAACTTGGCACCGGAGCAGGTGAGGATGGCCGTACTGTACCGGCGGACGGCGAGGAACCCCCACACGTGCCATGTGGTGCTGAGGGTCTCCCCGGCGATATGGGCCCGTGCCCTAGGCACAGGGAAGCTCCACGTCGATCTGCAGCCCATCAGGGTTGCAGATCAGTCACCGTTGGTGCAATGCTCCCTGTGCCTGGGTTACGGGCATACCAGGAAATTCTGCACCGGCACTGAGCCTAAGTGTAGCCACTGTGGCGAAGGGCATTTAAAAGCTGCATGCCCGAGCTACAGTGCCGGTGCAGAGCCTACCTGCACCAATTGCCGGAGAGAGAGGCTCAGCAGCACATGTCACAGTGTGTTCAGCCATCTGTGCCCAGTGCGTCAGAGATGGGACGTGATAGCGAGGACCACCACTCAATACCAGTGCTAATGTTGATCCGAGGAATGTGACCCCACACAGGATGCTGCAGGCTAACCTCCAGAGGAGTAAGCTGGCAACCGAAACCTTCGTTCTCGAAGCCTCGAGGCGCAAGGCCACAGCCGCTCTAATTCAGGAGCCCTATACCGGCAATACCGGGAGAATGAAAGGATACCAGGGCGTAAGGGTCTTCCAGAACACTGGACAAGGAGGAGGGACTGTAAAGGCGTCCATTGCCGTCTTTGACCCAAACGTGGACGTCATACAGTACCCGCAACTCACCACCGACAACATCGCGGTGGTGGGGATCCGGACCAGTGCCTGGGAGATCACGCTGGTATCCTTTTATTTCGAACCGAGGCCAACGCCGTTGGCTCCTTACTTGGAGCGGCTCAAGGAGGTGAGACGAAGCCTAGGTTCCCGGCTTACTGTTCTGGGTGGGGACGCAAATGCGCATAGCACCTGGTGGGGGCACCCAACCGAAGACGACAGAGGCGAGTTATTGAGTGGGGTACTCGCTGAAATGGACCTCCATGTCCTGAACAGCGGGGATATTCCAACTTTCGACTGTGTGAGGGGTGGACATAGGTACTGCAGCTATGTAGACGTGACGACCTGCACGGACAACGCGTTTCCCTGGATCGACGCTTGGAGGGTGGACCCAAGCCTATGCCCGAGCTCAGACCACAACGGTGTGGTGTTCAACCTCAATTTGACAAAAGCGAGTGGCACTCAAATAAAAAGGACCACTCGGGCCTATAATACTAGAAAGGC
The DNA here is from genome assembly GCA_963691645.1 of Pelosia muscerda. Lineage (NCBI taxonomy): Eukaryota > Metazoa > Arthropoda > Insecta > Lepidoptera > Erebidae > Pelosia > Pelosia muscerda. The sequence goes on along the minus strand of OY829124.1, from coordinate 10,145,120 downwards.
CAACTGGGAGGCTTTCGGGGCTAGCATGGCCCGGCAGCTTCCGGATATTGCGATAGGCGAAACAAGGCATACCAACGAATTGGATGCCTTGGCCGAAGCATATACGGAAGCTGTTGGGAGCGCGTGCCGCGAAAGCATCCCAGTGAAAAAACCAGTGGGGTTGACCACTGCACCGTGGTGGTCGGAAAGACTCGCTGGCCTTAAAAAGGTAATGGTCACCTTCAAGCGTCGAATCAGGTACGCCGCACCGGTCCGCAGGTCGTTCGTTATAGCTCAGTACCTGGAACGAAAGGAGATGTATGAAAGTGAAGTAAAAAAGGCACAAGTCGAAAGTTGGAAGAACTTCTGCGGAAGGCAGGACATGGAGGGACTATGGGAGGGCATCTATCGGGTGATAGGTAGGGCCACGGTAAGGGAAGAGGATACTCTGCTTTCCGCCAATGGATCTTACCTGGACGCAAAAGGTTCGGCCGAGCTTTTAGCTCGGACCTTCTACCCGGAGGACCGGGAGGAGGAGGACAACGAAGGGCACCGAAGAGTCAGGGAAAAGGCTAAGGGGTTGGAGCGGGATGAGGGTCATCATGAGGATGACCCACCTTTTACAGTGGGTGAGCTCTTCGGTGCTCTTCGGAAGTTCAATCCGAAGAAAGCCCCGGGGGCGGATGGCTTCACAGCCGACATTTGCACCCACGCCATTAGGGCCGACCCCTCATTCTTCTTGGAGCTGCTGAATCGGTGCCTTCGCCACGGCTACTTTCCTAAAATATGGAAGGAAGCCGTGGTGGTGGCATTGAGGAAGCCCGGCAAGGACTCGTACGCCGTCCCCAAATCGTACAGACCTATTGGTCTGTTACCGGTTCTGGGGAAGGTGTACGAGAGGATGTTGGTAACTCGTCTCAATTTCTACTTAATGCCGAGGATTAGTACTCGCCAGTACGGCTTTATGCCCCAGAAAAGTACCGAAGACGCCCTCTATGACCTCATGGGCCACATAAGGGCTAGACTTGATGAGAAGAGGATAGTCCTTATGGTGTCCTTGGACATAGAGGGCGCCTTCGATAGCGCCTGGTGGCCAGCTATAAAAGTACGACTGGCTGAGGAAAGGTGTCCGGCAAACTTGAGACGAGTTATCAACAGCTACCTTAGCGACAGGAGAGTGAGGGTAAGGTATGCGGGCGAGGAGTGCGAACGCCCTACGGGGAAGGGTTGCGTTCAGGGTTCCATTGGCGGACCCTTACTGTGGAACCTCTTGTTGGATCCCTTACTGCGACGGTTGGAGGATGGGGCAGCTCGCGTCCAGGCATTCGCGGACGACGTGGTGCTTGTGTTCGATGGTGACAGCGCCTTGGAGATTGAGAGACAGGCCAATGCCTCTCTCGAGCATGTGCGGGAGTGGGGCATCGGAATGAAGCTGAAATTCGCACCGCACAAAACTTGTGCGATGGTAATCACGCGGAGGCTTAAGTACGATGTCCCACGCCTCAGCATGGGCGGGATAGACATTGGCATGTCCAAGGAAATCAAGATCCTGGGGCTCACCATCGATCACAAGCTAACCTTCAACACCCACGTCACCAACCAATGCAAAAAGGCTATCGCCATCTACCACAAGCTGGCGCGGATGGCCCGGATCGGTTGGGGACTACATCCCGAGGTGATCCGGACCATCTACACCGCAGCCGTGGAACCGACGGTGCTGTACGCAGCCAGCAGCTGGTGTCCAGCGGTGGAGAAGCTCGGTATCCAGAAGCAGTTAGCCGTGGTGCAGCGCGGGTTCGCGCAAAAACTTTGCAAGGGCTACCGGACGGTTTCTCTGCACTCAAGTCTAATCTTGGCTGGAATGCTCCCTCTGGACCTCAGAGTTCGCGAGGTGGCCTCACTTTATGAGGCTAAGAGAGGAGTGTCCCAGTCATGGTTGGGAGACAGAGAGGTCGAACGGATGGCCTCAGCAATGGAGGTACCTCACCCCGCGGAGCATATAAGTCTGGACTTCACCAGCCTGGTAGACGAGGAAGATTATCAGCGCACCAACACCATCCAGGTGCGCATCTTCACGGACGGGAGCAAGATTGAGGGTCGTGTCGGCGCTGCGCTATCCATTTGGAATAGCGACGCCGAAACAAAGACCCTCAAACTTGCTCTCGCCCCCCATTGTACCGTCTACCAGGCCGAACTCCTGGCTTTATGCAAAGCGACCAGTGAGGTCCTTAGGCGCGGCGCGGCCACGACGTTCGGCATCCTCAGCGACAGCAAAGCCGCTCTCCAAACGGTCGTCAACCCCCGTGCCCTCCACCCTCTGGCCGTTGAGGCCAGAGATAACATCAAGCGGGGCTTGATCCAGAACAAGGAAATATCCCTGTTCTGGATCAAGGCCCACGTAGGGTTGGAGGGCAACGAGCGAGCGGACCAGCTCGCTAAGGAGGCGGCTTTGAGGTCGAAGACGAGGCCGAACTATGACCTGTGTCCCGTCTCATTTGTCAAGCGTGGCCTGCGTCAGATCACGCTTGACAAGTGGAACGGACGCTATAAGACGGGTACGACTGCTTCTGGTACCAAGCTTTTCTTTCCGTGCGCTGTGGATGCGTACAGAATCGTCCGTAAGATGGAGATAGCCGGCACCACGACCCAGCTATTAACGGGGCATGGTGGGTTCTCTGAATACTTGAGCCGCTTCAAGTGTAAGGAGGACCCATCATGCGCCTGCGAGCCAGGGGTCGTGGAATCGGTTGCGCACCTGGTCGCGGACTGTCCCATCTTCGCTAGGGATAGGTACGAGTTGGAGTGTCGGATCCAACTGGAGGTTTGTGTAGCAAACTTTCCAGTCCTGGTGACAAAGAACTACAGGCAGCACTTCCTAGAGTATTGGGAAAGTGTAATTAGGGTTGTCTTAAAAAGGAACAAGACGTGATCGGCCTCATACAGCTATTTTTAGAAATAGCTGAGAGAGGCCGATACAGTAAGTGGGAATAATGGACTGGGAAGTGCTGTCTGTGGTTCCGACGGAAGTTTGCTGATCACCCGGATGCCCCACGCCCCACGGGATGTATGATTAGTATGAGAGGGTTTTTAAAAGAGTGGGTAAGAGAGTAATGGGATGGAAGCATGGAAGGAAATGAAAGTGATAGAATGAAAGAAGCACCTAGCTTAGAAGAAGAAACGGATAAGAGGGTACTTTTTTAGAAATTAGACTTGTTTTTTATTATTTTTTATTATCAAAATTTGACTAAAAATGGCTTCCTCGAAGTGCACAGCACGCAGTGGAAGGAGTAAGAAAAAAAAAAAAAAAAAAAAAAAAAAAAAAACCTAACCTAACCTAACCTAACCTAACCTAACCTAACCTAACCTAACCTAACCTAACCTAACCTAACCTAACCTAACCTAACCTAACCTAACCTAACCTAACCTAACCTAACCTAACCTAACCTAACCTAACCTAACCTAACCTAACCTAACCTAACCTAACCTAACCTAACCTAACCTAACCTAACCTAACCTAACCTAACCTAACCTAACCTAACCTAACCTAACCTAACCTAACCTAACCTAACCTAACCTAACCTAACCTAACCTAACCTAACCTAACCTAACCTAACCGTAAACAGTATCAAATACGTAATTACATTGATAAAATCTATAAATATATACCTAGTGTGCTATACCATTGGAAGCGTAACGCCGTCGCCTACACGACGCGGTAAAAATTTTGGACAGTTTCCATATTGAAAACTCAAGTTTTCATAGATTTTCATAAATTTCCACACTTTGTTTCCAGTCAAACACTTTTAAAATCTGTTTTTTATAGGGACGCATAGCGATATTTCTATACCATCAGGTGCGCGACGTTAATACCTACCTCTCGACGCCCCGCAAGGGTATATAACACCAATATATCATCATCAGCATCAGGCCGACCTCCTAAAATTCAATAAATTTACCAAATTTACATAATTATTGCATTTTCTGGTCCTCGGACCATACAAACCTGTACTCCTGGTTCTTCAGACGTGTGCACGCGGGCGTTTCGCGTCCGTTGGTACCGCTCCTGTAGTTCCCGGAAGAGTAGTTCTCCTGAAAAACAACTTTTAGTCTCAGTTAAATAGGTACAGTTTCACGTTTTTCAGTGTTTATTCAAAAATTTTTCCAAGGAGGCCTGCATAGCTGCTCACACCACCTTGTGGAGTACGTCGGGACCTATCCGTAGGTACCTCTCGCGCCCCGCTAGGGTCCCTAATTACCGAGAAAAACGCAATTTTAATAATTTTTCATTTTCCTAGGGAAAAATCATTTTCTCTGTTTCCGGGTTTTTCTAAATTTTCACAGGATATCCCTATAGGTGACGTCGAGACCTCCTCGCCGGTACCCCACTCGACCAGCTGGGACTTGTGGTTCGCCAGCAATCGGCTTTCCAAGTTCGAGGGGTGAGGACCGAGGTTACCTTAGGGCAACAATTTTGTATCAAATTGACTGTAAACAGTATCAAATACGTAATTACATTGATAAAATCTATAAATATATACCTAGTGTGCTATACCATTGGAAGCGTAACGCCGTCGCCTACACGACGCGGTAAAAATTTTGGACAGTTTCCATATTGAAAACTCAAGTTTTCATAGATTTTCATAAATTTCCACACTTTGTTTCCAGTCAAACACTTTTAAAATCTGTTTTTTATAGGGACGCATAGCGATATTTCTATACCATCAGGTGCGCGACGTTAATACCTACCTCTCGACGCCCCGCAAGGGTATATAACACCAATATATCATCATCAGCATCAGGCCGACCTCCTAAAATTCAATAAATTTACCAAATTTACATAATTATTGCATTTTCTGGTCCTCGGACCATACAAACCTGTACTCCTGGTTCTTCAGACGTGTGCACGCGGGCGTTTCGCGTCCGTTGGTACCGCTCCTGTAGTTCCCGGAAGAGTAGTTCTCCTGAAAAACAACTTTTAGTCTCAGTTAAATAGGTACAGTTTCACGTTTTTCAGTGTTTATTCAAAAATTTTTCCAAGGAGGCCTGCATAGCTGCTCACACCACCTTGTGGAGTACGTCGGGACCTATCCGTAGGTACCTCTCGCGCCCCGCTAGGGTCCCTAATTACCGAGAAAAACGCAATTTTAATAATTTTTCATTTTCCTAGGGAAAAATCATTTTCTCTGTTTCCGGGTTTTTCTAAATTTTCACAGGATATCCCTATAGGTGACGTCGAGACCTCCTCGCCGGTACCCCACTCGACCAGCTGGGACTTGTGGTTCGCCAGCAATCGGCTTTCCAAGTTCGAGGGGTGAGGACCGAGGTTACCTTAGGGCAACAATTTTGTATCAAATTGACTGTAAACAGTATCAAATACGTAATTACATTGATAAAATCTATAAATATATACCTAGTGTGCTATACCATTGGAAGCGTAACGCCGTCGCCTACACGACGCGGTAAAAATTTTGGACAGTTTCCATATTGAAAACTCAAGTTTTCATAGATTTTCATAAATTTCCACACTTTGTTTCCAGTCAAACACTTTTAAAATCTGTTTTTTATAGGGACGCATAGCGATATTTCTATACCATCAGGTGCGCGACGTTAATACCTACCTCTCGACGCCCCGCAAGGGTATATAACACCAATATATCATCATCAGCATCAGGCCGACCTCCTAAAATTCAATAAATTTACCAAATTTACATAATTATTGCATTTTCTGGTCCTCGGACCATACAAACCTGTACTCCTGGTTCTTCAGACGTGTGCACGCGGGCGTTTCGCGTCCGTTGGTACCGCTCCTGTAGTTCCCGGAAGAGTAGTTCTCCTGAAAAACAACTTTTAGTCTCAGTTAAATAGGTACAGTTTCACGTTTTTCAGTGTTTATTCAAAAATTTTTCCAAGGAGGCCTGCATAGCTGCTCACACCACCTTGTGGAGTACGTCGGGACCTATCCGTAGGTACCTCTCGCGCCCCGCTAGGGTCCCTAATTACCGAGAAAAACGCAATTTTAATAATCGCGAGCCCCGCCCGCCCACCCTGTTTTTACGCCCTAGGCTTATAGCCTCGGGTGGGAGGAGCATCCGCAGTGCGGACGCGGGCCGCCCAAAAATTGGAAACTTTTATTTATTGCGTCTACGGACAAGTTTTATCATAGCATTTTATTATTATTGACTGAACTTTTTGTTTTTTTATTTTTTAATTTTTATTTGACATTTAATTTTATATACAATTTTATTTGACATTTTAAATTTATACAAATTTATTTTTATCTTATTTTAATTTCATTTATTCTTAATTTTACATTTACATTTGACTTATTTTCTGACGGGTACTATTGTACACCAAATTTTATTGTTTAATTCTTTTATAATTTTACTGTTTTTATTTTTATCAACTTAACGCGCTCAACCATGGCAACTGTGCATTCCCCCAAGTGCGACCGTCCAGCACAACTGAGCAGCAAACCCGTGCCCCCTCCCGCAGAGGAGACCACGCTAGGGGTAGTGCAGCGTCCGACGACATCGGTACGTCGCAGCATTGATAAGCTGGAGTCACAACAAATGGCCCAGCCCAAGCAAGCAAAAAAAGGGGCACTACGACCTACGTCCCCGCTGCGCGTACCGCTGCCGCCGAGGCGCTGCACAGCAGCTATTGAAAGCTGCGATATAATAAAACAACAGCTGAAGATCTCCGGAAACATTAAAAGGGAGATAAAGGAGGAGATCAGAGCTAGGACGGAGCACTTGGAGGGGATAGTCAGGGCATACGAAGAGGAGAGGAAGCGGCTTTTGAAGAGGCAGAGCGCAGGGGGGGCAGAGACGACTTTCGTCATACCGGCATCTGCCCCCCCTGTCCCTGCCTCGGCGCTTCCTCCCTCAGATTTAGAGGAAGCCATTTTAAATAAGCTAGGTGTGTATGAAAGTTTACTGAAAGAGAATGGAAGAATGATTAGGGAAATAAGAGAGAACGTGAGTAAAAAGGATGAAAGGGAGTGTGAGAGATTACTAAAAGAGAGTGTAAGTACGACGAAGGAAATAAAGGAGAGTATTGAGAGGCAGGATGAAAGAGAGAGAGAAAGGGAAAAGAAGGGGACGATGACTTACGCGGGTGCGGTGGCGGCCCGCCCGGGCCTTAAGCCTACGGGCGGTACGACACTGCACTCCGTGGTGGTCACGTCCAAGAATGAAAGTGATACGGGAGAGCAGGTGATGGAAAGACTGAGGAAGATAGCAAGCGAAGATGATGGATGGGTTACGGTAGAGAAAGTAAGAAAGGCGAAAGATAGGAAAGTGTTCATAGGGTATAAGACAGAAGAAGAAAGAAAGAGAGCACAGAAGAGGCTGCTGGAGAGGGAGTCTAACCTCGTCGTCGAGGAGGTCAAAAACAAAGACCCACTCCTCATACTGTACGGCGTCCTCAGAAGCCTCAAGGATGAGGACCTGCTCAGAGCCGTAAAGGCCCGGAACACTGATGTGTTCCGGAACTTGGCACCGGAGCAGGTGAGGATGGCCGTACTGTACCGGCGGACGGCGAGGAACCCCCACACGTGCCATGTGGTGCTGAGGGTCTCCCCGGCGATATGGGCCCGTGCCCTAGGCATAGGGAAGCTCCACGTCGATCTGCAGCCCATTAGGGTTGCAGATCAGTCACCGTTGGTGCAATGCTCCCTGTGCCTGGGTTACGGGCATACCAGGAAATTCTGCACCGGCACTGAGCCTAAGTGTAGCCATTGCGGCGAAGGGCATTTAAAAGCCGCATGCCCGAGCTACAGTGCCGGTGCAGAGCCTACCTGCACCAATTGCCGGAGAGAGAGGCTCAGCGGCACATGTCACAGTGTGTTCAGCCATCTGTGCCCAGTGCGTCAGAGATGGGACGTGATAGCGAGGACCACCACTCAATACCAGTGCTGATGTTGATCCGAGGAATGTGACCCCACACAGGATGCTGCAGGCTAACCTCCAGAGGAGTAAGCTGGCAACCGAAACCTTCGTTCTCGAAGCCTCGAGGCGCAAGGCCACAGCCGCTCTAATTCAGGAGCCCTATACCGGCAATACCGGGAGAATGAAAGGATACCAGGGCGTAAGGGTCTTCCAGAACACTGGACAAGGAGGAGGGACTGTAAAGGCGTCCATTGCCGTCTTTGACCCAAACGTGGACGTCATACAGTACCCGCAACTCACCACCGACAACATCGCGGTGGTGGGGATCCGGACCAGTGCCTGGGAGATCACGCTGGTATCCTTTTATTTCGAACCGAGGCCAACGCCGTTGGCTCCTTACTTGGAGCGGCTCAAGGAGGTGAGACGAAGCCTAGGTTCCCGGCTTACTGTTCTGGGTGGGGACGCAAATGCGCATAGCACCTGGTGGGGGCACCCAACCGAAGACGACAGAGGCGAGTTATTGAGTGGGGTACTCGCTGAAATGGACCTCCATGTCCTGAACAGCGGGGATATTCCAACTTTCGACTGTGTGAGGGGTGGACATAGGTACTGTAGCTATGTAGACGTGACGACCTGCACGGACAATGCGTTTCCCTGGGTCGACGCTTGGAGGGTGGACCCAAGCCTATGCCCGAGCTCAGACCACAACGGTGTGGTGTTCAACCTCAATTTAATAAAGGCGAGTGGTACGCAAATAAAAAGGACCACTCGGGCCTATAATACCAGAAAGGCCAACTGGGAGGCTTTCGGGGCTAGCATGGCCCGGCAGCTTCCGGATATTGCGATAGGCGAAACAAGGCATACCAACGAATTGGATGCCTTGGCCGAAGCATATACGGAGGCTGTTGGGAGCGCGTGCCGCGAAAGCATCCCAGTGAAAAAACCAGTGGGGTTGACCACTGTACCGTGGTGGTCGGAAAGACTCGATGGCCTTAAAAAGGTAATGGTCACCTTCAAGCGTCGAATCAGGAACGCCGCACCGGTCCGCAGGTCGTTCGTTATAGCTCAGTACCTGGAACGAAAGGAGATGTATGAAAGTGAAGTAAAAAAGGCACAAGTCGAAAGTTGGAAGAACTTCTGCGGAAGGCAGGACATGGAGGGACTATGGGAGGGCATCTACCGGGTGATAGGTAGGGCCACGGTAAGGGAAGAGGATACTCTGCTTTCCGCCAATGGATCTTACCTGGACGCAAAAGGTTCGGCCGAGCTGTTAGCTCGGACCTTCTACCCGGAGGACCGGGAGGAGGAGGACAACGAAGGGCACCGAAGAGTTAGGGAAAAGGCTAAGGGTTTGGAGCGGGATGAGGGTCATCATGAGGATGACCCACCTTTTACGGTGGGAGAGCTCTTCGGTGCTCTTCGGAAGTTCAATCCGAAGAAAGCCCCGGGGGCGGATGGCTTCACAGCCGACATTTGCACCCACGCCATTAGGGCCGACCCCTCATTCTTCTTGGAGATGCTGAATCGGTGCCTTCGCCACGGCTACTTTCCTAAAATATGGAAGGAAGCCGTGGTGGTGGCATTGAGGAAGCCCGGCAAGGACTCGTACGCCGTCCCCAAATCGTACAGACCTATTGGTCTGTTACCGGTTCTGGGGAAGGTGTACGAGAGGATGTTGGTAACTCGTCTCAACTTTTACTTAATGCCGAGGATTAGTACTCGCCAGTACGGCTTTATGCCCCAGAAAAGTACCGAAGACGCCCTCTATGACCTCATGGGCCACATAAGGGCTAGACTTGATGAGAAGAGGATAGTCCTTATGGTGTCCTTGGACATAGAGGGCGCCTTCGATAGCGCCTGGTGGCCGGCTATAAAGGTACGACTGGCTGAGGAAAGGTGTCCGGCAAATTTGAGACGAGTTATCAACAGCTACCTTAGCGACAGGAGAGTGAGGGTAAGGTATGCGGGCGAGGAGTGCGAACGCCCTACGGGGAAGGGTTGCGTCCAGGGTTCTATTGGCGGACCCTTACTGTGGAACCTCTTGTTGGATCCCTTACTGCGACGGTTGGAGGATGGGGCAGCTCGCGTCCAGGCATTTGCGGATGACGTGGTGCTTGTGTTCGATGGTGACAGCGCCTTGGAGATTGAGAGACAAGCCAATGCCTCTCTCGAGCATGTGCGGGAGTGGGGCATCGGAATGAAGCTGAAATTCGCACCGCACAAAACTTGTGCGATGGTAATCACGCGGAGGCTTAAGTACGATGTCCCACGCCTCAGCATGGGCGGGATAGACATTGGCATGTCCAAGGAAATCAAGATCCTGGGGCTCACCATCGACCACAAGCTAACCTTCAACACCCACGTCACCAACCAATGCAAAAAGGCTATCGCCATCTACCACAAGCTGGCGCGGATGGCCCGGATCGGTTGGGGACTACATCCCGAGGTGATCCGGACCATCTACACCGCAGCCGTGGAACCGACGGTGCTGTACGCAGCCAGCAGCTGGTGTCCAGCGGTGGAGAAGCTCGGTATCCAGAAGCAGTTAGCCGTGGTGCAGCGCGGGTTCGCGCAAAAACTTTGCAAGGGCTACCGGACGGTCTCTCTGCACTCAAGTCTAATCTTGGCTGGAATGCTCCCTCTGGACCTCAGAGTTCGCGAGGTGGCCTCACTTTATGAGGCCAAGAGAGGAGTGTCCCAGTCATGGTTGGGAGACAGAGAGGTCGAACGGATGGCCTCAGCAATGGAGGTACCTCACCCCGCGGAGCATATAAGTCTGGACTTCACCAGCCTGGTAGACGAGGAAGATTATCAGCGCACCAACACCATCCAGGTGCGCATCTTCACGGACGGGAGCAAGATTGAGGGTCGCGTCGGCGCTGCGCTATCCATTTGGAATAGCGACGCCGAAACAAAGACCCTCAAACTTGCTCTCGCCCCCCATTGTACCGTCTACCAGGCAGCACTTCCTAGAGTATTGGGAAAGGGTAATTAGGACTGTATTAAAAAGGAACAAGACGTGATCGGCCTCATACAGCTATTTTTAGAAATAGCTGAGAGAGGCCGATACAGGGAGGGGAAGAATGGACTGGGAAGTGCTGTCTGTGGTTCCGACGGAAGTTTGCTGATCACCCGGATGCCCCACGCCCCACAGAATGTATGATAGTATGAGAGGGTTTAAACTGAGTTGGTATGGAAGTAATGGGATGGAAGTAAGGAAGGAAATGAAAGTGATAGAATGAAAGAAGCACCTAGCTTAGAAGAAGAAACGACCAAGAGGGTACATTTTTAAAAAGAAACTTGTTTTTATTATTATTTATTATAATTTAATTGGATAAAAAATGGCTTCCTCGAAGTGCACAGCACGCAGTGGAAGGAGTAAGTCTAAATAAAAATAAAAAAAAAAAAAAAAAAAAAAAACCTAACCTAACCTAACCTAACCTAACCTAACCTAACCTAACCTAACCTAACCTAACCTAACCTAACCTAACCTAACCTAACCTAACCTAACCTAACCTGGGGCGAGCCCCAAGTGAGTACAAGTACGTCCTCGTCGTCGCCCTGGACCCCGTCCTGACCACCGTAACGGAGTGGCAGGCGGGTGACTGAACCTTGTGCTCGACACTTGCGGCTAATCATTGTGCGAGTCGAGCTGTTCTTGTTGTCTGACTGCGATGTTAACACGAGCGAAGATGCTCAACAGTCCTTTTAAGGACTCGGAGGAGATGGTGGCAGTTCCCTCTGCCTCCTCCTCCAACAGTCCTTTTCAGGACTCAGCGGTGGTGGCAGCTCCGTCTGATAATAGTCCTTTTCAGGACTGCGGGGAGATTGTGGCAGTTCCGTCTGCCTTGTCTGCGGACCAATCTCCTCCATCCACTATGGAGGTGGAGCTCGAAAGCCCTGCGGCTTCTGTGCCCCGCGCGGAGGCGGTTGTTGTGCTGGAGCGCCTGGGCACTTCGGCCGTACTGAGTGGGTCGCGCCCATCCTCCCCAGTAATGGGGAGACTGTGGCGCAAGCGCTCCAACTCTGCCACGGAGGCAGAGGAGGACGAGAGCGCGAAGAAGAGCAAGGCTCATTATGCCTACCTGGCCAAGGCGAAGGCCGAGCTAGCCGTGGCCAGGGAGAGAGAGGTGGAGCTCCGGGCTGAGGAGGAGCTCGCGGAGCACCGACGGAGGAGGGCTCTCTTCCTCCGGGAGTCCCCCAGCCCACAACCGCAGCCCAGCCCACTGTTACCAGCAGGAGTGGCAGATACTGCGACCCAGCCCCTCAGCGCGGAGCAGCTGTCGGGCTCCATCGAGGCAGCGGTGGCGATGGTACAATCCATCGCCACCAAGAGCTCCAATTTAAAGGGCCAGTACGTGCGGGACCTTAAACAGGCATGTAGCTCGATCCTGGAGCACGTGAGTGTGCTGAGGTCCCGCACGCAGTCTGAGGAGGTGGCCCAGCTCCAGACCGAGCTGGCTGTCGTGCGGGCCGAAATGCGGGCCTGGAAGCGGCAGGCGGAGACTGCGCCGCCCGCGATGAGTCGCGAAGAGATCGCATTCCTGGTCGATGCGCGCATCGCGGGCATCCAGGACCGCCTGCTGCCCGAGACCCGCATCCGCCCACCTCTCCAGGCGGACAGGCGTAATGCCATCCGCCAGGCTAAGGAAGCCGAGATCGAGCGCCAACCCGAGCTCCCTTCCCTTCCTCCCTCGCCGCCTCTTCCGCTATCCCCTCCAATGCCCGATGGGCAAACGGAGGACGCGTCGCGTCCCACTCCTCCAGGAGGTAAGGCCGCCAAGAGGAAGAGGCCGAAGAAGAAGACGGCCGCGGCGAGGGAGGCAGAAGCTGCCCGCCAGGCGCGACAGCCATCTCAGCCACCCACGCTGACCCCCCAGTTGGCCCCAGCGCCAACGTCGTGGAGCACAGTGGCGGCGCGCCCAAAAGCGCCAAAGCCAGCACCAGCCCAGCCAGCTCCAGTAGCGCCGGCCACTAGCAGCAGGAAACGTGGCGCCCGTAGGCCTCGCAAATTGCGAGCGCCTAAGACCGCAGCGGTTACCCTAACGCTGCAGCCGGGCGCCGCGGAGCAGGGGGTGACTTACGGAGAGGTGCTCGCCAAGGCCGAGAGGTCAATTGACCTCAAGGCCCTCGGCATAGACGGCCTGCGCCTCCGTCCCTCCGTGACAGGAGGTCGAATCCTGGAGGTGGCCGGCGCTGACAGAGCGCAGAAGGCCGACGCCCTGGCCACAAAACTAAGGGAGGCGCTGGAGGAGGTCCGCGTCGCTAGACCAGAGAGGTGCGTGGAGCTACGCATCTCTGGTCTGAGCGACTCGGCCTCCAAGGAGACCGTAGCGGCGTCGCTGGCAGCAGAGGGGGGCTGCTCTGCCAGCTCCATAAAGGTGGGCGACATCCAGCGCCCATCTGGCCGACAGGGCTCTGCCTGGCTGCGGTGCCCGGTTGACGCGGCCAAATTACTAACCGACGGACGCCGCATTGTGATCGGGTGGTCAGTGGTTAGGCTGACCACCCTGGAGCCCAGGCCGGCGCGGTGCTTCCGCTGCCTGGAGCCGGGGCATGTCGGAGTAAGGTGTACTGCGGGCATTGACCGAAGTGCACTCTGCTTCCGTTGTGGGCAGGCGGGCCACAAGTCGGCCACCTGCTCCGCGGAGCCCAAGTGCCCCGTCTGTGCGGCGGAAGGTGCACCGTCTGCCCACAAATTGGGGTCGGGCGAGTGCAAGGCGGCCTCCCGTAGCAGAGGCCGTCCTAAAAGGAGAGCCGCAGGTGGGGCTAACACTACGCCCTCCCCCACCCAGCAGCCAAACGCCGTGGAGGACATGGACACCGCCCATCAATAATGGCCCACATCTCCATACTGCAGGCCAACGTCAACCACTGCGTCACGGCCCAGGACCTTTTGGCCCAATCCGTGACGCAGTGGCAGACGACACTGGCAATAGTCGCCGAGCCGTACTACGTGCGCGTAACCCCTAACTGGGCCAGCGACCACAACGGCTTGGTGGCTATCGTCGCCCAGCGAACGGCTCCCCCCTTCGACCGAGTGCGGAGGGGTCGAGGTTGCGTCCTCGTCACGCTGGGCGGCGCTGCAGTGATTGGGGTGTACTGCCCCCCCAGTAGAAGCATCGCCGAGTTTGAGCAGCTGCTCGCTGAGGTCGGTGCTCTGCTGGCAGAAGTGCACCCCACCCCGGCCGTGGTGGCCGGAGATTTCAACGCTCACTCTCGGGCGTGGGGATCTCCGGCGACAGATGCCCGGGGGGAGATGTTGGAGGAATGGGCGGTGTCCCAAGACTTGGTGTTGCTTAACCAAGGGGCGGTCCACACCCTAGTGCGACCGCAGGGTAGGTCGATTGTCGATCTGTCGTTCGCCAGTTCTGGCCTGGCCCGACGGATCGGCAACTGGCGGGTCGTTGAGGGGGTGGAGACCGCGTCGGACCACCGGTACATCCGGTTCGACGTCGTCCCTGCCGCCTCGGCGACACGAGTCGACCTCGACCGTCCCTTGGTAGGAGAAGGTCCGCGGTGGCGACTCGGAACGTTGAATAGGGAACTGGCCCGAGAGGCGGCTATCGTCGAGCGATGGGCTGCGGGCGACAGTGGCCTGGACGCAGACGCGAGATGCGAGCGGCTCGCTGGAGCGCTGACTCGCGTCTGCGACGCGGCGATGCAAAGGGCGAGGCCTATCCCGCCTCGGAAATCGGTGTACTGGTGGCGTCCCCACCTAGCCGGGCTGCGTACAGCTAGCGACGCAGTCCAGAGGCAGTACTACCGGTGCCGAAGGCGGGCCGTAAGAGACCTCGCCCGAGAAGAACAGCTGCACGCCGCGTACCGGGCCGCCCGTGAGGCCCTTAGCTCGGCGGTCAAAGCCGCCAAGGAGGAGGCCTGGAAGGAGTGGCTCGAGAGTCTCAATCGAGATCCATGGGGGCGTCCGTACAAGACCGTGAGCCAGAAGCTCCGGCCTTGGGCGCCTCCTCTCACAAGGACTCTCGAGCCGAGCCTCCTCCACCGAGTAGTCAGTTCCCTCTTCCCTGCGAGGGAGGAGTGGGTCCCACCGCGGATGGCAACACCGAGCCGGGTGCCGGCAGACGAAGGGGCAATACCTCCCGTGTCCGAGGCCGAGTTAGGGGCTGCGATCCTGGCACTCAGGTCCAGGAACCGCGCCCCGGGCCCGGACGGCGTCCCTGGGAAGGTTATTGCCACAGTCATGCCGGCACTAGAGGAGGAGACGCTGTCCCTCATGTCCGAGTGTTTGGCGTCGGGGAGAGTCCCGCGACGATGGAAGACTGGGAAGCTCGTGCTTCTTAAAAAGCACGGGCGCCCAGTTGACTCGCCGTCGGCCTACCGCCCCATCGTTTTGCTCGACGAGATGTGCAAGCTGTTTGAGCGGGTGCTCGCTGCGCGTCTCGTCGGCCACCTGGAGGGGGCGGGGCCCAACTTAAGTGACGGCCAGTTCGGCTTCCGTCGCGGGAGGTCAACCCTCGACGCCATATCCCGACTGCGGGGCAGCGTCGACGAAGCGGTCGCCGGGGGAGAGGTGTTGTTGGCTGTGTCGCTGGACATAGCCAACGCCTTCAACACCCTCCCCTGGGAAACAATAGCCGAGGCGCTGAGGTACCACAACGTCCCGTGGTACCTCAGGCGCGTCCTTGCGGACTACTTCGTGGACCGGGTCATCATCTACCCGGCCAAAAGCGAGGTGGTCCGCAGGGGCATGTCTTGTGGCGTTCCACAGGGGTCGGTGCTCGGGCCGCTCCTGTGGAACGTAGGGTACGATTGGGTCCTGCGCGGTGCTAACCTTCGGGGAGTCGGTGTACTATGTTACGCCGACGACACCCTAGTCACCGCGCGGGCCCCGACGTTTCGCGACGCCTCCGTCCTCGCTACGGCAGGCGTCGCCCATGTCGTGCGTCGCATCGGGGCACTAGGTTTGAAGGTGGCCCTCGAAAAGTCTGAGGCCCTATTCTTTCATGGGCCTCGGCAGACGCCGCCTCGAGATAGGTCGATTGTGGTGGGCGGCACCTCCATCGCTGTCGGGACCAGTCTGAAATACCTCGGGCTGGTTCTCGACAGTCGGTGGCGGTTTGCGGAGCATTTCCGGCAGCTTGCACCGAAATTGCTGGCGTTTGCCGGAATGCTCTCGCGGTTGCTGCCCAACAGCGGAGGCCCGGGGTCTGCCTGCCGCCGTCTCTACGACGGAGTGGTGCGCTCCAAGGCGCTCTACGGAGCGCCCATATGGGCGGAGGCCCTCTGCCCAGCTAACATTGCGCTGCTGCGACGACCGCAGCGCGCCATCGCGCAGAGGGCCGCACGGGCGTACCACACCGTCTCTTACGAGGCGGCGTGTCTAATTGCGGGCAGTATCCCCTGGGATCTCGAGGCTGGCGTCCTAAAGAGGGTCTACGATGAGGGTGCCCTGATGCGGCGCAATCTGGGAGGTCGGCCGCTTCCGGAGGAGATCGATCGCTGGAGACAGGCGGCTCGCGACGATCTCTTCCGGAAATGGGCCGAAAGGCTGAGAGCGACCCGTAGTGGGTCGCTGCTCGTGGGGGCCGTCCGGCCCGTCCTGCGTCTTTTTGTGGAGAGGGGTCATGGGGCTCCGACGTACCACCTCACCCAACTTCTCACGGGTCATGGCTGTTTTGCCAAGTACCTGTGGGAAGTGGTGGGGATCGAACCGGAGCCCCGGTGCCGTCACTGCACCAGCGGCGACCCCGACACGGCCTACCACACCATGGCCGTGTGTGAGGCGTGGGACGGCCAAAGGACGGCCCTCGTAAGCACCATTGGTGCAGACCTTTCGCTGTCGGCCGTGATTCCAGCCATGGCCGACAGCGAAGAGTGTTGGGCCGCCGTCGCCTCGTTCGCTAGCGAGGTGATGGCGGCAAAGAGAGAGGCTCTGCGGGAGCGGGAGCGAGCTGGTCTGACTCTTCCGCCCCGCAGGCCCCCGGCGAGGGGACGCCGGCGAGCGCAATTCGCCCGCGTCCCCGAATGAGCGAAGCCACGGGCGGTGGGTCGGGGGACCCGCCGCCCCATGCTAATGTGGCGGAATGCGCCCCTCAGTGTTCCTGGGGCGCATTCGTAAAGTGAGCTGGCCCCATCACCTGGAAAGTCTGTCCGGATGGTGGGGCCACCAAGAGGCGAGCCCGAACGGGCGTCCCTAGCCGAGTCGCGGTGAGAATTCTATCCCGCGGCTCGGATTAGGCGAAGGAGGAACACCGTGGTGGTTTAGTGGGTAGTCTGGCCTCCGTTTCGAGGTCAGGAGTCCCACACGAAGCGAGCCCCCTGCCCCCGCGGGGGGTGAGCGAAGTGCGTAAATGCATTCCACCACGTAAAAAAAAAAAAAAATAAAAAAAAAAAAAAAAAAAAAAAAAAACCTAACCTAACCTAACCTACCCTGTTCGGGCGCCAATTGTAGCATATAAAAAAGGGGAGGCCGATTGTGGCGTATAAAAGGGGTATAAGTACTCTTGGAGTTGAAAGAATATAAAAGTTTATAAGTAAGCTACAATGAATCTAAGTTTTAAAATAGTGCTATCGGATAGTACTCTCGGTAGGTCAGCACTGAACCATTGGTTCAAGGACCTCTTAGAAGTTTGTAAGTATAACCTGACCATGGGTACCTCGGGAATGTTAATGAAAGATACCACTGACAAGTATATATAGTTTATATTATTAAACGAATACAGTTAACAATGGTGGACCTTATGTCTAGTTAATCTATATATTGTCCATCTCATCGGGGATGCACAGCACTCACGAAATATAGCCTCGGTGGCAAACGAACACACGCGACGCGGACGAATGGCCATGTAATAAGGAAACTTGGTGGTGAAATACCTCGTATCACGAACGATCGTGATCTGATGCCTGTCCAGCAACGCATCGCGCGCCGCTCGCCGTCTTCACTGCCTCCGTCGCTTTGCAACCAGCGGCTGCTCCCGGACCGTAGTGTAAGGAGCGTTATGGGCCAGGTGTCTCCTTGGCGTCACTGCACCCTTGCCGTAAAGGTGCAGCACTGACACAGCCACGTGCCAGTCCTTCGGAGGACACGTCGACTCGAGGATAGCCACGCCGTCGCAGAAATAAGCGCGCCACAGCACGCCAGCAATCGTCGGGGTACGTCGCTGCGCCTACCACGTCACGATGAGGGATGATGGCCGGGAAACTCCGCGATTCATCGCGTTCAGAGTTCCCGTGATTCACTTAGCCATCTTGATTCTTGGTGATGCTTCAAGAGCCGGCACAAAACGATGCCTCTCGCTCGAAGTGTAAATCGTGAATCTCGTTCCAGTGTCATGCCAATTGACAGCTCGATGCCGGTATGGAACCTTGGCTTTTGAGCATTTTAACTATGCTAATAAATTATTCTAATACAATGGTTGTACTTAATTATCAAATATGACACCAGAAACGCAACCAAACTTGACAATGTTTAATTAAACAATGTAACGAAACAACACTTTAATTACATGCTAGGAGAGAACTAATTTGTAACTATGTGCATTTACGAAACGTGTTACGTTGGATAACAATTTATATGCGTTTAATTATAGCATGCAGATAAAAAATATTAGTAGTGGTTTTACACCACTACAATACCCCCCTTCGGAGTAAAGAGGATAACCCCTTATCCGAAGCAGCCGGGGTAACCGGAAAAAAAAACTTTGAAAGTCAATGAAAAGTTTTTTTTTTTTTAGCTTACCTAGCCATGATCAAAGGTATAATAAAAAAAAATCTAAGTTGAAAAGTGTTAAAGATTAGCTTAACAATTTAACTTGACTAAAGCAATTACCTAATCTAAGAATTAAGTACTAAACAACAACAACAACAACAACAACACTGGGTAGCTAATCCAGTGAGTGAAGTATGGAATATACTAAAACTAAACTTATATGTAAAAGTCCACAACAGGTCCGGAATCTGTTGGGATATACTACAAGCAGACTATCCGAAGTCTAGAACTGCTTGATATCAGAAGGAGTTAATCATATCAGAGCGAGACTGATATGAAGAACAAGGAAACAAGTTTCTATAGACTGAGTCTAAGAAACTGTACTGGGAAAAACAAACTTATATTGAATTGTTTTCGAACCTGTAATGGTTGAAAAGCTATCAAACAAGTGTTGTCAGACCATATGATTAGTCCGAGTACAAAATCTATAAAGAAATTGTTAGAAATAACTATATTTAAGTGATAAGAATCACATAAATAATTTTAAGACTGAGTCTTAAAAATTCCAAGCAAGAAGAACTTATCATTCATTGTTTTGAAACCTAGAATGGTAAAAAACTAAGATAAGTAAATCCTGAGAAGTCCTAATGTATGGAGTGCACTTCCATAACATACAATCTTATACAAGTAGTACAAGTAAGTGTGATATCACAAAGAAATTGAAACTTAATTTCAATTGTTTTGGCCAAAGTACTGATCTAAAAATGATCAAAAAAGCAGATCTAGGATCTGTGACTAGTGTATTTACACAAGCAAATACCAAAAAGTCAAAAATGAAAATTAAAAATTTTCATGTCTGAAAAAATTTCTATCTTTGAAACTTCATTTCCATTACTGAGAAAAGAGTTAAAGACAGACAAACAAAAACAAATTGCTGATGCGAAGCTATACATATGCAGGTACCAAAAGTAAAATGACCTTGACAAAAAGGTCAACCTTGTTTAGGCAAAAATAGATACAAACATACCAACACATGTACAGTCTCACACACTAGTGTTACACACCTCCTGGCGTTTTAATTATGTCCTTGACATGATATTTCCCTACAATCCCCGTGCTGAGGTCTTCTAAATGGTAAACCACATCGGATGGTTTGCCAACTACTTTACATTTGACAAACCTCGGTGCTAGCTTAGCCGAAAAGAACTTGGCTGCGTTTGACTGTACAAAATTTCGCCTCCACACAATATAAGTTAATACTAAGTTTAACTTAAGTATAATACTAAGTTTGTAGCGTATAAAAAAGGGGAAGCCGATTGTGGCGTATAAAAGGGGTATAAGTACTCTTGGAGTTGAAAGAATATAAAAGTTTATAAGTAAGCTACAATGAATCTAAGTTTTTAATAGTGCTATCGGATAGTACTCTCGGTAGGTCAGCACTGAACCATTGGTTCAAGGACCTCTTAGAAGTTTGTAAGTATAATCTGACCATGGGTACCTCGGGAATGTTAATGAAAGATATCACTGACAAGTATATATAGTTTATATTATTAAACGAATACTGTTAACAATGGTGGACCTTATGTCTAGTTAATCTATATTATACTTGTTTTATATTTATTAATAATATTATATCATATACTACCACTATTACTTAATAGAAAAAGAAAATAAAAAGTGTTTGTTTGTTATATTATATGATGAGTGTCTGTGTTACTTAGTGTAGTGATATTGAACGTGTTTTGGAACGTCGTACGTCATTGTTGAGAACTGTGGTGCGGTGGTGGTTATTTACTTCTATTATTGCACGAGTGAGATTAGATACTGGAGAATATTTAATTGATAATATAGTATAAATAATTCATTACTTTAAAACTTATATTGAAAACGTACTAAAATATCACGGTGTGAGACGTCCGTCCTTAAGTGGTGTTAAGCTGACGTACGTGTTTTACGAAGGTTCACTTTTATACGTTCGGTGCGCTCGTATAATGTATTAATACAAAAGAAATGTTGATACGTTACAAGTTAGATATACTAGTTGTTGTTTTATCGATAGTTTTCACGTAAAACGTTGAGTTTTATAGAGAAAAATACATTTTGAACTGGACACTCTGTATGCTAGATAGACAGACGAGAATATAATACGTCATATCTCGGCCGTTCTACACTCGTTCAACTCGCTTAATGTACGAGACGATGGTCACTTTCATGATATATATAAATATGTAAGTTTTTAATATAGTAACATAAGAAAAGTATTGTAAAAATTAATTTAATTAGATACGTGTTAGTGAAAAGTGTGAAGTGTTCATACGAGAAAACGTCCCGCGACAGAACGGCCCTCGTTACGGTAAAGTTTCCGAGTACCTGAGCGATCGGCTCTACGCGTATAGTATAGTGGCGACATCTACGTCTCTGCGACTCACTACTGTAACTACGTAATAGTCTATATATTATCGTCGTGTTTCGTGCGTCGTGCGTTAATTGCAAACAAGATGGCAGATACAGCGGTCTCAACCGAAGCTCCGGCTCCAGCGACACCAGCAAAAAAGGCAGCAAGACAGGCGGGTGGTGCCAAAAAACCTAAGGCTAAACCTACTCACCCGAAAACATCCGAGATGGTCAACAACGCAATTAAAGAGATGAAGGAGCGTAGCGGATCATCTTTGCAGGCGATCAAGAAATATATCGCGGCACACTACAAGGTCGACGCGGAAAAGCTGGCGCCGTTCATAAGAAAATATCTGAAGAGCGCCGTCGAATCCGGTGCACTCATCCAGACCAAGGGCAAGGGAGCATCCGGCTCGTTCAAGCTCGAATCAAAGTCTTCCTCGGCGAAGAAACCTAGCGCGAGCTCCGGCTCGGGCAAGTCCGCCGGTGGCAAAGGCGCCGCATCTGCCGCGTCAAAGGGTGCCAAGAAGGCGACCGCCTCGGCCGCCGGTGCCAAGAGCAAGAAGGCGGCAGCCGCGTCGGCGTCGGCCGCTTCTCCGTCCAAAGCCAAGGCATCAGCCGCGCCTAAGGACAAAAAGGCGGCCGCCGCCAAGAAGAAGCCCGCCGCCAAGAAAGCGGCCGCACCGGCCAAAGCCAAAGGTGGCGCCGCCCCCAAGGCCAAGAAGACCGCCAAGCCACCTACGAAGAAACCAAAGGCACCTAAACCTAAGAAGGCCGCCGCTACACCTAAATCGAAGCCGGCCGCAAAGAAGGCAACCGCAGCGAAGAAGTAAAACACAGTCTCCACGGCCGCTGACGCTGCTAACGAGTCTTACACGAGACGAGCTACACCTCCTCGCGTGCTGCGCGTGCTGTGCTGTACAAGTACAAGCGTGTGCGGACGCGGGCGGTCGTTCGTCCGGAACAGCGCTCGATATCAACCTCGGCGGCGGCGATTGCTGCCTGCTGCGTGCGAACTCGCTACCACGCTCCCGGAAGTCCGGGAGCGAGAGCGGCGCGCACAAATCAAAAAGCCCTTTTCAGGGCTAACAATATTTTCATTACATACAGTTTCTATGTGTATACAGAAAGAAAGTCAAAAACAAACCCTCTATAAACATATAATATTATATAAGATAATAATTATTATCTTATCATAATAGCATAATAATATAAACAAAATCAACAAGAGACCGAATACTCTTGTTTACACACAATAATAGGGTTAAGTTATATCATTGCAATACAATAGGTTCGGGTAAGAGCTCTGAGAGCTGTAGAGGGGTTGGTATACCTAGACAGATACACACAGTTATTAGTAGGTTATTAGTAGTATAGTAACATGTAACTACACTACACGCCCATTCGAATGAGACAACTAAAACAAACAATTACACACTCTCGAAGCATCATCACTGACCTATACTCGTAGATGTATCTTAATAGAAATTCTCATCAAATTAATCATGTACCATACCTACACAGTACATTACATACATCATAAATATTGCTTAGTTACATACCTACTACACTTACTACAACGACTAAATAAAAGTTAGTTACCTATTCAATACCTAACTAACGTACGTCGTAGGTCTGTACATACACCTAATAAAATAATTATGACACGTTCTTGATCAATCAATGAATAAAATCTAATCTAATAATATTATTACATATTTATGTAATATAAATAATAAAATAGGTATAGGTAGCTAAAGGTGGTCAAACAATTTCCACAAAATTTTTCAATTCATCAATGTTCTGTTCAGCGCGACACCGCCCGACTGCCCGCGCACGACACGACTACGTTATAGTCGCGCACGACGCGGTGCGGTGCGCTCCCTCCACTGGGGTGCGCTTCGATGAGAGCGTTCGAATATATAAATAGGAAAACGTTGAATTTTTGGACTCATTGTAAACTTATAGCTCGTTGCGCGCGCACGTTACGCTCGCAACTCTTCGCTCTCTATTCTTATTTGACAACTCACATTCGCACATCAAGATGTCCGGTCGCGGCAAAGGTGGAAAAGTTAAGGGGAAGGCAAAGTCTCGTTCAAACCGTGCCGGTCTTCAGTTTCCAGTCGGTCGTATACACAGGTTGCTGCGTAACGGCAATTACGCCGAGCGCGTTGGTGCCGGCGCACCTGTGTACCTAGCCGCCGTGATGGAATACCTGGCGGCCGAAGTACTCGAGTTGGCCGGCAACGCAGCTAGAGACAACAAGAAGACCAGGATCATTCCTCGTCATCTACAATTGGCCATCCGCAACGACGAGGAGTTGAACAAACTTCTATCCGGCGTTACCATCGCACAGGGCGGCGTTCTGCCTAACATTCAAGCGGTTCTCCTGCCCAAGAAGACCGAGAAGAAAGCCTAAGTAACTCGCGCGTTTGTTATACTTACAACATTCGCCTAGTTCGGCTGGCGGCGCTTATAGAACGCGAACACTACACAATTGTGTCGTGTATCGTGATCAAAAGGCCCTTTTAAGGGCCACAATATATATCATAATCACTTTTCATATCAAATAAAAGGATTGTCTCTGTTTATGAAACACGAAAGTCAAATTCCAACTCCTACCTAACTATCTAACCACTAAACTACATTAATTATATACCGACACACTCACTTTATAGTTTATAATTATTTTTATCAAGTATGTATATTTTATAATTTATTGACGAAAAACGTACCTGCCACAAGGTACGAATACATATCAATATAATATAGTAAGTAGAGTATGTATGCAACAAAACAAAGCAATAAGTTAGTACATACATAGGTAAACAAGCTAACTAGATATTATTTATTACTATTCTATTCTATATAATACAACAGTAATTGTGTAACTAACTAACTAATATGCAAACAATATACAACGACGATATAGTTCCCGCTTAGGTATCGGCTAGTTTTGATACGATTTTATATTATACATACTTTAGAAAATATAATCGTGTACGGGTGTGTGTGAGTGTTATGTTGTGTAGCTATTAGAGTGAGCGGAAAGTGTGTGTGCCGCGTCACCCGGCCGTGCGCGACGTCTACTAAACATAATATTGCCGAGCTCTGATTGGTCGATACGTTGTGGGGAGCTCGAACGGCGCGCCTCGCTCTCTCTCGACTATCCGGTCAATATATATAAACTGCAATTTTATTGAGCCACCCAGAACACTTCTGAACTTCACAACGTACGGTTGTGTCGGTTAGTTTCGTTCGTATTTTGCATTTGTTAACAATTCATAATGCCGCCAAAGACGAGTGGTAAGGCAGCCAAAAAATCTGGCAAGGCCCAAAAGAACATCTCGAAGACCGATAAGAAAAAGAAGAAGCACAAGAGGAAGGAGAGCTACGCCATTTACATCTACAAAGTGCTCAAACAGGTCCACCCCGACACCGGTATCTCCAGTAAGGCCATGTCAATCATGAACTCTTTCGTGAACGACATCTTCGAACGTATCGCCGCCGAAGCTTCACGTCTCGCCCACTACAACAAGAGATCCACCATCACCTCTAGGGAGGTACAGACATCAGTGAGGTTGCTGTTGCCCGGTGAACTCGCCAAGCACGCCGTCAGCGAGGGTACAAAGGCCGTCACCAAGTACACCAGCTCCAAGTAAATGTGTCCTACACCTATGTGTGTGAGGTCGTCACATACGATGATATGATATTCATGTTTGTTGCATGTGACACGCTCAAAAGGCCCTTTTCAGGGCCACAAATATTGTCATGTTTTATAACTGTTTCTATGAAGTGAACAAAAAAAGTCCAAATAATTCAATAGTTACTCTTGGTAATTAACTACTTGCGGTCTTTCTTTAATAAAATTATTAAATACCTAGTAAGTATAGGTACGAACAGACCTGCTATATTGGGAGATATACACCTATAATGAAATTTTAAACAAATATGTCTGTAGTTTAGTTGTGGTAGTAGTGGTAATAATGTATGTGTATGTATGTATGTACTTACACAAAACAATCTAATAATAATAATATATTAAATTGATCTATCAAATAACAATACTTACATTATATTATCTAATTTGCTTATATAAAATATAGACAGTTAGTAGTAGGTAATCTACTTAACCTAATCACATAGGTTCACAACACACACATATTATACTATATATTATTCTAGTTGCATATGTACCTACACCGTGCACATAGACATATTATTATCATAAAAAGTTCGTTATGAAAAGTAAATAATAAATAATAACTAGGTATATACGTATAAAAATTATGAAATAGGTACATTTATGTACATTAATTGATTAATGATTACTTTGGCTTACTTGATAAGTACCTATATTAATATAGTATACATAGGTATAATTAAAACTACCTAAACTACCTAACCTCAATATCAAATTAAAATTTACAAAATATTATGAATCGTTCGGATGATGTTGTATTGTGAACTAGCGCGCTCGCATCGGTCGGCTACGTACGTAGACGAGCGAGCGCACAACACCGCACCGCACGTATAAATACAAGTGGTTATCCGTCCGCCAAGAAGACGCCCAGATAGCAGCTAAAACTGCTAACTGAGCGGTCGCGGCTGGCTCGCCCCGGTCTCTTCCGCTAGGACGAGTCATGCCACTTAACAACAGCCCTTCTAAGGGCTCCCACCACAAACACCAACATCATTACCACCAACAACCGGAGGGCTCTGCGAGCAGGCCGACGTCGCCGCAGTACCCTCCGAGTATGCCAACAATCCGGACCCCAAGTCCGGCGTATGCTCCCTTCACAGGGTCCCGCGGTATCGCCACCGCCAAATCATCAACCCATCAAAGTAACCAGCCTCCGTCGACTCCCCCGCCGGTTGAGCCGATGGAGGTCGGTGCTCCCGCGAGTGCACCCGCGGCGCCGCGCACCCACCCAGCGCCTCCCCGAACGCCGTCGGGGAGGACGCGCGGGACTCGCGCGGCCCCGCCGCCTGCGCCCGCCGCTACCTCGTCGCGCGCGCAAGCGCACGACATGCGCCCGCCCGCGTCGCCTGCTGCGCCCCGCGCGGCCCGGCCTCGTGACACTCCGCCCACGCCGGCGTCGAGCCGCGCGCGGTACGGCCCAGGGGACCGAGAGGCCCAGGACGCCCTATACTCGCCGGTACCCTCAATGAGATCGTACATCTGCTCGGACGGTGAGTTTTCGTCGGCCGAGTCAGGCACGGGGAAACGCAGCCCCAAACTCTCACCGCCCCACAGAACACGCACGCAGGAGGCGGTGCATCAATTTGCCAGAGGGGCGCAAACACTGGAGCGCACCCTCTCGTTAGACGCCCTCCCAGGACGAGGAGCGAAACGTCCGAGCAGCCCAGTGGGAAATGAGAACGAGGAGAAGCGACTGCGCGCGACCGCGCAGCCTCAACCGCCACGACCTCGCGACCCGCGGGTGTACCGGGACGCGGCCCCCCCTGGGTCAGCAAATCAAACGCAAATGCTGTCTTACGCGCGTGCGGCGGCCACAGCAACAACAGCAACCAGGAAGGTAGCCCCCGTTTCCGCCCCAGAGCCTACGAAGGCCGAACAGGCGGCCAGGACAAGCGCGCCGAAGCCGCGCTACCCGCCGCTCATAGTCGAGCACCTCCCGGACTGGGCGTTCCACATGCGGGCTCTGAAGGAGAAGTTGGGCAGAGCCGCAAACGCCCGTCCATACGGGAAAGGCATCAGGTTCTCCCCGCAGGGGGAGGAAGAGTACAGAGTGGTCCAGAGATACCTGACAGAAATAGAAAAATCAGGAAATATTTCCTGGTTTTCCTACTCCCCCCCCGCGGAGAGAAGCCTGAAGGTCGCGATCCGAGGGCTACCCAGCAATGCGACCCCAGAGGAGGTGGAGGAGGAGCTCCGGGAGCTGGGCTTTGAGCCGGAATTCGTGAGGAACGTCACGGCCAGAAGCGGCAGACCAGGTTGTATCCTGCTCGCCATCATCAAAAAGACCACCACTACCACGCCCGGTATCTACGAGGTTACCGAGATGCTCGGTATACCGGGCGTGAAAATCGAGGCCTGGCGCGGCAAGAAAAGACCGGCGCAGTGTCACCGTTGCCAGAAATTCAGGCACAGCAGCCACCACTGCCACCGACCGTTGGCGTGTGTACGGTGTGGAGGCGGCCACCATGCCAAAGAGTGCCCACGACCGAGGGAAGAACCGGCAACGTGTGCAAACTGCGGGGGTGAACACCCCGCCAACCACCAGAACTGCCCGGTCTTCAAGAAGGAGGCCCGGAACAAGCGAGCAGGAACACTTGCTCTGACTGGTGAGAGACGTCCGGCCCCGGCAAAGTTGGCCCCTACTACAGTTGTTGGCGTTGTAGAGGCCAACCACGGACCTTCCCTGATGGCAGCGGCAAACGCGCCCATCCCCAGAGGGGCCACCACCTCCTCTGTCAGAGGGCGGAGGAAGCGCAAGAGGGGGAAGAAGGTGCCCCAAAACGCGACCCCAGAAACGCAGAGCAAAGCAGCAGAACCCGCACCCCGTCAGGACGACCCTATCCCACGCAAGGGGCGACAGACGACCCACACGGCTGCCCCACCCGCCGCTGCCACTCAGCGAGGCGGCAAGGCAAGGAGGACAGACGCCGCCGCCCCCCGAGAGAGGGACCACCCGATGCTCACCTCGGTGATGCAAACTCTGCTGAGCATCATCTCGGCAATCCAGAGGGGCGAAAGCACCGAAGGCATCGACGCAATTGCCAAGAAGGGCCTAATAGACATTGCCGCTTTCCTGAATGGCGGTAATTGAGCTACGCATCCTTCACTGGAACGCCCGTGGCCTCAGGGATAGGGTCACCCTACTCCGCCCTCTACTGCAGGAAAACAGGATCGACGTGGCGCTAATAAGTGAGACGCACCTGGGACCTGCAGATAAAATAAACTTCCCAGGTTTCCTCGCCTATAGGAGGGACGAAGTCTCCACGGCATCGGGACGACCGATCGCGTTCCGTGGACTGCTGATCCTCATCCGCCGGAGGATCGTACACCAGCCACTACCGACCCCGGCGACGTCAACTGTATACACGCTGGGTGTGGAACTGTACATGAACGGGGCCCATCTGCAGCTGTACGCCGCCTACAAGCCTCCTAGCATCCCATTGAACGTCCAGGACATAGGTTCCATTGTCGAGACGCAGGCCCCCGTGATCATAGCAGGGGACCTAAACTGCAAGCACCCAGCGTGGAACTCAGCAGTGCGGAACCCGGCTGGTGTGCGACTATTCGCAGACGCCGACACCCGGGGTTACTTCGTCTCGGGCCCGGAGGTACCAACACGCTACCCGGACACCCCAGACCATGACCCCGACGTGCTAGACATAGTCGTGCACAACAACCACCTAAACGCCCGGATCTCACAACAGGTGCTAGATAGCCACCTGGGATCCGATCACCAGCCGGTAGTCGTCACCGTCGACCGGGAACCCGCTCGAGCCGTCCCTCCAGCGCCACGTCACAAACTGGACTGGAAAAAATACCAGGACACGCTGGAGACCACTACACCCACTCGGCCCATAAACTCCGCGGCCGACGTAGAGGACCTGGCAGTGAGCCTCACCGCGTGTATTCGGGGTGCCCTTGACGCGGCCAGAACAACCCCGCAAAGCCGAGAGCGAAGACCGCGGTTGCCGGCGTACATCATGCGGTTGATGGACGCCAAGAAGCGCCTCCGGAGGCAGTGGCAGAGGACTCGCTGCCCTACGTTAAAAAACGAGCTGAACCGGCTCGCGGATAAGGTGAGGGCCGAGATTAGGAACCACCAAACCGAGAGCTGGGAGGACCACATAGACGCCATCAGCGGCGACTGGCCGTCTATACACAGACTGTGTCGGCATATGACGAATACCCCAGCTCCGGTGCGGCCTCTCCTGCACGAGGACGGGGCACCGAGATACCACGCAGCAGACCGGGCGAATATCCTGGCGCGTCACCTGGAGCGTCAGTTCACGCCAAACCCGACTGACGACCGGGAGCACGTAGCAGCTGTCGAAGAACACCTCCGACAATACTTCGCGAGGCCGATAGCCCCCGATGAACACCCCATCTCCTTCTCGCCTGGCATGGTGCAACGTGTCATTCGTCGGACCAAAAGGAGGAAAGCCCCGGGAGTGGACGGAATTCAAAACTCCGCACTCCACCACCTGCCTTTTCGCGCCATAGCCGCCCTAGCACGCCTCTTCACCGGCATCATGCGCACCGGGGTTTTCCCATCAATTTGGAAGGAGGGGCGAGTGATAATGTTGCCCAAACCGGGCAAGAACATTCTGAAACCGGAGAGCTATCGGCCAATCACACTGCTGCCAACCATATCGAAGGTGTTCGAGCGGCTGCTACTGAGACACCTCACGGCACACGTGCAACCTAGACCGGAACAGTTCGGGTTCCGGTCTGACCACAGCACGACGCTCCAGCTGTCGAGGGTACTGCACAGGATTAGCGCAGCGCGCAATAAGCGCGAACACGCTGTAGCAGTATTCCTCGACATAGAAAAGGCGTTTGACCGCGTATGGCACGCCGGTCTGCTCTACAAGCTGTCCAGGACACCGTTGCCCCGTCGGATCGTTCTAGTGGTCTCCGCGTTCCTGAGCAACCGGACTTACCGAGTGGCGGTGGAAAACACCGCATCACCGGAGCACCCCATCCTCGCTGGCGTCCCGCAAGGAAGCTGCCTATCGCCTGTGTTGTACTCGCACTACACCGACGACATCCCGGTGAACGAAGGCGCCGAACTGGCGCTATACGCAGACGACGCGGCGTACATAGCGACGAGTATGAACGTGAAACACGCCGCGTCCAAGATGCAGAAAAGTTTGGACCTCCTACCCAACTGGCTGTCGCAGTGGCGACTGACAGTGAATGTGGGGAAGACACAGGCGATAGTGTTCTCCGCCAACAGGAAGCTGCCGCCGCCACTCCTCTTCAATCTGCAGCCCGTCCAGTGGATGCGCACCGTGACCTACCTGGGGGTCACGCTCGACCGGAGGCTGTCGATGCAGAAGCACGTCGCCAGGATCGTCGCGAAGGCACGCGTCACACGCTCGCTTCTCCGTCCAGTGCTCTCCTCGCACCTGCCGCTACGCGCCAAGTTGGCTGTGTACAAACTGTACGTTCGTACACAGCTAACCTACGCAGCCCCGTCGTGGTTCGCTCTCACTAGCGAGACGAGCCGCAAGCTACTCCGCACACAGCAGTCGGCGTCACTGAGGAGTATAGTGAACGCACCTCGCTACGTGAGAAACGATGTCATAGCGAGGGACATCCGCATGGAGAGCCTGGACGACTTCGTGAAGCGTCTAAGCGCAGCGATGTTCGGGCGCGCCGACGCGTCCGCGTGGAGTCACATCCGCGGACTGGCGCCTTGGCACGCCCGCCCCCCCGACCGCTTCAAGTTGCCTCGCGACCTCGTCCCGGACGGCGACGATCGCTGAAGTCGCCAACAAAATCGGCCCACAAACGGCCGAGTTACGAAGACTGATGCTTGTTTGCCACCGTAGTGTCAGTGAACACGGTGAGCCTGCACTGAAGCCCTGCGGAGCCCGGCGGCCGGCAAGTCAGCCCCCGCTGTACGCCGCGCCCACTGACCGAGGCCCCACCCCTCGGCCCCGCCTACTTCGTCCGCTCGCAGGCCGCAGCCTTCGGGCGACCGCCACGCCGAACGCACCCGCGCCCGACTCGACCCGACAAGCGCAGCGGGCCCGCCCCGCCCTGCAAATCGCCACCTAGCCGGTTTGCAGAGCGGACGGCCGCGCGCCCTCCACGGCGACCTCCATCGCGACCGACATGCGCGGATACTCCTCGCGATACCCGCGTTATGTGGAAGCATGGCGTTCCCCGCACCGGCCGTTACAACACCCAATCGACCTGAGGTATCAAACCAGCCGCCGCTCTCGTCGCTGGACGCCCTCAGCTGGGCCTTGGCCGGGTTACCGGTCATCTCACCTGGCTGGGGCGTCCGCCGGACGGCGTGAAGATGGAGAACCTTAGGTCGTAAAAGGACAAAAAGGGGAATATCCCCCCGCCCCCAGGACCCTCCCTTATCTAGGGGAGGAGAAGAAGTCCTCGCGGAAGAGGCTTAGCGCCTATGAACGCGACTCCACGCACCCCTGTCAGGGGGTGTAGTGATGTTTCAGAGCCGAGCGTCGCATTCTATCACGAATCGTTCCCGCGCGCAGACGTCCGTTCGTTCGTTGAGAAGAATTTGATTGAAAATGGCTCGTACCAAGCAGACCGCTCGCAAATCCACCGGTGGCAAAGCCCCGAGGAAACAGCTCGCTACCAAAGCTGCCCGCAAGAGTGCACCGGCTACCGGCGGTGTCAAGAAACCACATCGTTACCGTCCCGGCACCGTCGCTCTTCGTGAGATCCGTCGTTATCAGAAGAGCACCGAACTCCTGATCCGCAAACTGCCTTTCCAGCGTCTGGTGCGTGAAATAGCACAGGACTTCAAGACCGATCTTCGCTTCCAGAGTTCCGCCGTCATGGCACTGCAGGAGGCGAGCGAGGCGTATTTGGTCGGTCTCTTTGAGGACACAAACCTTTGCGCAATTCACGCTAAACGCGTTACCATCATGCCAAAGGACATTCAATTGGCGCGCAGGATCAGAGGCGAACGCGCTTAATCGAGAGTTGTTGGCTTTGGCTAGTATGAGCGTATACGCGTTTCAGTTGTACCGTATGTTGTGTGACATACTGAGCGTTGAAATGATTACGCTTTCACCCAAAAGGCCCTTTTCAGGGCCACATATATTTCATATATTAATATCATATTTTGATATTATATGTTTCTCTATGGACAGATTGATAAATAAGTCGTTACTCTTAGTATTAAAATACAATGAATATTATGTTGGTATGGTACCTGGTTGCTACCTACTACACACTACACTACCGTACCACCACCGCCTGTATTATATATTATTATATATTAATATTATATTTATAGACATTTGCCTAACATAACATAGTATGAAATGAATACATTATTACGCTTCTGTGAGCTCGTAGAATATAGGTTCGTGTTAGGTTTATTGTGTTAACCCATAAGGAAATATCGTTTAGCTAAGTCGACATAATTTATATATATTTTGGTATACTTTACTTATTACTTACATAGGTATATAAATTTTACCTTAACTGATATAATATTATATCACACGACACACAAGCAAATCAACATGAATTATTTCATATTTCGCATCGTACGAATCGAACGATACAGTTTTTATATTGTATTTATTATTAATAAAGTGCATTTATTTTATTTTATTATGTGAAATCGTCGTCGTGTATGTATGAATGTAGTAATGTACGTGATGTACACAGAGCGCAGTGCGCCGGCTAGCGAGCGAGCCGACCGGGTGGCTGAGCCGAGCTCGGCGCCGAACGTAACGCGCGTCGCTCGTCCCGTGAAACTATATAAAGAGACCGGCCGGGGACGTTTTACATCCAGTCGTTCGCCAGCGCTCGCCGTTTAACAACGTGTGCGCGCTCGTCATTTGTCTGTGCAAGCTTCACTAAGAAAAACATACCAACAAGATGACCGGTCGCGGTAAGGGAGGAAAAGGTCTGGGGAAAGGAGGAGCCAAGCGTCACAGGAAAGTGCTTCGTGATAACATCCAGGGTATTACGAAGCCGGCCATCCGTCGTTTGGCGCGCAGAGGCGGTGTCAAGCGTATCTCCGGTCTTATTTACGAAGAGACCCGCGGTGTGCTCAAAGTGTTCCTCGAGAACGTTATCCGCGACGCCGTCACTTACACCGAACACGCCAAGAGGAAGACGGTCACAGCCATGGACGTCGTCTACGCTCTGAAGCGTCAAGGTCGCACTCTGTACGGTTTCGGTGGTTAAGTTAATCAAAAAGCCGATACACACCGTAAGCTTTTAGTGTTATGTCGAATTTTCGATATATACACTATTAGTGAACAAAAGGCCCTTTTCAGGGCCGCATATGATTCGTGTTATTTATTATTAATAAAATAACGTTTCTGTACAACAGACAAATATTAAGTCAAACCAAACCACAGAAATATACCTACTCTCTACTTGCCTACAATCTGATTCCGTTATCCGTTATTCCTATAATAATAACAATTATATAGACGAATATATATATACTTAGACAAAATATGACTTACCTCTTACCTCAATGTATGATGTACGCACGCGATGAGACTGTGCGTGTGCTGTGCTGTGCTGGCACTAGTGCACACAAGCCCTGCAGACAGTTGGCTGGCTGGCTGGCTGGCTGGCTGGCTGGCTGGCTGGCTGGCTGAAATGTGATGAAATAAAACGTTAATTTTAATTTTAAAACTGAACAATGTCAATATAAAATTAAGTATATATACTTAAATAATAATTAAGTACCTTGTGGTTAGGTACTTAGTGTACCTACTTACTCATACATATTTAATAGGTACATAAAATAAATGTACGTAACATTTGTATTATTATTATATTTTATATTTATTAATAATATTATATCATATACTACCACTATTACTTAATAGAAAAAGAAAATAAAAAGTGTTTGTTTGTTATATTATATGATGAGTGTCTGTGTTACTTAGTGTAGTGATATTGAACGTGTTTTGGAACGTCGTACGTCATTGTTGAGAACTGTGGTGCGGTGGTGGTTATTTACTTCTATTATTGCACGAGTGAGATTAGATACTGGAGAATATTTAATTGATAATATAGTATAAATAATTCATTACTTTAAAACTTATATTGAAAACGTACTAAAATATCACGGTGTGAGACGTCCGTCCTTAAGTGGTGTTAAGCTGACGTACCTACGTGTTTTACGAAGGTTCACTTTTATACGTTCGGTGCGCTCGTATAATGTATTAATACAAAAGAAATGTTGATACGTTACAAGTTAGATATACTAGTTGTTGTTTTATCGATAGTTTTCACGTAAAACGTTGAGTTTTATAGAGAAAAATACATTTTGAACTGGACACTCTGTATGCTAGATAGACAGACGAGAATATAATACGTCATATCTCGGCCGTTCTACACTCGTTCAACTCGCTTAATGTACGAGACGATGGTCACTTTCATGTAATATATAAATATGTAAGTTTTTAATATAGTAACATAAGAAAAGTATTGTAAAAATTAATTTAATTAGATACGTGTTAGTGAAAAGTGTGAAGTGTTCATACGAGAAAACGTCCCGCGACAGAACGGCCCTCGTTACGGTAAAGTTTCCGAGTACCTGAGCGATCGGCTCTACGCGTATAGTATAGTGGCGACATCTACGTCTCTGCGACTCACTACTGTAACTACGTAATAGTCTATATATTATCGTCGTGTTTCGTGCGTCGTGCGTTAATTGCAAACAAGATGGCAGATACAGCGGTCTCAACCGAAGCTCCGGCTCCAGCGACACCAGCAAAAAAGGCAGCAAGACAGGCGGGTGGTGCCAAAAAACCTAAGGCTAAACCTACTCACCCGAAAACATCCGAGATGGTCAACAACGCAATTAAAGAGATGAAGGAGCGTAGCGGATCATCTTTGCAGGCGATCAAGAAATATATCGCGGCACACTACAAGGTCGACGCGGAAAAGCTGGCGCCGTTCATAAGAAAATATCTGAAGAGCGCCGTCGAATCCGGTGCACTCATCCAGACCAAGGGCAAGGGAGCATCCGGCTCGTTCAAGCTCGAATCAAAGTCTTCCTCGGCGAAGAAACCTAGCGCGAGCTCCGGCTCGGGCAAGTCCGCCGGTGGCAAAGGCGCCGCATCTGCCGCGTCAAAGGGTGCCAAGAAGGCGACCGCCTCGGCCGCCGGTGCCAAGAGCAAGAAGGCGGCAGCCGCGTCGGCGTCGGCCGCTTCTCCGTCCAAAGCCAAGGCATCAGCCGCGCCTAAGGACAAAAAGGCGGCCGCCGCCAAGAAGAAGCCCGCCGCCAAGAAAGCGGCCGCACCGGCCAAAGCCAAAGGTGGCGCCGCCCCCAAGGCCAAGAAGACCGCCAAGCCACCTACGAAGAAACCAAAGGCACCTAAACCTAAGAAGGCCGCCGCTACACCTAAATCGAAGCCGGCCGCAAAGAAGGCAACCGCAGCGAAGAAGTAAAACACAGTCTCCACGGCCGCTGACGCTGCTAACGAGTCTTACACGAGACGAGCTACACCTCCTCGCGTGCTGCGCGTGCTGTGCTGTACAAGTACAAGCGTGTGCGGACGCGGGCGGTCGTTCGTCCGGAACAGCGCTCGATATCAACCTCGGCGGCGGCGATTGCTGCCTGCTGCGTGCGAACTCGCTACCACGCTCCCGGAAGTCCGGGAGCGAGAGCGGCGCGCACAAATCAAAAAGCCCTTTTCAGGGCTAACAATATTTTCATTACATACAGTTTCTATGTGTATACAGAAAGAAAGTCAAAAACAAACCCTCTATAAACATATAATATTATATAAGATAATAATTATTATCTTATCATAATAGCATAATAATATAAACAAAATCAACAAGAGACCGAATACTCTTGTTTACACACAATAATAGGGTTAAGTTATATCATTGCAATACAATAGGTTCGGGTAAGAGCTCTGAGAGCTGTAGAGGGGTTGGTATACCTAGACAGATACACACAGTTATTAGTAGGTTATTAGTAGTATAGTAACATGTAACTACACTACACGCCCATTCGAATGAGACAACTAAAACAAACAATTACACACTCTCGAAGCATCATCACTGACCTATACTCGTAGATGTATCTTAATAGAAATTCTCATCAAATTAATCATGTACCATACCTACACAGTACATTACATACATCATAAATATTGCTTAGTTACATACCTACTACACTTACTACAACGACTAAATAAAAGTTAGTTACCTATTCAATACCTAACTAACGTACGTCGTAGGTCTGTACATACACCTAATAAAATAATTATGACACGTTCTTGATCAATCAATGAATAAAATCTAATCTAATAATATTATTACATATTTATGTAATATAAATAATAAAATAGGTATAGGTAGCTAAAGGTGGTCAAACAATTTCCACAAAATTTTTCAATTCATCAATGTTCTGTTCAGCGCGACACCGCCCGACTGCCCGCGCACGACACGACTACGTTATAGTCGCGCACGACGCGGTGCGGTGCGCTCCCTCCACTGGGGTGCGCTTCGATGAGAGCGTTCGAATATATAAATAGGAAAACGTTGAATTTTTGGACTCATTGTAAACTTATAGCTCGTTGCGCGCGCACGTTACGCTCGCAACTCTTCGCTCTCTATTCTTATTTGACAACTCACATTCGCACATCAAGATGTCCGGTCGCGGCAAAGGTGGAAAAGTTAAGGGGAAGGCAAAGTCTCGTTCAAACCGTGCCGGTCTTCAGTTTCCAGTCGGTCGTATACACAGGTTGCTGCGTAACGGCAATTACGCCGAGCGCGTTGGTGCCGGCGCACCTGTGTACCTAGCCGCCGTGATGGAATACCTGGCGGCCGAAGTACTCGAGTTGGCCGGCAACGCAGCTAGAGACAACAAGAAGACCAGGATCATTCCTCGTCATCTACAATTGGCCATCCGCAACGACGAGGAGTTGAACAAACTTCTATCCGGCGTTACCATCGCACAGGGCGGCGTTCTGCCTAACATTCAAGCGGTTCTCCTGCCCAAGAAGACCGAGAAGAAAGCCTAAGTAACTCGCGCGTTTGTTATACTTACAACATTCGCCTAGTTCGGCTGGCGGCGCTTATAGAACGCGAACACTACACAATTGTGTCGTGTATCGTGATCAAAAGGCCCTTTTAAGGGCCACAATATATATCATAATCACTTTTCATATCAAATAAAAGGATTGTCTCTGTTTATGAAACACGAAAGTCAAATTCCAACTCCTACCTAACTATCTAACCACTAAACTACATTAATTATATACCGACACACTCACTTTATAGTTTATAATTATTTTTATCAAGTATGTATATTTTATAATTTATTGACGAAAAACGTACCTGCCACAAGGTACGAATACATATCAATATAATATAGTAAGTAGAGTATGTATGCAACAAAACAAAGCAATAAGTTAGTACATACATAGGTAAACAAGCTAACTAGATATTATTTATTACTATTCTATTCTATATAATACAACAGTAATTGTGTAACTAACTAACTAATATGCAAACAATATACAACGACGATATAGTTCCCGCTTAGGTATCGGCTAGTTTTGATACGATTTTATATTATACATACTTTAGAAAATATAATCGTGTACGGGTGTGTGTGAGTGTTATGTTGTGTAGCTATTAGAGTGAGCGGAAAGTGTGTGTGCCGCGTCACCCGGCCGTGCGCGACGTCTACTAAACATAATATTGCCGAGCTCTGATTGGTCGATACGTTGTGGGGAGCTCGAACGGCGCGCCTCGCTCTCTCTCGACTATCCGGTCAATATATATAAACTGCAATTTTATTGAGCCACCCCCCCACCCGGATCGTCACGGAGCCTCCGAGTGTTGACATCTATTTTCTCCTCGGACTCGCCGCACGGACCCACTCTCGCGCGCTGACTGCCGGCGAATGCGGTAACGTCTGTATTACGACGTTGCTGTACTCGCCGGATTGTGTCGCGCGCGCACCAGCTTGCCCAATTTTGATTTTGTCGGGTCGCGGTTGGCATTCCGTCCTACCGGAATGCCTCCCAAAAAGGAACCACCAACTCGCCCGGTCCGGAGTCCCCCAAAGGACCCTCGGGCCCCCCAAAAAGGCTCTTTTAAGAGCCAAACAACCATCCCAACGGAGCCTGTAACCAGCTCCAGAGAGATGCCGACGCCGCCGTTCGCGCCTGTCACGGCCCCCCCCGCCGCGCAAGTAGCGAAGCCGTTCCCCCCCCGCGCGCCGCCAGGGGGGTCGAGCTCTTCTCGCGCTGCGTACGCGGGGACGCCCGCACCGCGAGCGGCCACATCGGCAGCTACAGCTACAGCTGCACTCTCACGCGCCGGACGCCGGACGCCTGCGCCTAAACGCGCAGACTCCCCGCGCGCCGGCGCCAACGAATCCCCAGCCCCGCGCGCCTGGTCAGAGGCGCTGTGCGGAGGGCTGGATTCCTCCACGGAGCGTCTCCTGGCGTCACCGACGCCAGCGCCTACCCCAGCCTCGGGCCAGCCGCACCAGCGCTTCCTTAAGCGCAGGTCACTGAGCGAGCCCGAGATGGAGATTGAGTACCCGGTGACGCCCACGCCGCCACCGCCTACAACGGGACCCGTGCGCCGTCCGCGCAGCCCCGACTCGTCCGAGGACGAGGCGAAGCGTCCCAAGACGCGCTGCGCGGACGGCACCGCGGGACCGAACGCCGCCGCCGCCGCCAGCCAAGTGCCGGCTGGCGCCTCACCCGCTGCAGCCCCCGCAGGTCGCCGGAATCGGTACCCTCCAGTCACAGTGGAGGTGCTAACCGACTTCCCTCGCCACCTGCGGTACCTGAAAGCCCAGCTTGGGAGACCCGCAAACGTGCGCCCGTATGGCAACGGGTTGCGGTTTCTCCCAGCTGATGATGAGGAATATAGGCTTATACAGGCCTACCTCACCACGTTGGAGAGCCAGGAAGGCATTTCCTGGTTCACCTACTCGCCGCCATCCGACGTCGGGTTGAAGGTGGCCATAAGAGGCCTGCCTGCGACCACACAGCCTGATATGATCTCCGAAGAGCTCCGGGGGCTTGGCTTCGACCCCGAATACGTTCGCGCTATCCGGGGCCGGGGCGGACGCCCCGGATGCATCTTCCTGGCGGTCATAAAGAAGACCCGAGACACCGTGCCTCGCATTTACAGCATCGTCGAGCTCCTGGGCATGCCCGGGATTATCGTCGAGGCCTGGCGCGGGAAGCGAAAGCCAGCCCAGTGCCACCGGTGCCAGCAGTTCCGGCACAGCAGTCACCACTGCCACCGCCCGCAAGCCTGCGTGCGTTGCGGTGGTGAACACCGCGCTCGGGACTGCCCGCGCCCCAGAGAGGAGCCCGCCACCTGCGCCAACTGCGGTGGCGACCACCCCGCCAACAACTTTCGGTGCCCCGTCTTTAGACGCGAGGCCCGTAACAAGAAGGCGGGCACCGCAGCCACCACCGGGGGAGCTCATCGGCCCATCCCGGTCAGACCGCAGCCCTCAGGAGAGGACGCGCGGGGCGTTTCGCTCATGGCGGAGGCGAACCCGCCGACCGCCCGCGGCGCCAACACGCCCTCTGCGAGACGCAGACGAAGGCGAGGGCGGGGCAGGAAGCTCCGCCCCTCCGCCACACCGCCCACCGCCGAACCGCAGGCGCGAGCCGCGCCCCCGGCAAGACACACCCCGCTGCCACCGCAGGCCGCCCAGCCAGCGGAAGCAGCGTGCCAGACGACCCCGCGACCTCCTAAACGCAAGTTTAGGAACCAGCGAGTCCAGACCGACGAAGAAACACCCGCCTCCTTGTCGGGCCCCCTCGCCAATCTAGCGATGGCGGCGGAGATCGTCAAGGCGGCGTTAGCGACGGCTACGGACACCCACGTTCGTATCGGGCTGGACACAGCCCGCGTCGCCATACGCCTCGCAGCGGAGCGCGTGGCCGCGCTCGAGTGTGGGGAAGCAATCTCACCAAACGCCTGAGACTGCATTAAGCCGCCGCCTGTCGCTGGTCGCCTGGAGCTGGGCCTTCACTGGGAAACCAGTGATCTCACCTGGCTCAGGCGGACCGCCGGGCAGCTTGTAGCTTGCAGTCTCGGCGACACAGTCCACAGGGCTACAATGCCCGAACACCAGGACCGGGCGTACTCTTTACGCCTGCGATTGCTTCCTCACTACAGGGCTCACACCCTACAGAGACACCACGCGTTCCCTACGGGACGTAGTGACGACCCAAATGATGATTGAGCCACCCCACCCGGATCGTCACGGAGCCTCCGAGTGTTGACATCTATTTTCTCCTCGGACTCGCCGCACGGACCCACTCTCGCGCGCTGACTGCCGGCGAATGCGGTAACGTCTGTATTACGACGTTGCTGTACTCGCCGGATTGTGTCGCGCGCGCACCAGCTTGCCCAATTTTGATTTTGTCGGGTCGCGGTTGGCATTCCGTCCTACCGGAATGCCTCCCAAAAAGGAACCACCAACTCGCCCGGTCCGGAGTCCCCCAAAGGACCCTCGGGCCCCCCAAAAAGGCTCTTTTAAGAGCCAAACAACCATCCCAACGGAGCCTGTAACCAGCTCCAGAGAGATGCCGACGCCGCCGTTCGCGCCTGTCACGGCCCCCCCCGCCGCGCAAGTAGCGAAGCCGTTCCCCCCCCGCGCGCCGCCAGGGGGGTCGAGCTCTTCTCGCGCTGCGTACGCGGGGACGCCCGCACCGCGAGCGGCCACATCGGCAGCTACAGCTACAGCTGCACTCTCACGCGCCGGACGCCGGACGCCTGCGCCTAAACGCGCAGACTCCCCGCGCGCCGGCGCCAACGAATCCCCAGCCCCGCGCGCCTGGTCAGAGGCGCTGTGCGGAGGGCTGGATTCCTCCACGGAGCGTCTCCTGGCGTCACCGACGCCAGCGCCTACCCCAGCCTCGGGCCAGCCGCACCAGCGCTTCCTTAAGCGCAGGTCACTGAGCGAGCCCGAGATGGAGATTGAGTACCCGGTGACGCCCACGCCGCCACCGCCTACAACGGGACCCGTGCGCCGTCCGCGCAGCCCCGACTCGTCCGAGGACGAGGCGAAGCGTCCCAAGACGCGCTGCGCGGACGGCACCGCGGGACCGAACGCCGCCGCCGCCGCCAGCCAAGTGCCGGCTGGCGCCTCACCCGCTGCAGCCCCCGCAGGTCGCCGGAATCGGTACCCTCCAGTCACAGTGGAGGTGCTAACCGACTTCCCTCGCCACCTGCGGTACCTGAAAGCCCAGCTTGGGAGACCCGCAAACGTGCGCCCGTATGGCAACGGGTTGCGGTTTCTCCCAGCTGATGATGAGGAATATAGGCTTATACAGGCCTACCTCACCACGTTGGAGAGCCAGGAAGGCATTTCCTGGTTCACCTACTCGCCGCCATCCGACGTCGGGTTGAAGGTGGCCATAAGAGGCCTGCCTGCGACCACACAGCCTGATATGATCTCCGAAGAGCTCCGGGGGCTTGGCTTCGACCCCGAATACGTTCGCGCTATCCGGGGCCGGGGCGGACGCCCCGGATGCATCTTCCTGGCGGTCATAAAGAAGACCCGAGACACCGTGCCTCGCATTTACAGCATCGTCGAGCTCCTGGGCATGCCCGGGATTATCGTCGAGGCCTGGCGCGGGAAGCGAAAGCCAGCCCAGTGCCACCGGTGCCAGCAGTTCCGGCACAGCAGTCACCACTGCCACCGCCCGCAAGCCTGCGTGCGTTGCGGTGGTGAACACCGCGCTCGGGACTGCCCGCGCCCCAGAGAGGAGCCCGCCACCTGCGCCAACTGCGGTGGCGACCACCCCGCCAACAACTTTCGGTGCCCCGTCTTTAGACGCGAGGCCCGTAACAAGAAGGCGGGCACCGCAGCCACCACCGGGGGAGCTCATCGGCCCATCCCGGTCAGACCGCAGCCCTCAGGAGAGGACGCGCGGGGCGTTTCGCTCATGGCGGAGGCGAACCCGCCGACCGCCCGCGGCGCCAACACGCCCTCTGCGAGACGCAGACGAAGGCGAGGGCGGGGCAGGAAGCTCCGCCCCTCCGCCACACCGCCCACCGCCGAACCGCAGGCGCGAGCCGCGCCCCCGGCAAGACACACCCCGCTGCCACCGCAGGCCGCCCAGCCAGCGGAAGCAGCGTGCCAGACGACCCCGCGACCTCCTAAACGCAAGTTTAGGAACCAGCGAGTCCAGACCGACGAAGAAACACCCGCCTCCTTGTCGGGCCCCCTCGCCAATCTAGCGATGGCGGCGGAGATCGTCAAGGCGGCGTTAGCGACGGCTACGGACACCCACGTTCGTATCGGGCTGGACACAGCCCGCGTCGCCATACGCCTCGCAGCGGAGCGCGTGGCCGCGCTCGAGTGTGGGGAAGCAATCTCACCAAACGCCTGAGACTGCATTAAGCCGCCGCCTGTCGCTGGTCGCCTGGAGCTGGGCCTTCACTGGGAAACCAGTGATCTCACCTGGCTCAGGCGGACCGCCGGGCAGCTTGTAGCTTGCAGTCTCGGCGACACAGTCCACAGGGCTACAATGCCCGAACACCAGGACCGGGCGTACTCTTTACGCCTGCGATTGCTTCCTCACTACAGGGCTCACACCCTACAGAGACACCACGCGTTCCCTACGGGACGTAGTGACGACCCAAATGATTGAGCGTCGCATTCTATCACGAATCGTTCCCGCGCGCAGACGTCCGTTCGTTCGTTGAGAAGAATTTGATTGAAAATGGCTCGTACCAAGCAGACCGCTCGCAAATCCACCGGTGGCAAAGCCCCGAGGAAACAGCTCGCTACCAAAGCTGCCCGCAAGAGTGCACCGGCTACCGGCGGTGTCAAGAAACCACATCGTTACCGTCCCGGCACCGTCGCTCTTCGTGAGATCCGTCGTTATCAGAAGAGCACCGAACTCCTGATCCGCAAACTGCCTTTCCAGCGTCTGGTGCGTGAAATAGCACAGGACTTCAAGACCGATCTTCGCTTCCAGAGTTCCGCCGTCATGGCACTGCAGGAGGCGAGCGAGGCGTATTTGGTCGGTCTCTTTGAGGACACAAACCTTTGCGCAATTCACGCTAAACGCGTTACCAT
The DNA here is from genome assembly GCA_963691645.1 of Pelosia muscerda. Taxonomy (NCBI): domain Eukaryota; kingdom Metazoa; phylum Arthropoda; class Insecta; order Lepidoptera; family Erebidae; genus Pelosia; species Pelosia muscerda. The sequence goes on along the minus strand of OY829124.1, from coordinate 10,102,431 downwards.
CATGCCAAAGGACATTCAATTGGCGCGCAGGATCAGAGGCGAACGCGCTTAATCGAGAGTTGTTGGCTTTGGCTAGTATGAGCGTATACGCGTTTCAGTTGTACCGTATGTTGTGTGACATACTGAGCGTTGAAATGATTACGCTTTCACCCAAAAGGCCCTTTTCAGGGCCACATATATTTCATATATTAATATCATATTTTGATATTATATGTTTCTCTATGGACAGATTGATAAATAAGTCGTTACTCTTAGTATTAAAATACAATGAATATTATGTTGGTATGGTACCTGGTTGCTACCTACTACACACTACACTACCGTACCACCACCGCCTGTATTATATATTATTATATATTAATATTATATTTATAGACATTTGCCTAACATAACATAGTATGAAATGAATACATTATTACGCTTCTGTGAGCTCGTAGAATATAGGTTCGTGTTAGGTTTATTGTGTTAACCCATAAGGAAATATCGTTTAGCTAAGTCGACATAATTTATATATATTTTGGTATACTTTACTTATTACTTACATAGGTATATAAATTTTACCTTAACTGATATAATATTATATCACACGACACACAAGCAAATTGTACGGGCCCGCCCTCGTCCCAGTCGCTTCGACTATTTATCTATCAGAGACTGTGGGTGCGAACTGGGCAAGGACGGGTGAGCTGGATTTCGAGGACAGACCGACACGGCGATCAAGGCGGACAGGTCGTTCCGAGCGGTGCGTTAGGAGCGAAGGTGCTTGAGGGAGCGCGTCTTCGTGGACGTAGCTATGGACGGAAGGATCCGAAGAATCTCGTAGCGAGGAGCGGCAAATGAAAGAGCAGTACTTTCTTCAACGATAAACTTCTATTTGTTTATTTTCGGAGATCCTCGCTGTACAACTGTTAGTGGCCGACTGAATTGTTGCGCGGCTAGCGCCTATATTTATACTACAGATTTGACCTTGAACTCTAGGGCACGAGGCGACGCGATCGATTGTCGCGCTATTCGCGGAGCGCGTTTCTGGCTCTCGATAGGCCCATATGCGGGCTATCGATGCGTCGCGTCGTACCCTATTTTTCTTACAAGAATCTTATATAATACTATTTCTTATAAGTCTAATAAGTATATAAACGAAATAATGAAACAACAACTATAAACGAACTATTGGGTAAATAAAAATCCTATGCTATACTTAAATCTATCACCTATGCTATACGAATCGAAATTTATTTATTTACACTTATGTACTAAAACTATCTATTTACTATATCTATATGTTGTTCTGCACATTCTCCCCCCGTGGGACGTAGTCGCACTCTTGCGGTGCAGAACTCGATGCTCCGGATAGCAGCAGGATCAGCTTCCGCACTGGCCGACGCAGCACTCCTCCCGGCGTCTGCAGATCGACGGTCCGCGTCACTCCATCAGGCCCGGGGAACGTCGCGATGACTCGTCCGCGCACCCACATGTTGCGAGGCGCGTTCGGATCCACCAGCAAGACCAAGTCATGTAGGCCTATTGTGGGTCCTCTTCCGTTCGGCACGCGACGAAACTGTAGCTCCGGGAGGTATTCACGGAGCCACCTGGCCCAAAAGATGTCGGCCAGGCGTTGCGCTGCTCTCCAGCTTGATTTTGAGGCGTCGTCCTTCTCGTTGAACGCGCCCGGCTGCTGCACTCCTCCAGGTCCTCCCAACAGGAAGTGGTTGGGAGTCAATGCTTCGGGGTCCTCCGGGCTTACTGACACGTGCGTCAGTGGGCGGCTGTTGACTGTGTACTCTACCTCGGCTAGTAGTGTAGACAGGACTTCTTCGGAGGGCCGTCGCTCGTGCAGTGTGGCGGCTAGTGCAGTCTTCACTGACCGCACCATTCGTTCCCAGGCTCCACCCATGAAGGGAGCACCGGGAGGGATGAAGCGCCACGATGTCTTCTTCTTGGCTGCTTCCTGTTGTGTTGCTCGGTCGATTGATTGTCGAAGCTCGCGGTCGGCGCCTTTGAGGTTGGTCCCGTTGTCAGACCAGATCTCTTCAGGACATCCTCTTCTTGCCATCATCCGGCGTAGAGCGGAGATGGCGCTGTCGGTACTGAGCGAGTTGGCTAACTCTAAGTGCACGGCGCGCGTAGTGAGACAGGTGAAGATGGCGACGTACCGCTTCTGATTGGTACGCCCGACGGTCACGGTGAGAGGTCCGAAGTAGTCGACCCCGGTGTGTGTGAAGGGTCGCTTATGGTGGGCTAAGCGACACTCCGGCAAGTCACCTGTTCTTGGGTACGGCGGCGCTTGGGTGCGGACACGACAGTGTAAACACTGCCGTATCAGCGAGCGGGTTACCGGGCGCAATCTTATGACCCAGTATTGCTGTCTGCACTCGTTGATAGTAGCTTCGACTCCCGAATGATGCAACTTTCTGTGTACATTTTCTATCCACAGCTTCACTATCGGATGGTCGCCGTCTACGATTAACGGCGACTTGATATCTTCTGAGACGTCTCGGGCGGCTTGTATTCTGCTTCTAACCCGTAGCACGCTGTTGACTGTAACGACGCTCAGCTGACGTAGACGACTGTTCGGTTGTATCGCCCTCCCTCGTTGTAAATCTTCTATCTCGGACTCGAACGATTCTTGTTGCGCGGCTCGCATGAGAAGGTCTTCAGCGGCGCGCAGTAGCTCGGCGGTGACCGGTATGTAGGGGTCAACGCTCGAAGTCTTCATCTGTGTGGGAGGCGATGCGGCTTTCTTCTTATTCGGGTTCTTACGCCAGTCTGGGTCTGCGATCTTGTTCTTCAGAGTTCGACGATAATTCACTTTTTCACATTTTTCTTTACATAACTGTACGAACTGTAGAACTCTGGCTGTAGTGTACCGTAGTCTGTCCCAGTTAGAGAAGCGGGCGACTATCGGTAGGGCTTCGGATAACTTTTCTTTCTTGACGGCGTTCAAATGATGTACTTTTTCTTCTATATCTTCAACTTTTTCTATTTTCGATGTGTCGGCCGGCCATGACTGCTCCGGTAAGTACAGGAAGTCAGGGCCTCGGTACCAACGATGCTGTTTGTTGAAGTCGGCAGGTACATCTCGGGTGGCGTCGTCGGCGACGTTCATCTTCGTCGGGACCCAACGCCACTCGTTTACTGTAGAGCTATCTTCTATAGCGGCTAATCTGTGCGCTACATACGGTTCGTATGAGCGAGATCCTGTTTTGATCCAGGTGAGTACCGTTCTGCTGTCTGTCCAGAAGGTCTTGGAGTCAGGCTTGCGTTCGTGTTCCTCTATAACTGTTTCGGCGAGTCTCGTTCCCATCACTGCGGCTTGTAGTTCGAGGCGAGGTATCGACGTCAGCTTCAGTGGCGCCACCTTCGCCTTCGCGACGATAAGCGAGAGGTTGACTCGTCCGTTTGCATCTTCGGTACGCCAGTACAACACCGTAGAGTAGGCTGACTCGCTGGCGTCGGTGAACACATGTAGCTGGAGCGACTTGCACTTGCTGTAGTCTAGATACTGTCTAGGTATAGAGATGTTGGCTAGACTCTTCAGATGGCCTATCCAAGCTTTCCATCTCTCGGCTATGTCCTCTTCGACCTCTTGATCCCACTCGGTGCCGCGCCTCCATATCTCTTGCAACAGCTGCTTAGCTCGGATGGTGACCGGCGACGCGAACCCTAGTGGATCGAAGAGGGACATCACGATTCGGAGTGCTTCCCTCTTGGTAGGCGTCTTCTTGTCACACAGCGGCGTAGGTATTCGTGCGAGATCTAGGTTGAAGGTGAGTTCGTCTGTGCCTGGCTTCCAAATAAGACCCAGTACTCTTTCTGTCTGTTCTTCATTCTTGTATAGCTCTGTTGCTGTACATACTTCGGTGACGCCGAGAGCTTCTAACAACTGAGGTGAGTTGGACTTCCATTGCTTCAACTCGAACTTGGCTTCGCTGTGTATACGGCGAACGTCAGAAGCGATCTTCACGGCGTCTTCTATCGTTTCGAAACTGTCTAAGTAGTCGTCGACGTAGTGTTTCTTTACTATGGCTGAGACGGCTTCGGGATGTGTGGCACTGTATTTTTCGGCGTTGATGTTCTTGACGTAGATCGCTGTCGACGGCGAGCTCGCAGCCCCGAAGATCAGCGACGTCATTCGGTATTCGTTTGGCGGCTCGTCGTCCCGACGATCGCCACGCCACAGGTACCGCAGCGCATCTCTATCTTCCTGTCGAATTTTCACTTGAAGAAACATTTCACCGATGTCCGCCGTCACTGCTACTGTGTGCTGCCGGAACCTCATGATCACTCCCGGTAAGGATTGGAGTAGATCTGGGCCCCGAAGCAAGGTGTCGTTGAGTGACACTCCTCTTGTTTTGGCGGCGGCATCGTGGACGACTCGAATTTTACCCGGCTTCATCGGATTGATAACTGCAAAGTGAGGCAGGTACCACGTTTTCTTCTCGGTTTTTGTAGATGGCGCCAGCTCTGCATAACCTTTTGTTATTAGGGCTTCCATCTGCTCGGAGTATTTCTGTTTGAAGCTCGGATCACGATCAAGTTTTCTTTCTATATTATGAAGTCGTTTCAACGAATTTTCATAGTTGTTCGGTAGCGAAATCTGTTCCTGTTTCCATAGCAACGCTGTCTCGTATCTTCCGTCTGCTTGGTGGACTGTATATTGCTGTAGGATGCGAGATGCTTGCTCGTCGGGATCACTTTTCGGTTTCTTCGGATTGAGGAGTAGGTTGTCCACCTCGAAGTGTTGCTTGACCATCTGCTCTATTTTACTATCTTCGGAATCTTCAAACGCATGCGAGACGTAGTCGATGCGCCGCCCCAAAGTCCTCGCGTCGCTGCCGTGTAGTACCCATCCCAGAGGTGTGCGGGATGCTACTGGCTGGTCCGGCTGGCCTGTCCTGGTTTCTGATGTTAGAAGCAGGTGCCAGTTGTCTTGACCGATGAGGATCTTCGGCTTGGCTTCTTCATAGGTGAGGTCGTTGGTTATATCTTCGAGGTGGTGGCACCCCCTCAGCTGTCTGTAGGTGACCCGTTGAGACGAAACTGTAAGGTTCTTCACTGTTCTGGCTTGAACCTCTTCTGTTGCTATATTTTTGACGCCACGAATCTTGAGTGAGACCCTTCTCGAATGCTGATCTGCTGTTTTAGTGTTATTGATGGTCTTCACTCGTAGCGGGTCGGTCGGACCCGATGCGCCAATCTTCTTTGCTGTACTCTCGTCAATGAGAGTGACCGTTGAACCGTCGTCCATGAGCGCGAACGTGTTCATTGTCCCTGCCGGCCCTGTTAGCTTGACCGGCAGGATCTTCAAGAATGTTTCTTTTCTTGAGCCTATCCACGCTGAGTTGATTGCTTCAGTCGTGTTCTGTACTGTACTGTTTTCTTCAGTGGAGAGCTTCTTTCCGCCGTAGTGAAGCAAACTGTTATGCGTTTTGTTGCACCTGTCGACCCCGCAGCGTCGCTCTTGACAGGTGTGTTTTCTATCTCGGTGCCGTAGACATCTGAAGCACAGCTCTTTTTCTTTCGCGAGGTCCCATCTTCGGTCGATGTCTGCTTCTTTGAACTTTTCACACTTGTATGCTGGGTGTTGTTGTTCGTTACAGATGAGACACTTCTTGATTGGCTGAGCTTCTGTTGCTGTGTTCACTCGTTGGGGGCGCCTCTGTTGCACTGATTGTGGAGTAAGGTTTTCAGGTTGGGCATACGGCCCACACAGGTCGGCTTCTCTCTTCATGAATTTTTCGTATTTCACGAGGTCTGGCATCTCTCTTGGCTGGACTGCGGCGTAATCGTAGTATCGGTACTTGAGAACTGGTGTGAGCTTCTCAACTAGCGTTCTTGCGACTTCTGGGTTGTATAGGTAGTGCACGCAGTTTAAATTCTTGAGTATGGCCACGGCGTTGGTGACTTTTGTAGAGAAGATGCAGATATCTCTCGGCGACTCTGTTAACTTCGGTAGTCCACGTAGTGCTTCGATTTCTGTTGTTGCTATTGCTTCTGGCCTCCCAAATCTTGACTCGAGTGTTCTCATAATTTCGGACGGCTGTGAGTTCGTGATGAGAAGGCTTTCGACTGCTTCTCTTGCTTTTCCCTTCAGGTTTCTTCTTAGCCTGTTGAGATTTTCTACGGCGCTGTAACTATCTTCAGTTTCTGTGTAGGCCGCCTTGAACGGCAACCATTCCTGATGGCTCCCACTGAAGACTGGTAGCTCGATGAGCTTCGGACGGTGTGCCGCCCTGACCGCTTGCGTGATCGCCGCGGCCAGGTCGGAGAAATTATTCTGCTGCTGTTGGACTGGTGGTGGTGCTGCTGCTGGCATGCTTCCACGGTGTCCCTGATGCGGTGCGTCTGCTATTGCCAGGACGGGAGGTAGCGGTGGCTCTTGACTGCTGAGCCACTCACCGACCCTCTCTTCCGCCGCGACTGACGCTTCTGTTTGGTCCTGGTGGTCTTCCAGGTCTTCATCGCTGCTGTCTTCTTGTTCTAGCGCTGCTATCTTGGCTGCTGCTAACTCGATGCGAAGACGCAGTAACTCTTCTCTAGCTTGTGCTATTCGGAGAGATTTCTTTGAACGGACGGATGCACCCCCTCCCCCCCTCTTGGAAGTGGCTGGACGGGCTGCTGGTTTTTGCTGCTTCTGACGCTGCAACTGCTGTAGTACTTCGGGGCACGGCGCTGTGCCCGAAGCCGGCGGCTCGACTGTAGTCGCCGTTTCTGTTGTTTCTTCTGTCGTGGTCCCTAGGTCCGAGGCAGACGTTACCGTAGTGGTTTCCGCAGTCCCCTCAGGCCCGGCTATCCCCATGACTGATGCTGCTGATCTTGTGGTCGGCATCTTGATTCTTCGGTCTTGATGTCAGATGATGATGACACCGACGACTCCCCTAACACAACCTAACGCGACTCAGAACTTCCCGATGTTCCGCCCGTGGTTTTCCACACGATTCCTCCGTGGCTGCCTCTAGATCCGACTCCGAAGGACCAGAATGTACGGGCCCGCCCTCGTCCCAGTCGCTTCGACTATTTATCTATCAGAGACTGTGGGTGCGAACTGGGCAAGGACGGGTGAGCTGGATTTCGAGGACAGACCGACACGGCGATCAAGGCGGACAGGTCGTTCCGAGCGGTGCGTTAGGAGCGAAGGTGCTTGAGGGAGCGCGTCTTCGTGGACGTAGCTATGGACGGAAGGATCCGAAGAATCTCGTAGCGAGGAGCGGCAAATGAAAGAGCAGTACTTTCTTCAACGATAAACTTCTATTTGTTTATTTTCGGAGATCCTCGCTGTACAACTGTTAGTGGCCGACTGAATTGTTGCGCGGCTAGCGCCTATATTTATACTACAGATTTGACCTTGAACTCTAGGGCACGAGGCGACGCGATCGATTGTCGCGCTATTCGCGGAGCGCGTTTCTGGCTCTCGATAGGCCCATATGCGGGCTATCGATGCGTCGCGTCGTACCCTATTTTTCTTACAAGAATCTTATATAATACTATTTCTTATAAGTCTAATAAGTATATAAACGAAATAATGAAACAACAACTATAAACGAACTATTGGGTAAATAAAAATCCTATGCTATACTTAAATCTATCACCTATGCTATACGAATCGAAATTTATTTATTTACACTTATGTACTAAAACTATCTATTTACTATATCTATATGTTGTTCTGCACACAAATCAACATGAATTATTTCATATTTCGCATCGTACGAATCGAACGATACAGTTTTTATATTGTATTTATTATTAATAAAGTGCATTTATTTTATTTTATTATGTGAAATCGTCGTCGTGTATGTATGAATGTAGTAATGTACGTGATGTACACAGAGCGCAGTGCGCCGGCTAGCGAGCGAGCCGACCGGGTGGCTGAGCCGAGCTCGGCGCCGAACGTAACGCGCGTCGCTCGTCCCGTGAAACTATATAAAGAGACCGGCCGGGGACGTTTTACATCCAGTCGTTCGCCAGCGCTCGCCGTTTAACAACGTGTGCGCGCTCGTCATTTGTCTGTGCAAGCTTCACTAAGAAAAACATACCAACAAGATGACCGGTCGCGGTAAGGGAGGAAAAGGTCTGGGGAAAGGAGGAGCCAAGCGTCACAGGAAAGTGCTTCGTGATAACATCCAGGGTATTACGAAGCCGGCCATCCGTCGTTTGGCGCGCAGAGGCGGTGTCAAGCGTATCTCCGGTCTTATTTACGAAGAGACCCGCGGTGTGCTCAAAGTGTTCCTCGAGAACGTTATCCGCGACGCCGTCACTTACACCGAACACGCCAAGAGGAAGACGGTCACAGCCATGGACGTCGTCTACGCTCTGAAGCGTCAAGGTCGCACTCTGTACGGTTTCGGTGGTTAAGTTAATCAAAAAGCCGATACACACCGTAAGCTTTTAGTGTTATGTCGAATTTTCGATATATACACTATTAGTGAACAAAAGGCCCTTTTCAGGGCCGCATATGATTCGTGTTATTTATTATTAATAAAATAACGTTTCTGTACAACAGACAAATATTAAGTCAAACCAAACCACAGAAATATACCTACTCTCTACTTGCCTACAATCTGATTCCGTTATCCGTTATTCCTATAATAATAACAATTATATAGACGAATATATATATACTTAGACAAAATATGACTTACCTCTTACCTCAATGTATGATGTACGCACGCGATGAGACTGTGCGTGTGCTGTGCTGTGCTGGCACTAGTGCACACAAGCCCTGCAGACAGTTGGCTGGCTGGCTGGCTGGCTGGCTGGCTGGCTGGCTGGCTGGCTGAAATGTGATGAAATAAAACGTTAATTTTAATTTTAAAACTGAACAATGTCAATATAAAATTAAGTATATATACTTAAATAATAATTAAGTACCTTGTGGTTAGGTACTTAGTGTACCTACTTACTCATACATATTTAATAGGTACATAAAATAAATGTACGTAACATTTGTATTATTATTATATTTTATATTTATTAATAATATTATATCATATACTACCACTATTACTTAATAGAAAAAGAAAATAAAAAGTGTTTGTTTGTTATATTATATGATGAGTGTCTGTGTTACTTAGTGTAGTGATATTGAACGTGTTTTGGAACGTCGTACGTCATTGTTGAGAACTGTGGTGCGGTGGTGGTTATTTACTTCTATTATTGCACGAGTGAGATTAGATACTGGAGAATATTTAATTGATAATATAGTATAAATAATTCATTACTTTAAAACTTATATTGAAAACGTACTAAAATATCACGGTGTGAGACGTCCGTCCTTAAGTGGTGTTAAGCTGACGTACGTGTTTTACGAAGGTTCACTTTTATACGTTCGGTGCGCTCGTATAATGTATTAATACAAAAGAAATGTTGATACGTTACAAGTTAGATATACTAGTTGTTGTTTTATCGATAGTTTTCACGTAAAACGTTGAGTTTTATAGAGAAAAATACATTTTGAACTGGACACTCTGTATGCTAGATAGACAGACGAGAATATAATACGTCATATCTCGGCCGTTCTACACTCGTTCAACTCGCTTAATGTACGAGACGATGGTCACTTTCATGATATATATAAATATGTAAGTTTTTAATATAGTAACATAAGAAAAGTATTGTAAAAATTAATTTAATTAGATACGTGTTAGTGAAAAGTGTGAAGTGTTCATACGAGAAAACGTCCCGCGACAGAACGGCCCTCGTTACGGTAAAGTTTCCGAGTACCTGAGCGATCGGCTCTACGCGTATAGTATAGTGGCGACATCTACGTCTCTGCGACTCACTACTGTAACTACGTAATAGTCTATATATTATCGTCGTGTTTCGTGCGTCGTGCGTTAATTGCAAACAAGATGGCAGATACAGCGGTCTCAACCGAAGCTCCGGCTCCAGCGACACCAGCAAAAAAGGCAGCAAGACAGGCGGGTGGTGCCAAAAAACCTAAGGCTAAACCTACTCACCCGAAAACATCCGAGATGGTCAACAACGCAATTAAAGAGATGAAGGAGCGTAGCGGATCATCTTTGCAGGCGATCAAGAAATATATCGCGGCACACTACAAGGTCGACGCGGAAAAGCTGGCGCCGTTCATAAGAAAATATCTGAAGAGCGCCGTCGAATCCGGTGCACTCATCCAGACCAAGGGCAAGGGAGCATCCGGCTCGTTCAAGCTCGAATCAAAGTCTTCCTCGGCGAAGAAACCTAGCGCGAGCTCCGGCTCGGGCAAGTCCGCCGGTGGCAAAGGCGCCGCATCTGCCGCGTCAAAGGGTGCCAAGAAGGCGACCGCCTCGGCCGCCGGTGCCAAGAGCAAGAAGGCGGCAGCCGCGTCGGCGTCGGCCGCTTCTCCGTCCAAAGCCAAGGCATCAGCCGCGCCTAAGGACAAAAAGGCGGCCGCCGCCAAGAAGAAGCCCGCCGCCAAGAAAGCGGCCGCACCGGCCAAAGCCAAAGGTGGCGCCGCCCCCAAGGCCAAGAAGACCGCCAAGCCACCTACGAAGAAACCAAAGGCACCTAAACCTAAGAAGGCCGCCGCTACACCTAAATCGAAGCCGGCCGCAAAGAAGGCAACCGCAGCGAAGAAGTAAAACACAGTCTCCACGGCCGCTGACGCTGCTAACGAGTCTTACACGAGACGAGCTACACCTCCTCGCGTGCTGCGCGTGCTGTGCTGTACAAGTACAAGCGTGTGCGGACGCGGGCGGTCGTTCGTCCGGAACAGCGCTCGATATCAACCTCGGCGGCGGCGATTGCTGCCTGCTGCGTGCGAACTCGCTACCACGCTCCCGGAAGTCCGGGAGCGAGAGCGGCGCGCACAAATCAAAAAGCCCTTTTCAGGGCTAACAATATTTTCATTACATACAGTTTCTATGTGTATACAGAAAGAAAGTCAAAAACAAACCCTCTATAAACATATAATATTATATAAGATAATAATTATTATCTTATCATAATAGCATAATAATATAAACAAAATCAACAAGAGACCGAATACTCTTGTTTACACACAATAATAGGGTTAAGTTATATCATTGCAATACAATAGGTTCGGGTAAGAGCTCTGAGAGCTGTAGAGGGGTTGGTATACCTAGACAGATACACACAGTTATTAGTAGGTTATTAGTAGTATAGTAACATGTAACTACACTACACGCCCATTCGAATGAGACAACTAAAACAAACAATTACACACTCTCGAAGCATCATCACTGACCTATACTCGTAGATGTATCTTAATAGAAATTCTCATCAAATTAATCATGTACCATACCTACACAGTACATTACATACATCATAAATATTGCTTAGTTACATACCTACTACACTTACTACAACGACTAAATAAAAGTTAGTTACCTATTCAATACCTAACTAACGTACGTCGTAGGTCTGTACATACACCTAATAAAATAATTATGACACGTTCTTGATCAATCAATGAATAAAATCTAATCTAATAATATTATTACATATTTATGTAATATAAATAATAAAATAGGTATAGGTAGCTAAAGGTGGTCAAACAATTTCCACAAAATTTTTCAATTCATCAATGTTCTGTTCAGCGCGACACCGCCCGACTGCCCGCGCACGACACGACTACGTTATAGTCGCGCACGACGCGGTGCGGTGCGCTCCCTCCACTGGGGTGCGCTTCGATGAGAGCGTTCGAATATATAAATAGGAAAACGTTGAATTTTTGGACTCATTGTAAACTTATAGCTCGTTGCGCGCGCACGTTACGCTCGCAACTCTTCGCTCTCTATTCTTATTTGACAACTCACATTCGCACATCAAGATGTCCGGTCGCGGCAAAGGTGGAAAAGTTAAGGGGAAGGCAAAGTCTCGTTCAAACCGTGCCGGTCTTCAGTTTCCAGTCGGTCGTATACACAGGTTGCTGCGTAACGGCAATTACGCCGAGCGCGTTGGTGCCGGCGCACCTGTGTACCTAGCCGCCGTGATGGAATACCTGGCGGCCGAAGTACTCGAGTTGGCCGGCAACGCAGCTAGAGACAACAAGAAGACCAGGATCATTCCTCGTCATCTACAATTGGCCATCCGCAACGACGAGGAGTTGAACAAACTTCTATCCGGCGTTACCATCGCACAGGGCGGCGTTCTGCCTAACATTCAAGCGGTTCTCCTGCCCAAGAAGACCGAGAAGAAAGCCTAAGTAACTCGCGCGTTTGTTATACTTACAACATTCGCCTAGTTCGGCTGGCGGCGCTTATAGAACGCGAACACTACACAATTGTGTCGTGTATCGTGATCAAAAGGCCCTTTTAAGGGCCACAATATATATCATAATCACTTTTCATATCAAATAAAAGGATTGTCTCTGTTTATGAAACACGAAAGTCAAATTCCAACTCCTACCTAACTATCTAACCACTAAACTACATTAATTATATACCGACACACTCACTTTATAGTTTATAATTATTTTTATCAAGTATGTATATTTTATAATTTATTGACGAAAAACGTACCTGCCACAAGGTACGAATACATATCAATATAATATAGTAAGTAGAGTATGTATGCAACAAAACAAAGCAATAAGTTAGTACATACATAGGTAAACAAGCTAACTAGATATTATTTATTACTATTCTATTCTATATAATACAACAGTAATTGTGTAACTAACTAACTAATATGCAAACAATATACAACGACGATATAGTTCCCGCTTAGGTATCGGCTAGTTTTGATACGATTTTATATTATACATACTTTAGAAAATATAATCGTGTACGGGTGTGTGTGAGTGTTATGTTGTGTAGCTATTAGAGTGAGCGGAAAGTGTGTGTGCCGCGTCACCCGGCCGTGCGCGACGTCTACTAAACATAATATTGCCGAGCTCTGATTGGTCGATACGTTGTGGGGAGCTCGAACGGCGCGCCTCGCTCTCTCTCGACTATCCGGTCAATATATATAAACTGCAATTTTATTGAGCCACCCCACCCGGATCGTCACGGAGCCTCCGAGTGTTGACATCTATTTTCTCCTCGGACTCGCCGCACGGACCCACTCTCGCGCGCTGACTGCCGGCGAATGCGGTAACGTCTGTATTACGACGTTGCTGTACTCGCCGGATTGTGTCGCGCGCGCACCAGCTTGCCCAATTTTGATTTTGTCGGGTCGCGGTTGGCATTCCGTCCTACCGGAATGCCTCCCAAAAAGGAACCACCAACTCGCCCGGTCCGGAGTCCCCCAAAGGACCCTCGGGCCCCCCAAAAAGGCTCTTTTAAGAGCCAAACAACCATCCCAACGGAGCCTGTAACCAGCTCCAGAGAGATGCCGACGCCGCCGTTCGCGCCTGTCACGGCCCCCCCCGCCGCGCAAGTAGCGAAGCCGTTCCCCCCCCGCGCGCCGCCAGGGGGGTCGAGCTCTTCTCGCGCTGCGTACGCGGGGACGCCCGCACCGCGAGCGGCCACATCGGCAGCTACAGCTACAGCTGCACTCTCACGCGCCGGACGCCGGACGCCTGCGCCTAAACGCGCAGACTCCCCGCGCGCCGGCGCCAACGAATCCCCAGCCCCGCGCGCCTGGTCAGAGGCGCTGTGCGGAGGGCTGGATTCCTCCACGGAGCGTCTCCTGGCGTCACCGACGCCAGCGCCTACCCCAGCCTCGGGCCAGCCGCACCAGCGCTTCCTTAAGCGCAGGTCACTGAGCGAGCCCGAGATGGAGATTGAGTACCCGGTGACGCCCACGCCGCCACCGCCTACAACGGGACCCGTGCGCCGTCCGCGCAGCCCCGACTCGTCCGAGGACGAGGCGAAGCGTCCCAAGACGCGCTGCGCGGACGGCACCGCGGGACCGAACGCCGCCGCCGCCGCCAGCCAAGTGCCGGCTGGCGCCTCACCCGCTGCAGCCCCCGCAGGTCGCCGGAATCGGTACCCTCCAGTCACAGTGGAGGTGCTAACCGACTTCCCTCGCCACCTGCGGTACCTGAAAGCCCAGCTTGGGAGACCCGCAAACGTGCGCCCGTATGGCAACGGGTTGCGGTTTCTCCCAGCTGATGATGAGGAATATAGGCTTATACAGGCCTACCTCACCACGTTGGAGAGCCAGGAAGGCATTTCCTGGTTCACCTACTCGCCGCCATCCGACGTCGGGTTGAAGGTGGCCATAAGAGGCCTGCCTGCGACCACACAGCCTGATATGATCTCCGAAGAGCTCCGGGGGCTTGGCTTCGACCCCGAATACGTTCGCGCTATCCGGGGCCGGGGCGGACGCCCCGGATGCATCTTCCTGGCGGTCATAAAGAAGACCCGAGACACCGTGCCTCGCATTTACAGCATCGTCGAGCTCCTGGGCATGCCCGGGATTATCGTCGAGGCCTGGCGCGGGAAGCGAAAGCCAGCCCAGTGCCACCGGTGCCAGCAGTTCCGGCACAGCAGTCACCACTGCCACCGCCCGCAAGCCTGCGTGCGTTGCGGTGGTGAACACCGCGCTCGGGACTGCCCGCGCCCCAGAGAGGAGCCCGCCACCTGCGCCAACTGCGGTGGCGACCACCCCGCCAACAACTTTCGGTGCCCCGTCTTTAGACGCGAGGCCCGTAACAAGAAGGCGGGCACCGCAGCCACCACCGGGGGAGCTCATCGGCCCATCCCGGTCAGACCGCAGCCCTCAGGAGAGGACGCGCGGGGCGTTTCGCTCATGGCGGAGGCGAACCCGCCGACCGCCCGCGGCGCCAACACGCCCTCTGCGAGACGCAGACGAAGGCGAGGGCGGGGCAGGAAGCTCCGCCCCTCCGCCACACCGCCCACCGCCGAACCGCAGGCGCGAGCCGCGCCCCCGGCAAGACACACCCCGCTGCCACCGCAGGCCGCCCAGCCAGCGGAAGCAGCGTGCCAGACGACCCCGCGACCTCCTAAACGCAAGTTTAGGAACCAGCGAGTCCAGACCGACGAAGAAACACCCGCCTCCTTGTCGGGCCCCCTCGCCAATCTAGCGATGGCGGCGGAGATCGTCAAGGCGGCGTTAGCGACGGCTACGGACACCCACGTTCGTATCGGGCTGGACACAGCCCGCGTCGCCATACGCCTCGCAGCGGAGCGCGTGGCCGCGCTCGAGTGTGGGGAAGCAATCTCACCAAACGCCTGAGACTGCATTAAGCCGCCGCCTGTCGCTGGTCGCCTGGAGCTGGGCCTTCACTGGGAAACCAGTGATCTCACCTGGCTCAGGCGGACCGCCGGGCAGCTTGTAGCTTGCAGTCTCGGCGACACAGTCCACAGGGCTACAATGCCCGAACACCAGGACCGGGCGTACTCTTTACGCCTGCGATTGCTTCCTCACTACAGGGCTCACACCCTACAGAGACACCACGCGTTCCCTACGGGACGTAGTGACGACCCAAATGATTGAGCGTCGCATTCTATCACGAATCGTTCCCGCGCGCAGACGTCCGTTCGTTCGTTGAGAAGAATTTGATTGAAAATGGCTCGTACCAAGCAGACCGCTCGCAAATCCACCGGTGGCAAAGCCCCGAGGAAACAGCTCGCTACCAAAGCTGCCCGCAAGAGTGCACCGGCTACCGGCGGTGTCAAGAAACCACATCGTTACCGTCCCGGCACCGTCGCTCTTCGTGAGATCCGTCGTTATCAGAAGAGCACCGAACTCCTGATCCGCAAACTGCCTTTCCAGCGTCTGGTGCGTGAAATAGCACAGGACTTCAAGACCGATCTTCGCTTCCAGAGTTCCGCCGTCATGGCACTGCAGGAGGCGAGCGAGGCGTATTTGGTCGGTCTCTTTGAGGACACAAACCTTTGCGCAATTCACGCTAAACGCGTTACCATCATGCCAAAGGACATTCAATTGGCGCGCAGGATCAGAGGCGAACGCGCTTAATCGAGAGTTGTTGGCTTTGGCTAGTATGAGCGTATACGCGTTTCAGTTGTACCGTATGTTGTGTGACATACTGAGCGTTGAAATGATTACGCTTTCACCCAAAAGGCCCTTTTCAGGGCCACATATATTTCATATATTAATATCATATTTTGATATTATATGTTTCTCTATGGACAGATTGATAAATAAGTCGTTACTCTTAGTATTAAAATACAATGAATATTATGTTGGTATGGTACCTGGTTGCTACCTACTACACACTACACTACCGTACCACCACCGCCTGTATTATATATTATTATATATTAATATTATATTTATAGACATTTGCCTAACATAACATAGTATGAAATGAATACATTATTACGCTTCTGTGAGCTCGTAGAATATAGGTTCGTGTTAGGTTTATTGTGTTAACCCATAAGGAAATATCGTTTAGCTAAGTCGACATAATTTATATATATTTTGGTATACTTTACTTATTACTTACATAGGTATATAAATTTTACCTTAACTGATATAATATTATATCACACGACACACAAGCAAATCAACATGAATTATTTCATATTTCGCATCGTACGAATCGAACGATACAGTTTTTATATTGTATTTATTATTAATAAAGTGCATTTATTTTATTTTATTATGTGAAATCGTCGTCGTGTATGTATGAATGTAGTAATGTACGTGATGTACACAGAGCGCAGTGCGCCGGCTAGCGAGCGAGCCGACCGGGTGGCTGAGCCGAGCTCGGCGCCGAACGTAACGCGCGTCGCTCGTCCCGTGAAACTATATAAAGAGACCGGCCGGGGACGTTTTACATCCAGTCGTTCGCCAGCGCTCGCCGTTTAACAACGTGTGCGCGCTCGTCATTTGTCTGTGCAAGCTTCACTAAGAAAAACATACCAACAAGATGACCGGTCGCGGTAAGGGAGGAAAAGGTCTGGGGAAAGGAGGAGCCAAGCGTCACAGGAAAGTGCTTCGTGATAACATCCAGGGTATTACGAAGCCGGCCATCCGTCGTTTGGCGCGCAGAGGCGGTGTCAAGCGTATCTCCGGTCTTATTTACGAAGAGACCCGCGGTGTGCTCAAAGTGTTCCTCGAGAACGTTATCCGCGACGCCGTCACTTACACCGAACACGCCAAGAGGAAGACGGTCACAGCCATGGACGTCGTCTACGCTCTGAAGCGTCAAGGTCGCACTCTGTACGGTTTCGGTGGTTAAGTTAATCAAAAAGCCGATACACACCGTAAGCTTTTAGTGTTATGTCGAATTTTCGATATATACACTATTAGTGAACAAAAGGCCCTTTTCAGGGCCGCATATGATTCGTGTTATTTATTATTAATAAAATAACGTTTCTGTACAACAGACAAATATTAAGTCAAACCAAACCACAGAAATATACCTACTCTCTACTTGCCTACAATCTGATTCCGTTATCCGTTATTCCTATAATAATAACAATTATATAGACGAATATATATATACTTAGACAAAATATGACTTACCTCTTACCTCAATGTATGATGTACGCACGCGATGAGACTGTGCGTGTGCTGTGCTGTGCTGGCACTAGTGCACACAAGCCCTGCAGACAGTTGGCTGGCTGGCTGGCTGGCTGGCTGGCTGGCTGGCTGGCTGAAATGTGATGAAATAAAACGTTAATTTTAATTTTAAAACTGAACAATGTCAATATAAAATTAAGTATATATACTTAAATAATAATTAAGTACCTTGTGGTTAGGTACTTAGTGTACCTACTTACTCATACATATTTAATAGGTACATAAAATAAATGTACGTAACTGTTATGGACAATCTCACTTTTCAGTTGAGATCGTCCTATTCTACTCTTCGTGTGGACTGTATTGTGGACTTTTATCTGACAACCTTTTTGATAGAAACACTAATTGCTTCAAAACGTTTATTCTATCTTCTATATACTAAGTTTTAACAACTAATGTCTTCTAGGTTCTTCCTTTTCTTCTTTCTTGAGAGTGGTTCTTGAGAGTGGTTCTTCGTTGGTTGTGCGTTTGCGGTTGTGGTTGTGGTTGTGTCTTAGCGTCGGTTTCACCGAGCTTAAGTACCAATTTTTTCATTAGCCCGCAGTGGGCGTTAAGGAGCTATTCTTTATTTACAATTTATCTTCATTAGCCCGCAGTGGGCGTTAGGGAGCTATTCTTTATTTACAATTCATCTTATACCTATATTCACAATTTATCCTATTCTACGTGGTTCGGTGTACTCGGCGTACTGGACAGTTCTCCCCCCAGTGCAGCAGTCCGCGTAACGGCCTTCTCAAGTACGACGAGCTTGCTCACGGGGCGCTTGAAGACTCCAGTCTTCGTCCTGACGTCCGCCATCCGAACTCCGCCGTCGGGTCCCACGTAGGTTCTGGTGACCTCTCCCATCGGCCACACGTTGCGTGGTAGTACGTGATCCATTACCACCACGATGTCTCCTTCTTGCAGGGGTCGTCGTTGGCTGCTTGGCTCGCCGCGGGGTACCAGGGTAGGTAGGTACTCCTTTACCCATCTGCTCCAAAAATGGTCGGCGAGGGCTTGACAACTCCTCCATGTTCGTCGATCGGCGTATTGACACGGCCCGGTCGAAGGCAGTCCTGTGGATGACCCCAATAAGAAATGGTTAGGGGTCAGCGCCTCCGGATCGCTCGGGTCGACACTCACGTGGGTCAACGGTCTTGCGTTTATCGAGAACTCAGCTTCGGCCATCAGAGTCCCCAACACTTCTTCGGTCGGCTCCTTTTCAGTTAACGTCGCCGCCAACGCTGTTTTCACTGACCGCACTAGCCTTTCCCACGCTCCGCCTTGGTTCGGCGCTCCCGGCGGTATGTATCGCCAGTTCACCGCATGCAGCTGTCCCAGTTCTCGTAGCGCCGGCATCCACTCTTCGTAGGCGACCTTCAGCTCCTTGTCTGCTCCGTGGAAGTTGGTGGCGTTGTCCGAGTATATGGTTCTCGGCCAACCCCTTCTCGCAGCCATCCTCCGAAGTGCCATGATCGCGGAGCTTGTAGTGAGTGATGCGACGATCTCCAGGTGCACAGCTCTTGATGACAGGCAGGTGAACAGGGCGCCCCACCTCTTCTCTCGGCGACGTCCCACCTTGATGACCATGGGTCCGAAGTAGTCTATCCCACAGTGAGTGAAAGGTCGCTGGTACGGTTCTAGGCGCTCTCGTGGCAGATCTCCAATTGCCGGCGGTTGCGGTCTGGCTCTTCTTTTTCTGCACAGGCCGCAGTCTCGTTCGGTTGCTCTCACGGTGGGTCGCAGGTGGATGATCCAGTACCGCTGCCGCAGGTCGTTCGTTACTCGTTCTCGCCCAGCGTGTCCGGCGGCCCGATGCTCGCGCATCACTATAAGTTTAGTGATGTAATGTCGGCCGTCGAGTATGAGCGGTCTCTTCGTTTCTAGCGGCGCGGTGGCTGCTCCGATGCGTCCCTTGACCCGCAGTAATCCGTCTTCCATGACCGGGTCCAACTTGTACAGACGGCTCGCCTTAGGAATAGGGCGGGCGGCCTGCAGTCGCGCGATGTCTTCTCCGAAGCTTTCGTGCTGCGCGCGGCTGATGATCGCGTTCTCAGCTTTTTCAATGTGTATAGTTCTCAGATGCGACGTCAGTCGGCGACACTTGTCTATGAAGGCTAACACGTAGGCGGCGGCTCTAACATATTTCGTGAAGTTAGAGAATCGCGTGGGGTCGGGTAACCACGCATGATGTACTTCGCTCTTCTCGCTGACGTGTAGTACCTCGCAGTCTTCGATCAACTGTGTCTTATCTGCCGGCCACTGATCTTCTGGTTGCAACAGGAACTCTGGACCGTGAAACCATCTGTCGTCTGCGGTGATGGGTGAGTGAGTGATGCGCGTCGCGTCGTCTGCTACGTTTTGCACGGTCGGCACCCACCGCCACTCCTTGCTGTGCGTGAGCTCGGAGATCTCGCCCAGGCGGTGAGCTACAAACGGCGTGTAGCGTCGCTCGTCGTTTCGTACCCAATGTATCACCGTAGTTGAGTCGGTCCAATACACTGTCTTGTCAATTTTCACCCGATGTTCTCGCTTGATTGTCGCCGCCAGTCTTGACCCGATGACCGCCGCTTGTAGTTCTAGTCGCGGTATTGTTTGCGCCCGTCGGGGTGCCACCTTTGATTTGGCGGCCACGAGACATAGCTTGATGCTTCTGTCCGGCCGTGTGATACGCCAATATGCCACTGCTGCGTATGCTTGCTCACTCGCGTCGCACAGTATGTGTAGTTGCAGGTCTTGAGCTTCACTTAGCGCGTAGCATCGTTCGAGTCGTAGGCGGGCTAGGTCGGGGAGTCGTTCTAGCCAGGCAGCGAAAAGCTCGTTCTCTTCTTCGGGTATTGGTTCGTCCCACGAGATCTGAAGTCGCCACAGGCTCTGCAACACGATCTTGGCGCGTATGGTGAAGTGACTCAGCAGTCCGAGGGGGTCATATATGGACATTACCGCGCTGAGGGCTTCTCTCTTCGTCGGCGCTCTTGTTCGGTTGACGACTTCGGTGGGAACTCTGTTCATTGAGGTGTTGAACCCAAGCTCGTCTTGCTCTGCGTTCCAGATGAGGCCAAGTATCTTATTCTCGGGCCCATCTCCCCCCAGTGGGGTCGGCGACGTCGCTCGTAGCTCGGCAGGGACGTCTCGGAGTACGCTGGCTTGGTTCGTGTTCCATCCTCGTAGTGTGAAGCCGGCGGCTGCGTGGACCGTCATCAACTCGGAGACGGCTCGCTGGGCTTCATCTTCATTTTCATAGCTGGCTGCCAGGTCATCCATGTAGTGACTTCTTGTTATGGCTTCGAAGGCCGCCGCGTGAGTGTCTGCGTGGGCCTTCGCGTTCGTGTCTCGAACGTAATGTGCCATGAATGGGGAACTGGCGGCGCCGAAGATCATGCTCGTCATCTTGTAGTGTCGGGGTGGTACGTCTCGTTCGCCTCCCCGCCACAGGAACTGCTGAGCTGGTTGATCTTCACGTCTTATCTTCACTTGAAGAAACATCTCTTGAATGTCAGCTGTGATCGCGATCGGCTTCTCTCGGAACCGGAACATAATTCCCTGCAATGACATTAACAGGTCCGGTCCTTCTAGCAGGTGATCATTTAGGCTGACACCCCGGTTCTTGGCTGCTGCATCGAAGACGAGTCGTAGTTTCCCAGGCTTGTTCGGATTCTGTACGGCGAAGTGAGGTAAATACCAGCTGACTGGACTCGTAGCCTCGGTGCCGTCGCACGGTGTCGCGTACCCCTTACTTAACAAATTGTCAACTTGTCTGGTGTAGGCTTCGGCGAACTCTGGGTCTTCATCCATCTTGATCTCGATCTTCTTTAATCGGCGCAGCGCTGAGTTGTAACTCGGTGGGAGAGCGATGCCGTCTTCTTTCCACGGTAGCCCCACCTCGTAGCCTTGTTTCGTTCGCTTCAATGTTGTCTCGACGATTTGTACTGCTCGACGTTCCGCGTCGCTCACTTTCGGTTTGTGAGAGACACCGAGCGCGTCGATCTTGAAGTAGTTGTCTACGAGGTCGTGTAGGCGTTCGTCTCCGTTTTCGGTTCGTTCGGAGGTAAAGACATGTAGCACGTTGCTCTCGCTTTTGCAGATGACGCTTCGCGGTAGCGTCCCATGTACTACCCATCCTAGGGTGGTTCTCGATGCTACGGGTTGGCCTGGCTTGCCCAGACGTAGTTCTCTTGACACGATGAATTCCCAGTGGTCGGTGCCGATGAGGATTCCCGGTCGTGTTGATTCGTAGCAGACGTCATTCTTCCCTAGGTCTCGCAGGTGTTCGTATTCGAGCAGTGAAGTCGGAATGGATTGCTGGTGTAGTTTCATAGACCGGACGGTGCGTGCTTTAAGCACGTGCGGCACTCCTTCAGGTCCATGAAGTCGTACGGTCACCAGCTGGCTTCTTTCTTCCGACTGCTGCATGTTGACCCCTCGCATCATCAATCGTTGCGTAGGTCCTCTTGCCCCAATCTGCCTTGCTAGGTCTGCATCGATCAGTGAGATGGTAGCGCCTTCATCCAGGAGTGCGTGAGTCTTCACCTCCCCCCCTGGTCCCACGACGGTGACGGGACACATCTTCAACAGCACTGCTTTCGGTTCAGTGGTGGTTTGGGTGACCACCGACAGTACTGCTTCCGTCGGGCTTGCGGTGGTAGATGGCTTCTCTGCTGCCTTCTCTTGATGCAACGTCGCATGATGGGCGTGGCGGCATTGGTTGACACCACATGGCTTAGCTTTGCACAGGTTGTATCGATGCCGTTTCACTAAGCACTTGAAACACAATTTCTTCTCTTTCACGAAGTCCCACCGTTGATCTATCGTTAGCGCCTTGTATTGCGGGCACCTCGGTAACTCGTGAGTTTGTTCACAACTTGCACACTGATTCAATTGTTCTTTGTTCTCTGGTGATTCGGTGACGTTGAAGACTGAGTTCGGTTTCTTCTTAGGCGCGGGCGGCTGACGAGTTTCTTTCTTCGCTTGTGTTGTACTCGCAGCAGGGACGTAGGCGTGTTTGAGCGCGCGGTCTGCCTCCCTCATCAGGAAGCGGGATAGCGTGATGATTTCTGGTTCAGCTGCGATTCCGAAGTCCGTCGCGTAGTCACACCATCTGGCTTGCACGTGGGGGCTCAGCTTGCTCAGGATCTCTCGTACCAACGCCGGGTTGTACAGGTATCCCCGCTGATCGATGCTCTGTAGTACACACACAACGTTTTGCACTCGTATGGCAAAGTTATTCAGCTCCACTGCCGATGACCCTGGTCTGGGTAGCTTCTTCAAATCTTCGAACGCCTTGTCTATGATTACTTCTGGACGGCCGAATGACTGTTCTAATGTTCTAAGTATGATCTCTGGATCCGTTGCCGTTGCAAGTAGCGCCATCACGATGTCGCGTGCTTCCCCGGTGAGGCTTTTTCTCAGACGCTGAATGTTTTCAATCGGCGATATGTTGTACAGCTTCGTGGAGTCGGTGAAAGCAGCCTTAAATGTGAGCCACTCGCCATGGGCCCCCGAGAACGTAGGTAGATCTGCGCATCGTATTCTGGGTCTTGCTAGTCGCTCCATAGCCTCGGTGAGTTGATCTATGCTTCTTGTTCGCGTGGGTGTGGCGGATCTGCCGCGTAGATCAAACCGCAGATGTCGATCTTCCTTGCTTCGCGTTCTTGATTCTTCGGGTTCTGGTCTTGGCACGACGGGATTCGTTTGCAGCCATTCGTCCACTCTCTTGTGGTGTATTTCTGTAGGTATTTCTTCGTGAACACTCTCTTGATCTTCCTGGATGGCCGTGAGGTCGGCGGCCAGCCTTTTTCTTATCAGGTCCGCTTCAATTTCAAGTTCCTTCTTCTTTAATTCTGCCAGTTTTTCTGCTGCTTCTAGTTCGGCTAGTCTGGCTCGCGCTGCAGCGCTCGCAGTAGAGCGGTTCGTCCGAACCGACCTTCCCGGTGAACCAGTTCGGGGTAGGTTCCCGGGCTTCAGTCTAGGGGTCGTGGGGGGGGCGTCCATCGTAGCCCCGATCCCTGACTCCATACCCTGCTGCGTGCTTGGCGATGCCGGAGGACCCTGAGCCAGCCTTCGGCGTCTCTCTTCGTCGATGCGCTGCTGCCTCAGGTACTCTTCCTCTCGTCGATCTTGAGCTTCTTCTGCATCTGCTTGGCTTCTGGTCACGACCATTGTGGAAACTTGATTCTTCTCTCTTGAAGCTCCGGTGTCTTGCCGCTGTTCTTCACTTTTTGATCCGTCTTCGGAAGGATCAAATCTCGGCGTCGATCCGGCAGGCGAAGGACCAAACAATGTTATGGACAATCTCACTTTTCAGTTGAGATCGTCCTATTCTACTCTTCGTGTGGACTGTATTGTGGACTTTTATCTGACAACCTTTTTGATAGAAACACTAATTGCTTCAAAACGTTTATTCTATCTTCTATATACTAAGTTTTAACAACTAATGTCTTCTAGGTTCTTCCTTTTCTTCTTTCTTGAGAGTGGTTCTTGAGAGTGGTTCTTCGTTGGTTGTGCGTTTGCGGTTGTGGTTGTGGTTGTGTCTTAGCGTCGGTTTCACCGAGCTTAAGTACCAATTTTTTCATTAGCCCGCAGTGGGCGTTAAGGAGCTATTCTTTATTTACAATTTATCTTCATTAGCCCGCAGTGGGCGTTAGGGAGCTATTCTTTATTTACAATTCATCTTATACCTATATTCACAATTTATCCTATTCTACGTGGTTCGGTGTACTCGGCGTACTGGACAGTAACATTTGTATTATTATTATATTTTATATTTATTAATAATATTATATCATATACTACCACTATTACTTAATAGAAAAAGAAAATAAAAAGTGTTTGTTTGTTATATTATATGATGAGTGTCTGTGTTACTTAGTGTAGTGATATTGAACGTGTTTTGGAACGTCGTACGTCATTGTTGAGAACTGTGGTGCGGTGGTGGTTATTTACTTCTATTATTGCACGAGTGAGATTAGATACTGGAGAATATTTAATTGATAATATAGTATAAATAATTCATTACTTTAAAACTTATATTGAAAACGTACTAAAATATCACGGTGTGAGACGTCCGTCCTTAAGTGGTGTTAAGCTGACGTACGTGTTTTACGAAGGTTCACTTTTATACGTTCGGTGCGCTCGTATAATGTATTAATACAAAAGAAATGTTGATACGTTACAAGTTAGATATACTAGTTGTTGTTTTATCGATAGTTTTCACGTAAAACGTTGAGTTTTATAGAGAAAAATACATTTTGAACTGGACACTCTGTATGCTAGATAGACAGACGAGAATATAATACGTCATATCTCGGCCGTTCTACACTCGTTCAACTCGCTTAATGTACGAGACGATGGTCACTTTCATGATATATATAAATATGTAAGTTTTTAATATAGTAACATAAGAAAAGTATTGTAAAAATTAATTTAATTAGATACGTGTTAGTGAAAAGTGTGAAGTGTTCATACGAGAAAACGTCCCGCGACAGAACGGCCCTCGTTACGGTAAAGTTTCCGAGTACCTGAGCGATCGGCTCTACGCGTATAGTATAGTGGCGACATCTACGTCTCTGCGACTCACTACTGTAACTACGTAATAGTCTATATATTATCGTCGTGTTTCGTGCGTCGTGCGTTAATTGCAAACAAGATGGCAGATACAGCGGTCTCAACCGAAGCTCCGGCTCCAGCGACACCAGCAAAAAAGGCAGCAAGACAGGCGGGTGGTGCCAAAAAACCTAAGGCTAAACCTACTCACCCGAAAACATCCGAGATGGTCAACAACGCAATTAAAGAGATGAAGGAGCGTAGCGGATCATCTTTGCAGGCGATCAAGAAATATATCGCGGCACACTACAAGGTCGACGCGGAAAAGCTGGCGCCGTTCATAAGAAAATATCTGAAGAGCGCCGTCGAATCCGGTGCACTCATCCAGACCAAGGGCAAGGGAGCATCCGGCTCGTTCAAGCTCGAATCAAAGTCTTCCTCGGCGAAGAAACCTAGCGCGAGCTCCGGCTCGGGCAAGTCCGCCGGTGGCAAAGGCGCCGCATCTGCCGCGTCAAAGGGTGCCAAGAAGGCGACCGCCTCGGCCGCCGGTGCCAAGAGCAAGAAGGCGGCAGCCGCGTCGGCGTCGGCCGCTTCTCCGTCCAAAGCCAAGGCATCAGCCGCGCCTAAGGACAAAAAGGCGGCCGCCGCCAAGAAGAAGCCCGCCGCCAAGAAAGCGGCCGCACCGGCCAAAGCCAAAGGTGGCGCCGCCCCCAAGGCCAAGAAGACCGCCAAGCCACCTACGAAGAAACCAAAGGCACCTAAACCTAAGAAGGCCGCCGCTACACCTAAATCGAAGCCGGCCGCAAAGAAGGCAACCGCAGCGAAGAAGTAAAACACAGTCTCCACGGCCGCTGACGCTGCTAACGAGTCTTACACGAGACGAGCTACACCTCCTCGCGTGCTGCGCGTGCTGTGCTGTACAAGTACAAGCGTGTGCGGACGCGGGCGGTCGTTCGTCCGGAACAGCGCTCGATATCAACCTCGGCGGCGGCGATTGCTGCCTGCTGCGTGCGAACTCGCTACCACGCTCCCGGAAGTCCGGGAGCGAGAGCGGCGCGCACAAATCAAAAAGCCCTTTTCAGGGCTAACAATATTTTCATTACATACAGTTTCTATGTGTATACAGAAAGAAAGTCAAAAACAAACCCTCTATAAACATATAATATTATATAAGATAATAATTATTATCTTATCATAATAGCATAATAATATAAACAAAATCAACAAGAGACCGAATACTCTTGTTTACACACAATAATAGGGTTAAGTTATATCATTGCAATACAATAGGTTCGGGTAAGAGCTCTGAGAGCTGTAGAGGGGTTGGTATACCTAGACAGATACACACAGTTATTAGTAGGTTATTAGTAGTATAGTAACATGTAACTACACTACACGCCCATTCGAATGAGACAACTAAAACAAACAATTACACACTCTCGAAGCATCATCACTGACCTATACTCGTAGATGTATCTTAATAGAAATTCTCATCAAATTAATCATGTACCATACCTACACAGTACATTACATACATCATAAATATTGCTTAGTTACATACCTACTACACTTACTACAACGACTAAATAAAAGTTAGTTACCTATTCAATACCTAACTAACGTACGTCGTAGGTCTGTACATACACCTAATAAAATAATTATGACACGTTCTTGATCAATCAATGAATAAAATCTAATCTAATAATATTATTACATATTTATGTAATATAAATAATAAAATAGGTATAGGTAGCTAAAGGTGGTCAAACAATTTCCACAAAATTTTTCAATTCATCAATGTTCTGTTCAGCGCGACACCGCCCGACTGCCCGCGCACGACACGACTACGTTATAGTCGCGCACGACGCGGTGCGGTGCGCTCCCTCCACTGGGGTGCGCTTCGATGAGAGCGTTCGAATATATAAATAGGAAAACGTTGAATTTTTGGACTCATTGTAAACTTATAGCTCGTTGCGCGCGCACGTTACGCTCGCAACTCTTCGCTCTCTATTCTTATTTGACAACTCACATTCGCACATCAAGATGTCCGGTCGCGGCAAAGGTGGAAAAGTTAAGGGGAAGGCAAAGTCTCGTTCAAACCGTGCCGGTCTTCAGTTTCCAGTCGGTCGTATACACAGGTTGCTGCGTAACGGCAATTACGCCGAGCGCGTTGGTGCCGGCGCACCTGTGTACCTAGCCGCCGTGATGGAATACCTGGCGGCCGAAGTACTCGAGTTGGCCGGCAACGCAGCTAGAGACAACAAGAAGACCAGGATCATTCCTCGTCATCTACAATTGGCCATCCGCAACGACGAGGAGTTGAACAAACTTCTATCCGGCGTTACCATCGCACAGGGCGGCGTTCTGCCTAACATTCAAGCGGTTCTCCTGCCCAAGAAGACCGAGAAGAAAGCCTAAGTAACTCGCGCGTTTGTTATACTTACAACATTCGCCTAGTTCGGCTGGCGGCGCTTATAGAACGCGAACACTACACAATTGTGTCGTGTATCGTGATCAAAAGGCCCTTTTAAGGGCCACAATATATATCATAATCACTTTTCATATCAAATAAAAGGATTGTCTCTGTTTATGAAACACGAAAGTCAAATTCCAACTCCTACCTAACTATCTAACCACTAAACTACATTAATTATATACCGACACACTCACTTTATAGTTTATAATTATTTTTATCAAGTATGTATATTTTATAATTTATTGACGAAAAACGTACCTGCCACAAGGTACGAATACATATCAATATAATATAGTAAGTAGAGTATGTATGCAACAAAACAAAGCAATAAGTTAGTACATACATAGGTAAACAAGCTAACTAGATATTATTTATTACTATTCTATTCTATATAATACAACAGTAATTGTGTAACTAACTAACTAATATGCAAACAATATACAACGACGATATAGTTCCCGCTTAGGTATCGGCTAGTTTTGATACGATTTTATATTATACATACTTTAGAAAATATAATCGTGTACGGGTGTGTGTGAGTGTTATGTTGTGTAGCTATTAGAGTGAGCGGAAAGTGTGTGTGCCGCGTCACCCGGCCGTGCGCGACGTCTACTAAACATAATATTGCCGAGCTCTGATTGGTCGATACGTTGTGGGGAGCTCGAACGGCGCGCCTCGCTCTCTCTCGACTATCCGGTCAATATATATAAACTGCAATTTTATTGAGCCACCCAGGGATCGTCACGGAGCCTCCGAGTGTTGACATCTATTTTCTCCTCGGACTCGCCGCACGGACCCACTCTCGCGCGCTGACTGCCGGCGAATGCGGTAACGTCTGTATTACGACGTTGCTGTACTCGCCGGATTGTGTCGCGCGTGCACCAGCTTGCCCAATTTTGATTTTGTCGGGTCGCGGTTGGCATTCCGTCCTACCGGAATGCCTCCCAAAAAGGAACCACCAACTCGCCCGGTCCGGAGTCCCCCAAAGGACCCTCGGGCCCCCCAAAAAGGCTCTTTTAAGAGCCAAACAACCATCCCAACGGAGCCTGTAACCAGCTCCAGAGAGATGCCGACGCCGCCGTTCGCGCCTGTCACGGCCCCCCCCGCCGCGCAAGTAGCGAAGCCGTTCCCCCCCCGCGCGCCGCCAGGGGGGTCGAGCTCTTCTCGCGCTGCGTACGCGGGGACGCCCGCACCGCGAGCGGCCACATCGGCAGCTACAGCTACAGCTGCACTCTCACGCGCCGGACGCCGGACGCCTGCGCCTAAACGCGCAGACTCCCCGCGCGCCGGCGCCAACGAATCCCCAGCCCCGCGCGCCTGGTCAGAGGCGCTGTGCGGAGGGCTGGATTCCTCCACGGAGCGTCTCCTGGCGTCACCGACGCCAGCGCCTACCCCAGCCTCGGGCCAGCCGCACCAGCGCTTCCTTAAGCGCAGGTCACTGAGCGAGCCCGAGATGGAGATTGAGTACCCGGTGACGCCCACGCCGCCACCGCCTACAACGGGACCCGTGCGCCGTCCGCGCAGCCCCGACTCGTCCGAGGACGAGGCGAAGCGTCCCAAGACGCGCTGCGCGGACGGCACCGCGGGACCGAACGCCGCCGCCGCCGCCAGCCAAGTGCCGGCTGGCGCCTCACCCGCTGCAGCCCCCGCAGGTCGCCGGAATCGGTACCCTCCAGTCACAGTGGAGGTGCTAACCGACTTCCCTCGCCACCTGCGGTACCTGAAAGCCCAGCTTGGGAGACCCGCAAACGTGCGCCCGTATGGCAACGGGTTGCGGTTTCTCCCAGCTGATGATGAGGAATATAGGCTTATACAGGCCTACCTCACCACGTTGGAGAGCCAGGAAGGCATTTCCTGGTTCACCTACTCGCCGCCATCCGACGTCGGGTTGAAGGTGGCCATAAGAGGCCTGCCTGCGACCACACAGCCTGATATGATCTCCGAAGAGCTCCGGGGGCTTGGCTTCGACCCCGAATACGTTCGCGCTATCCGGGGCCGGGGCGGACGCCCCGGATGCATCTTCCTGGCGGTCATAAAGAAGACCCGAGACACCGTGCCTCGCATTTACAGCATCGTCGAGCTCCTGGGCATGCCCGGGATTATCGTCGAGGCCTGGCGCGGGAAGCGAAAGCCAGCCCAGTGCCACCGGTGCCAGCAGTTCCGGCACAGCAGTCACCACTGCCACCGCCCGCAAGCCTGCGTGCGTTGCGGTGGTGAACACCGCGCTCGGGACTGCCCGCGCCCCAGAGAGGAGCCCGCCACCTGCGCCAACTGCGGTGGCGACCACCCCGCCAACAACTTTCGGTGCCCCGTCTTTAGACGCGAGGCCCGTAACAAGAAGGCGGGCACCGCAGCCACCACCGGGGGAGCTCATCGGCCCATCCCGGTCAGACCGCAGCCCTCAGGAGAGGACGCGCGGGGCGTTTCGCTCATGGCGGAGGCGAACCCGCCGACCGCCCGCGGCGCCAACACGCCCTCTGCGAGACGCAGACGAAGGCGAGGGCGGGGCAGGAAGCTCCGCCCCTCCGCCACACCGCCCACCGCCGAACCGCAGGCGCGAGCCGCGCCCCCGGCAAGACACACCCCGCTGCCACCGCAGGCCGCCCAGCCAGCGGAAGCAGCGTGCCAGACGACCCCGCGACCTCCTAAACGCAAGTTTAGGAACCAGCGAGTCCAGACCGACGAAGAAACACCCGCCTCCTTGTCGGGCCCCCTCGCCAATCTAGCGATGGCGGCGGAGATCGTCAAGGCGGCGTTAGCGACGGCTACGGACACCCACGTTCGTATCGGGCTGGACACAGCCCGCGTCGCCATACGCCTCGCAGCGGAGCGCGTGGCCGCGCTCGAGTGTGGGGAAGCAATCTCACCAAACGCCTGAGACTGCATTAAGCCGCCGCCTGTCGCTGGTCGCCTGGAGCTGGGCCTTCACTGGGAAACCAGTGATCTCACCTGGCTCAGGCGGACCGCCGGGCAGCTTGTAGCTTGCAGTCTCGGCGACACAGTCCACAGGGCTACAATGCCCGAACACCAGGACCGGGCGTACTCTTTACGCCTGCGATTGCTTCCTCACTACAGGGCTCACACCCTACAGAGACACCACGCGTTCCCTACGGGACGTAGTGACGACCCAAATGATTGAGCCACCCAGAACACTTCTGAACTTCACAACGTACGGTTGTGTCGGTTAGTTTCGTTCGTATTTTGCATTTGTTAACAATTCATAATGCCGCCAAAGACGAGTGGTAAGGCAGCCAAAAAATCTGGCAAGGCCCAAAAGAACATCTCGAAGACCGATAAGAAAAAGAAGAAGCACAAGAGGAAGGAGAGCTACGCCATTTACATCTACAAAGTGCTCAAACAGGTCCACCCCGACACCGGTATCTCCAGTAAGGCCATGTCAATCATGAACTCTTTCGTGAACGACATCTTCGAACGTATCGCCGCCGAAGCTTCACGTCTCGCCCACTACAACAAGAGATCCACCATCACCTCTAGGGAGGTACAGACATCAGTGAGGTTGCTGTTGCCCGGTGAACTCGCCAAGCACGCCGTCAGCGAGGGTACAAAGGCCGTCACCAAGTACACCAGCTCCAAGTAAATGTGTCCTACACCTATGTGTGTGAGGTCGTCACATACGATGATATGATATTCATGTTTGTTGCATGTGACACGCTCAAAAGGCCCTTTTCAGGGCCACAAATATTGTCATGTTTTATAACTGTTTCTATGAAGTGAACAAAAAAAGTCCAAATAATTCAATAGTTACTCTTGGTAATTAACTACTTGCGGTCTTTCTTTAATAAAATTATTAAATACCTAGTAAGTATAGGTACGAACAGACCTGCTATATTGGGAGATATACACCTATAATGAAATTTTAAACAAATATGTCTGTAGTTTAGTTGTGGTAGTAGTGGTAATAATGTATGTGTATGTATGTATGTACTTACACAAAACAATCTAATAATAATAATATATTAAATTGATCTATCAAATAACAATACTTACATTATATTATCTAATTTGCTTATATAAAATATAGACAGTTAGTAGTAGGTAATCTACTTAACCTAATCACATAGGTTCACAACACACACATATTATACTATATATTATTCTAGTTGCATATGTACCTACACCGTGCACATAGACATATTATTATCATAAAAAGTTCGTTATGAAAAGTAAATAATAAATAATAACTAGGTATATACGTATAAAAATTATGAAATAGGTACATTTATGTACATTAATTGATTAATGATTACTTTGGCTTACTTGATAAGTACCTATATTAATATAGTATACATAGGTATAATTAAAACTACCTAAACTACCTAACCTCAATATCAAATTAAAATTTACAAAATATTATGAATCGTTCGGATGATGTTGTATTGTGAACTAGCGCGCTCGCATCGGTCGGCTACGTACGTAGACGAGCGAGCGCACAACACCGCACCGCACGTATAAATACAAGTGGTTATCCGTCCGAGCGTCGCATTCTATCACGAATCGTTCCCGCGCGCAGACGTCCGTTCGTTCGTTGAGAAGAATTTGATTGAAAATGGCTCGTACCAAGCAGACCGCTCGCAAATCCACCGGTGGCAAAGCCCCGAGGAAACAGCTCGCTACCAAAGCTGCCCGCAAGAGTGCACCGGCTACCGGCGGTGTCAAGAAACCACATCGTTACCGTCCCGGCACCGTCGCTCTTCGTGAGATCCGTCGTTATCAGAAGAGCACCGAACTCCTGATCCGCAAACTGCCTTTCCAGCGTCTGGTGCGTGAAATAGCACAGGACTTCAAGACCGATCTTCGCTTCCAGAGTTCCGCCGTCATGGCACTGCAGGAGGCGAGCGAGGCGTATTTGGTCGGTCTCTTTGAGGACACAAACCTTTGCGCAATTCACGCTAAACGCGTTACCATCATGCCAAAGGACATTCAATTGGCGCGCAGGATCAGAGGCGAACGCGCTTAATCGAGAGTTGTTGGCTTTGGCTAGTATGAGCGTATACGCGTTTCAGTTGTACCGTATGTTGTGTGACATACTGAGCGTTGAAATGATTACGCTTTCACCCAAAAGGCCCTTTTCAGGGCCACATATATTTCATATATTAATATCATATTTTGATATTATAATATGTTTCTCTATGGACAGATTGATAAATAAGTCGTTACTCTTAGTATTAAAATACAATGAATATTATGTTGGTATGGTACCTGGTTGCTACCTACTACACACTACACTACCGTACCACCACCGCCTGTATTATATATTATTATATATTAATATTATATTTATAGACATTTGCCTAACATAACATAGTATGAAATGAATACATTATTACGCTTCTGTGAGCTCGTAGAATATAGGTTCGTGTTAGGTTTATTGTGTTAACCCATAAGGAAATATCGTTTAGCTAAGTCGACATAATTTATATATATTTTGGTATACTTTACTTATTACTTACATAGGTATATAAATTTTACCTTAACTGATATAATATTATATCACACGACACACAAGCAAATCAACATGAATTATTTCATATTTCGCATCGTACGAATCGAACGATACAGTTTTTATATTGTATTTATTATTAATAAAGTGCATTTATTTTATTTTATTATGTGAAATCGTCGTCGTGTATGTATGAATGTAGTAATGTACGTGATGTACACAGAGCGCAGTGCGCCGGCTAGCGAGCGAGCCGACCGGGTGGCTGAGCCGAGCTCGGCGCCGAACGTAACGCGCGTCGCTCGTCCCGTGAAACTATATAAAGAGACCGGCCGGGGACGTTTTACATCCAGTCGTTCGCCAGCGCTCGCCGTTTAACAACGTGTGCGCGCTCGTCATTTGTCTGTGCAAGCTTCACTAAGAAAAACATACCAACAAGATGACCGGTCGCGGTAAGGGAGGAAAAGGTCTGGGGAAAGGAGGAGCCAAGCGTCACAGGAAAGTGCTTCGTGATAACATCCAGGGTATTACGAAGCCGGCCATCCGTCGTTTGGCGCGCAGAGGCGGTGTCAAGCGTATCTCCGGTCTTATTTACGAAGAGACCCGCGGTGTGCTCAAAGTGTTCCTCGAGAACGTTATCCGCGACGCCGTCACTTACACCGAACACGCCAAGAGGAAGACGGTCACAGCCATGGACGTCGTCTACGCTCTGAAGCGTCAAGGTCGCACTCTGTACGGTTTCGGTGGTTAAGTTAATCAAAAAGCCGATACACACCGTAAGCTTTTAGTGTTATGTCGAATTTTCGATATATACACTATTAGTGAACAAAAGGCCCTTTTCAGGGCCGCATATGATTCGTGTTATTTATTATTAATAAAATAACGTTTCTGTACAACAGACAAATATTAAGTCAAACCAAACCACAGAAATATACCTACTCTCTACTTGCCTACAATCTGATTCCGTTATCCGTTATTCCTATAATAATAACAATTATATAGACGAATATATATATACTTAGACAAAATATGACTTACCTCTTACCTCAATGTATGATGTACGCACGCGATGAGACTGTGCGTGTGCTGTGCTGTGCTGGCACTAGTGCACACAAGCCCTGCAGACAGTTGGCTGGCTGGCTGGCTGGCTGGCTGGCTGGCTGGCTGGCTGGCTGAAATGTGATGAAATAAAACGTTAATTTTAATTTTAAAACTGAACAATGTCAATATAAAATTAAGTATATATACTTAAATAATAATTAAGTACCTTGTGGTTAGGTACTTAGTGTACCTACTTACTCATACATATTTAATAGGTACATAAAATAAATGTACGTAACATTTGTATTATTATTATATTTTATATTTATTAATAATATTATATCATATACTACCACTATTACTTAATAGAAAAAGAAAATAAAAAGTGTTTGTTTGTTATATTATATGATGAGTGTCTGTGTTACTTAGTGTAGTGATATTGAACGTGTTTTGGAACGTCGTACGTCATTGTTGAGAACTGTGGTGCGGTGGTGGTTATTTACTTCTATTATTGCACGAGTGAGATTAGATACTGGAGAATATTTAATTGATAATATAGTATAAATAATTCATTACTTTAAAACTTATATTGAAAACGTACTAAAATATCACGGTGTGAGACGTCCGTCCTTAAGTGGTGTTAAGCTGACGTACGTGTTTTACGAAGGTTCACTTTTATACGTTCGGTGCGCTCGTATAATGTATTAATACAAAAGAAATGTTGATACGTTACAAGTTAGATATACTAGTTGTTGTTTTATCGATAGTTTTCACGTAAAACGTTGAGTTTTATAGAGAAAAATACATTTTGAACTGGACACTCTGTATGCTAGATAGACAGACGAGAATATAATACGTCATATCTCGGCCGTTCTACACTCGTTCAACTCGCTTAATGTACGAGACGATGGTCACTTTCATGATATATATAAATATGTAAGTTTTTAATATAGTAACATAAGAAAAGTATTGTAAAAATTAATTTAATTAGATACGTGTTAGTGAAAAGTGTGAAGTGTTCATACGAGAAAACGTCCCGCGACAGAACGGCCCTCGTTACGGTAAAGTTTCCGAGTACCTGAGCGATCGGCTCTACGCGTATAGTATAGTGGCGACATCTACGTCTCTGCGACTCACTACTGTAACTACGTAATAGTCTATATATCGCTCATTTGCAAGAAGCACGACATAACTAAAAAAACGGTGAAATTGAGTTATTAATACACAAATAATCAGAAAATTATGTTCCATTTTCTGTAAAAACGACATAACTCTACGCTTTAATATGAGTGACTGAGAAAGGTTGTGTCACTCTGTCTCAGTCTCGTTCGACAGCTCTCTTTTATTCGACACCGGCTTATTTCAGTTACTACAAGTGTGTTGCGACGTGTGCACGTATAGGTTTTCAACGTAGACGACACATTTTGTTTTATGACGATCTTCTTGAAAAAGTAAGTAAATCTTATTTTAATAGCTTAAATGTTATAACGACACATGACGTTTTGTGACGACGTTTCTGTAAGAATATGGTTCAGTAATAGTAGTCATATTTCGCGTTATGTCGTTATTCTTGATAAAAAATAAAGACTTGTGAATAATTGTTTTGCTTAGTACGTTATTGACAATAATAAATTTAATATGCACCATTTCAAGAACGACACATTACTTTATAAGCTGTTTTTGTTGTAAAATTATGTTTACTTCTGTAATTGTTTTTTTCTTTAATTAATTTTATGTCGTTAATAATAATAAAAATTTTCGTTTAGGATACGTATTAACTACGATGACCTCCAGAGCCAGGCAAATATTGGCCTTAGTCACCCCCAGTGACAACGAAGCACCAACTACGAGTACTTCATTAGATAAAAACAGTACACACTAATCTCTAACATCAGTAATTTTCTTCAATGCTTTTTTACATTTTGTATGTATTTATGCTACTTATTTATTTTTACGTTCCCGTACAAGCAGTACAAGTTCTTCAAGTTGTTCATGTAGCTCCTCTGACAGTTCAACAAGGTCTTCATCATCTTCATTTAAAGAAGGTATTTTTTTTTTATTATCTTAATTCGAAATTTTAACACAGTAGTCTGGTTAATGGTTTTAGTGTTTAATACTATAGTTATTAATTTCATACTATTTGCACATACTTCTTTGCATTTTCAGATAGTGATGACTCTGTGAAAGATCCCCTATATCAACCAGAAGAACTTGTTACACCGGTGTCACCAGCAATTGCAGATCAAAATATAAACATCGATTTCATTAAAAACATAGTAATAAAAAAGAAAAAGCATGTCAACCCAGAGCTTAAAACATGCATACAGTTAGCGTCCAGGGCTAAACAAGAAAAAAACAGATGCTTTGCTGAACTTAATAAACAAAAACGCTATACCTACCAAGTTACTATTTATTTTTTTGATGATGATTTTTGAGATGCTTTTTATAATTTATTATAGGTTACCAAGATATAAATGTGATTTTTAAAATTCTTTTTAAGTTTATAACTAATACAAATGTGATTTTTATAATTCGTCTTATGTCTAGCGACCGCACCGGCTTCGCACGGGTGCAATGCTGATACTAAATACACTACAAACTGTGAACGTTGTTATAAATTATAGTTAGCAAACTAAAAAAACGCTTTTTAAATTGATTTAATTAAAAATATTAAAAATTAAACTGTATTTATGGGCACGCTGCGCCGCCATGGCCGCGGCAAATGCTACGCCCCGCAATTTTTAAATCTGTAATATCTTCGAAAATATTCATTTAAATCATATGATGTAAGGGCCATATAAATTTGTATTAAATCAACAGTCTATTTAAGGTATTTTATTGTATTAGGATGAGTGCTGTGTATTGGTTAAAATCGCTTTGAAAGTTAGCCACTATTTGTCGTAAAAAGTAAATGACAAAAAAAGGTTATTGTGGGATATCCATAAGAGATAACATAATATACCATCGCAAACTTTTCAGTAGACCTTTTCAATGTGTATACTTAGTAAATTATTAGTAAATTATTTTGATAAATCTCGTAGGATTCAGCCTGCGTTTGCAATGTAAGCAATAAAAATGTAAATATTCACGACATCACTTTAGATACCTCTAAAATAACGGTATTTCTCCACTATTTAATGGATGTTATTATACATATAAACCTTTCTCTTGAACCAATCTAACTATTAAAAAAACCGCATCAAAATCCGTTGCGTAGTTTTAAAGATTTAAGCGTACAAAGGGACATAGGGACAGAGATCGCGACTTTGTTTTATACCATGTAGTGATAGTGATAGTGAAGACTGATTCCGTGTCATTTTAGATGCTAATAATTAATTAGATTGGTTTATTAAGAGTTCATATTGATAGTTTGTTTTGATAAAAGTTAAGTATTGTTTAAGTAAAATGACTAATTTAGAACTAATAGTACTGTCATAACAAAAAATTATTAAACTTTTATTTTTTCTTAAACGACATTTTTTTATTTACATGCCCTCTAATTAAACAGTTTAGAAATTATTTACTATTAATAATGACACAATCGGAAGAGTATAAAATAATTTATACTATTTTATTAGAAATAATGTCACAAGTGATCCCAGATACCCTAAAAATGTGAATTATAACATATTCCTCACATTAAACTGATGTGTAAAAGTCATAAAATAAAGATGAATAGATGCTTGACACAATAAAATGCAGTTTAGTGATGTTTTCATTAATAGTTATTGTAAAAATGGAAATCAAATTTTAAAACCGCGTTTCCCAAAAGTTGTCGTTTTTTAGTTATGTCGTGCTTCTTGCAAATGAGCGATATTATCGTCGTGTTTCGTGCGTCGTGCGTTAATTGCAAACAAGATGGCAGATACAGCGGTCTCAACCGAAGCTCCGGCTCCAGCGACACCAGCAAAAAAGGCAGCAAGACAGGCGGGTGGTGCCAAAAAACCTAAGGCTAAACCTACTCACCCGAAAACATCCGAGATGGTCAACAACGCAATTAAAGAGATGAAGGAGCGTAGCGGATCATCTTTGCAGGCGATCAAGAAATATATCGCGGCACACTACAAGGTCGACGCGGAAAAGCTGGCGCCGTTCATAAGAAAATATCTGAAGAGCGCCGTCGAATCCGGTGCACTCATCCAGACCAAGGGCAAGGGAGCATCCGGCTCGTTCAAGCTCGAATCAAAGTCTTCCTCGGCGAAGAAACCTAGCGCGAGCTCCGGCTCGGGCAAGTCCGCCGGTGGCAAAGGCGCCGCATCTGCCGCGTCAAAGGGTGCCAAGAAGGCGACCG
Organism: Pelosia muscerda; assembly: GCA_963691645.1. Lineage (NCBI taxonomy): Eukaryota > Metazoa > Arthropoda > Insecta > Lepidoptera > Erebidae > Pelosia > Pelosia muscerda. Next base: position 10,064,223 of record OY829124.1, on the reverse strand, counting down.
CCTCGGCCGCCGGTGCCAAGAGCAAGAAGGCGGCAGCCGCGTCGGCGTCGGCCGCTTCTCCGTCCAAAGCCAAGGCATCAGCCGCGCCTAAGGACAAAAAGGCGGCCGCCGCCAAGAAGAAGCCCGCCGCCAAGAAAGCGGCCGCACCGGCCAAAGCCAAAGGTGGCGCCGCCCCCAAGGCCAAGAAGACCGCCAAGCCACCTACGAAGAAACCAAAGGCACCTAAACCTAAGAAGGCCGCCGCTACACCTAAATCGAAGCCGGCCGCAAAGAAGGCAACCGCAGCGAAGAAGTAAAACACAGTCTCCACGGCCGCTGACGCTGCTAACGAGTCTTACACGAGACGAGCTACACCTCCTCGCGTGCTGCGCGTGCTGTGCTGTACAAGTACAAGCGTGTGCGGACGCGGGCGGTCGTTCGTCCGGAACAGCGCTCGATATCAACCTCGGCGGCGGCGATTGCTGCCTGCTGCGTGCGAACTCGCTACCACGCTCCCGGAAGTCCGGGAGCGAGAGCGGCGCGCACAAATCAAAAAGCCCTTTTCAGGGCTAACAATATTTTCATTACATACAGTTTCTATGTGTATACAGAAAGAAAGTCAAAAACAAACCCTCTATAAACATATAATATTATATAAGATAATAATTATTATCTTATCATAATAGCATAATAATATAAACAAAATCAACAAGAGACCGAATACTCTTGTTTACACACAATAATAGGGTTAAGTTATATCATTGCAATACAATAGGTTCGGGTAAGAGCTCTGAGAGCTGTAGAGGGGTTGGTATACCTAGACAGATACACACAGTTATTAGTAGGTTATTAGTAGTATAGTAACATGTAACTACACTACACGCCCATTCGAATGAGACAACTAAAACAAACAATTACACACTCTCGAAGCATCATCACTGACCTATACTCGTAGATGTATCTTAATAGAAATTCTCATCAAATTAATCATGTACCATACCTACACAGTACATTACATACATCATAAATATTGCTTAGTTACATACCTACTACACTTACTACAACGACTAAATAAAAGTTAGTTACCTATTCAATACCTAACTAACGTACGTCGTAGGTCTGTACATACACCTAATAAAATAATTATGACACGTTCTTGATCAATCAATGAATAAAATCTAATCTAATAATATTATTACATATTTATGTAATATAAATAATAAAATAGGTATAGGTAGCTAAAGGTGGTCAAACAATTTCCACAAAATTTTTCAATTCATCAATGTTCTGTTCAGCGCGACACCGCCCGACTGCCCGCGCACGACACGACTACGTTATAGTCGCGCACGACGCGGTGCGGTGCGCTCCCTCCACTGGGGTGCGCTTCGATGAGAGCGTTCGAATATATAAATAGGAAAACGTTGAATTTTTGGACTCATTGTAAACTTATAGCTCGTTGCGCGCGCACGTTACGCTCGCAACTCTTCGCTCTCTATTCTTATTTGACAACTCACATTCGCACATCAAGATGTCCGGTCGCGGCAAAGGTGGAAAAGTTAAGGGGAAGGCAAAGTCTCGTTCAAACCGTGCCGGTCTTCAGTTTCCAGTCGGTCGTATACACAGGTTGCTGCGTAACGGCAATTACGCCGAGCGCGTTGGTGCCGGCGCACCTGTGTACCTAGCCGCCGTGATGGAATACCTGGCGGCCGAAGTACTCGAGTTGGCCGGCAACGCAGCTAGAGACAACAAGAAGACCAGGATCATTCCTCGTCATCTACAATTGGCCATCCGCAACGACGAGGAGTTGAACAAACTTCTATCCGGCGTTACCATCGCACAGGGCGGCGTTCTGCCTAACATTCAAGCGGTTCTCCTGCCCAAGAAGACCGAGAAGAAAGCCTAAGTAACTCGCGCGTTTGTTATACTTACAACATTCGCCTAGTTCGGCTGGCGGCGCTTATAGAACGCGAACACTACACAATTGTGTCGTGTATCGTGATCAAAAGGCCCTTTTAAGGGCCACAATATATATCATAATCACTTTTCATATCAAATAAAAGGATTGTCTCTGTTTATGAAACACGAAAGTCAAATTCCAACTCCTACCTAACTATCTAACCACTAAACTACATTAATTATATACCGACACACTCACTTTATAGTTTATAATTATTTTTATCAAGTATGTATATTTTATAATTTATTGACGAAAAACGTACCTGCCACAAGGTACGAATACATATCAATATAATATAGTAAGTAGAGTATGTATGCAACAAAACAAAGCAATAAGTTAGTACATACATAGGTAAACAAGCTAACTAGATATTATTTATTACTATTCTATTCTATATAATACAACAGTAATTGTGTAACTAACTAACTAATATGCAAACAATATACAACGACGATATAGTTCCCGCTTAGGTATCGGCTAGTTTTGATACGATTTTATATTATACATACTTTAGAAAATATAATCGTGTACGGGTGTGTGTGAGTGTTATGTTGTGTAGCTATTAGAGTGAGCGGAAAGTGTGTGTGCCGCGTCACCCGGCCGCGCGCGACGTCTACTAAACATAATATTGCCGAGCTCTGATTGGTCGATACGTTGTGGGGAGCTCGAACGGCGCGCCTCGCTCTCTCTCGACTATCCGGTCAATATATATAAACTGCAATTTTATTGAGCCACCCAGAACACTTCTGAACTTCACAACGTACGGTTGTGTCGGTTAGTTTCGTTCGTATTTTGCATTTGTTAACAATTCATAATGCCGCCAAAGACGAGTGGTAAGGCAGCCAAAAAATCTGGCAAGGCCCAAAAGAACATCTCGAAGACCGATAAGAAAAAGAAGAAGCACAAGAGGAAGGAGAGCTACGCCATTTACATCTACAAAGTGCTCAAACAGGTCCACCCCGACACCGGTATCTCCAGTAAGGCCATGTCAATCATGAACTCTTTCGTGAACGACATCTTCGAACGTATCGCCGCCGAAGCTTCACGTCTCGCCCACTACAACAAGAGATCCACCATCACCTCTAGGGAGGTACAGACATCAGTGAGGTTGCTGTTGCCCGGTGAACTCGCCAAGCACGCCGTCAGCGAGGGTACAAAGGCCGTCACCAAGTACACCAGCTCCAAGTAAATGTGTCCTACACCTATGTGTGTGAGGTCGTCACATACGATGATATGATATTCATGTTTGTTGCATGTGACACGCTCAAAAGGCCCTTTTCAGGGCCACAAATATTGTCATGTTTTATAACTGTTTCTATGAAGTGAACAAAAAAAGTCCAAATAATTCAATAGTTACTCTTGGTAATTAACTACTTGCGGTCTTTCTTTAATAAAATTATTAAATACCTAGTAAGTATAGGTACGAACAGACCTGCTATATTGGGAGATATACACCTATAATGAAATTTTAAACAAATATGTCTGTAGTTTAGTTGTGGTAGTAGTGGTAATAATGTATGTGTATGTATGTATGTACTTACACAAAACAATCTAATAATAATAATATATTAAATTGATCTATCAAATAACAATACTTACATTATATTATCTAATTTGCTTATATAAAATATAGACAGTTAGTAGTAGGTAATCTACTTAACCTAATCACATAGGTTCACAACACACACATATTATACTATATATTATTCTAGTTGCATATGTACCTACACCGTGCACATAGACATATTATTATCATAAAAAGTTCGTTATGAAAAGTAAATAATAAATAATAACTAGGTATATACGTATAAAAATTATGAAATAGGTACATTTATGTACATTAATTGATTAATGATTACTTTGGCTTACTTGATAAGTACCTATATTAATATAGTATACATAGGTATAATTAAAACTACCTAAACTACCTAACCTCAATATCAAATTAAAATTTACAAAATATTATGAATCGTTCGGATGATGTTGTATTGTGAACTAGCGCGCTCGCATCGGTCGGCTACGTACGTAGACGAGCGAGCGCACAACACCGCACCGCACGTATAAATACAAGTGGTTATCCGTCCGAGCGTCGCCCAGATAGCAGCTAAAACTGCTAACTGAGCGGTCGCGGCTGGCTCGCCCCGGTCTCTTCCGCTAGGACGAGTCATGCCACTTAACAACAGCCCTTCTAAGGGCTCCCACCACAAACACCAACATCATTACCACCAACAACCGGAGGGCTCTGCGAGCAGGCCGACGTCGCCGCAGTACCCTCCGAGTATGCCAACCATCCGGACCCCAAGTCCGGCGTATGCTCCCTTCACAGGGTCCCGCGGTATCGCCACCGCCAAATCATCAACCCATCAAAGTAACCAGCCTCCGTCGACTCCCCCGCCGGTTGAGCCGATGGAGGTCGGTGCTCCCGCGAGTGCACCCGCGGCGCCGCGCACCCACCCAGCGCCCCCCCGAACGCCGTCGGGGAGGACGCGCGGGACTCGCGGGACTCGCGCGGCCCCGCCGCCTGCGCCCGCCGCTACCTCGTCGCGCGCGCAAGCGCACGACATGCGCCCGCCCGCGTCGCCTGCTGCGCCCCGCGCGGCCCGGCCTCGTGACACTCCGCCCACGCCGGCGTCGAGCCGCGCGCGGTACGGCCCAGGGGACCGAGAGGCCCAGGACGCCCTATACTCGCCGGTACCCTCAATGAGATCGTACATCTGCTCGGACGGTGAGTTTTCGTCGGCCGAGTCAGGCACGGGGAAACGCAGCCCCAAACTCTCACCGCCCCACAGAACACGCACGCAGGAGGCGGTGCATCAATTTGCCAGAGGGGCGCAAACACTGGAGCGCACCCTCTCGTTAGACGCCCTCCCAGGACGAGGAGCGAAACGTCCGAGCAGCCCAGTGGGAAATGAGAACGAGGAGAAGCGACTGCGCGCGACCGCGCAGCCTCAACCGCCACGACCTCGCGACCCGCGGGTGTACCGGGACGCGGCCCCCCCTGGGTCAGCAAATCAAACGCAAATGCTGTCTTACGCGCGTGCGGCGGCCACAGCAACAACAGCAACCAGGAAGGTAGCCCCCGTTTCCGCCCCAGAGCCTACGAAGGCCGAACAGGCGGCCAGGACAAGCGCGCCGAAGCCGCGCTACCCGCCGCTCATAGTCGAGCACCTCCCGGACTGGGCGTTCCACATGCGGGCTCTGAAGGAGAAGTTGGGCAGAGCCGCAAACGCCCGTCCATACGGGAAAGGCATCAGGTTCTCCCCGCAGGGGGAGGAAGAGTACAGAGTGGTCCAGAGATACCTGACAGAAATAGAAAAATCAGGAAATATTTCCTGGTTTTCCTACTCCCCCCCCGCGGAGAGAAGCCTGAAGGTCGCGATCCGAGGGCTACCCAGCAATGCGACCCCAGAGGAGGTGGAGGAGGAGCTCCGGGAGCTGGGCTTTGAGCCGGAATTCGTGAGGAACGTCACGGCCAGAAGCGGCAGACCAGGTTGTATCCTGCTCGCCATCATCAAAAAGACCACCACTACCACGCCCGGTATCTACGAGGTTACCGAGATGCTCGGTATACCGGGCGTGAAAAATCGAGGCCTGGCGCGGCAAGAAAAGACCGGCGCAGTGTCACCGTTGCCAGAAATTCAGGCACAGCAGCCACCACTGCCACCGACCGTTGGCGTGTGTACGGTGTGGAGGCGGCCACCATGCCAAAGAGTGCCCACGACCGAGGGAAGAACCGGCAACGTGTGCAAACTGCGGGGGTGAACACCCCGCCAACCACCAGAACTGCCCGGTCTTCAAGAAGGAGGCCCGGAACAAGCGAGCAGGAACACTTGCTCTGACTGGTGAGAGACGTCCGGCCCCGGCAAAGTTGGCCCCTACTACAGTTGTTGGCGTTGTAGAGGCCAACCACGGACCTTCCCTGATGGCAGCGGCAAACGCGCCCATCCCCAGAGGGGCCACCACCTCCTCTGTCAGAGGGCGGAGGAAGCGCAAGAGGGGGAAGAAGGTGCCCCAAAACGCGACCCCAGAAACGCAGAGCAAAGCAGCAGAACCCGCACCCCGTCAGGACGACCCTATCCCACGCAAGGGGCGACAGACGACCCACACGGCTGCCCCACCCGCCGCTGCCACTCAGCGAGGCGGCAAGGCAAGGAGGACAGACGCCGCCGCCCCCCGAGAGAGGGTCCACCCGATGCTCACCTCGGTGATGCAAACTCTGCTGAGCATCATCTCGGCAATCCATAGGGGCGAAAGCACCGAAGGCATCGCCGCAATTGCCAAGAAGGGCCTAATAGACATTGCCGCTTTCCTGAATGGCGGTAATTGAGCTACGCATCCTTCACTGGAACGCCCGTGGCCTCAGGGATAGGGTCACCCTACTCCGCCCTCTACTGCAGGAAAACAGGATCGACGTGGCGCTAATAAGTGAGACGCACCTGGGACCTGCAGATAAAATAAACTTCCCAGGTTTCCTCGCCTATAGGAGGGACGAAGTCTCCACGGCATCGGGACGACCGATCGCGTTCCGTGGACTGCTGATCCTCATCCGCCGGAGGATCGTACACCAGCCACTACCGACCCCGGCGACGTCAACTGTATACACGCTGGGTGTGGAACTGTACATGAACGGGGCCCATCTGCAGCTGTACGCCGCCTACAAGCCTCCTAGCATCCCATTGAACGTCCAGGACATAGGTTCCATTGTCGAGACGCAGGCCCCCGTGATCATAGCAGGGGACCTAAACTGCAAGCACCCAGCGTGGAACTCAGCAGTGCGGAACCCGGCTGGTGTGCGACTATTCGCAGACGCCGACACCCGGGGTTACTTCGTCTCGGGCCCGGAGGTACCAACACGCTACCCGGACACCCCAGACCATGACCCCGACGTGCTAGACATAGTCGTGCACAACAACCACCTAAACGCCCGGATCTCACAACAGGTGCTAGATAGCCACCTGGGATCCGATCACCAGCCGGTAGTCGTCACCGTCGACCGGGAACCCGCTCGAGCCGTCCCTCCAGCGCCACGTCACAAACTGGACTGGAAAAAATACCAGGACACGCTGGAGACCACTACACCCACTCGGCCCATAAACTCCGCGGCCGACGTAGAGGACCTGGCAGTGAGCCTCACCGCGTGTATTCGGGGTGCCCTTGACGCGGCCAGAACAACCCCGCAAAGCCGAGAGCGAAGACCGCGGTTGCCGGCGTACATCATGCGGTTGATGGACGCCAAGAAGCGCCTCCGGAGGCAGTGGCAGAGGACTCGCTGCCCTACGTTAAAAAACGAGCTGAACCGGCTCGCGGATAAGGTGAGGGCCGAGATTAGGAACCACCAAACCGAGAGCTGGGAGGACCACATAGACGCCATCAGCGGCGACTGGCCGTCTATACACAGACTGTGTCGGCATATGACGAATACCCCAGCTCCGGTGCGGCCTCTCCTGCACGAGGACGGGGCACCGAGATACCACGCAGCAGACCGGGCGAATATCCTGGCGCGTCACCTGGAGCGTCAGTTCACGCCAAACCCGACTGACGACCGGGAGCACGTAGCAGCTGTCGAAGAACACCTCCGACAATACTTCGCGAGGCCGATAGCCCCCGATGAACACCCCATCTCCTTCTCGCCTGGCATGGTGCAACGTGTCATTCGTCGGACCAAAAGGAGGAAAGCCCCGGGAGTGGACGGAATTCAAAACTCCGCACTCCACCACCTGCCTTTTCGCGCCATAGCCGCCCTAGCACGCCTCTTCACCGGCATCATGCGCACCGGGGTTTTCCCATCAATTTGGAAGGAGGGGCGAGTGATAATGCTGCCCAAACCGGGCAAGAACATTCTGAAACCGGAGAGCTATCGGCCAATCACACTGCTGCCAACCATATCGAAGGTGTTCGAGCGGCTGCTACTGAGACACCTCACGGCACACGTGCAACCTAGACCGGAACAGTTCGGGTTCCGGTCTGACCACAGCACGACGCTCCAGCTGTCGAGGGTACTGCACAGGATTAGCGCAGCGCGCAATAAGCGCGAACACGCTGTAGCAGTATTCCTCGACATAGAAAAGGCGTTTGACCGCGTATGGCACGCCGGTCTGCTCTACAAGCTGTCCAGGACACCGTTGCCCCGTCGGATCGTTCTAGTGGTCTCCGCGTTCCTGAGCAACCGGACTTACCGAGTGGCGGTGGAAAACACCGCATCACCGGAGCACCCCATCCTCGCTGGCGTCCCGCAAGGAAGCTGCCTATCGCCTGTGTTGTACTCGCACTACACCGACGACATCCCGGTGAACGAAGGCGCCGAACTGGCGCTATACGCAGACGACGCGGCGTACATAGCGACGAGTATGAACGTGAAACACGCCGCGTCCAAGATGCAGAAAAGTTTGGACCTCCTACCCAACTGGCTGTCGCAGTGGCGACTGACAGTGAATGTGGGGAAGACACAGGCGATAGTGTTCTCCGCCAACAGGAAGCTGCCGCCGCCACTCCTCTTCAATCTGCAGCCCGTCCAGTGGATGCGCACCGTGACCTACCTGGGGGTCACGCTCGACCGGAGGCTGTCGATGCAGAAGCACGTTGCCAGGATCGTCGCGAAGGCACGCGTCACACGCTCGCTTCTCCGTCCAGTGCTCTCCTCGCACCTGCCGCTACGCGCCAAGTTGGCTGTGTACAAACTGTACGTTCGTACACAGCTAACCTACGCAGCCCCGTCGTGGTTCGCTCTCACTAGCGAGACGAGCCGCAAGCTACTCCGCACACAGCAGTCGGCGTCACTGAGGAGTATAGTGAACGCACCTCGCTACGTGAGAAACGATGTCATAGCGAGGGACATCCGCATGGAGAGCCTGGACGACTTCGTGAAGCGTCTAAGCGCAGCGATGTTCGGGCGCGCCGACGCGTCCGCGTGGAGTCACATCCGCGGACTGGCGCCTTGGCACGCCCGCCCCCCCGACCGCTTCAAGTTGCCTCGCGACCTCGTCCCGGACGGCGACGATCGCTGAAGTCGCCAACAAAATCGGCCCACAAACGGCCGAGTTACGAAGACTGATGCTTGTTTGCCACCGTAGTGTCAGTGAACACGGTGAGCCTGTACTGAAGCCCTGCGGAGCCCGGCGGCCGGCAAGTCAGCCCCCGCTGTACGCCGCGCCCACTGACCGAGGCCCCACCCCTCGGCCCCGCCTACTTCGTCCGCTCGCAGGCCGCAGCCTTCGGGCGGCCGCCACGCCGAACGCACCCGCGCCCGACTCGACCCGACAAGCGCAGCGGGCCCGCCCCGCCCTGCAAATCGCCACCTAGCCGGTTTGCAGAGCGGACGGCCGCGCGCCCTCCACGGCGACCTCCATCGCGACCGACATGCGCGGATACTCCTCGCGATACCCGCGTTATGTGGAAGCATGGCGTTCCCCGCACCGGCCGTTACAACACCCAATCGACCTGAGGTATCAAACCAGCCGCCGCTCTCGTCGCTGGACGCCCTCAGCTGGGCCTTGGCCGGGTTACCGGTCATCTCACCTGGCTGGGGCGTCCGCCGGACGGCGTGAAGATGGAGAACCTTAGGTCGTAAAAGGAAAAAAGGGGAATATCCCCCCGCCCTCAGGACCCTCCCTTATCTAGGGGAGGAGAAGAAGTCCTCGCGGAAGAGGCTTAGCGCCTATGAACGCGACTCCACGCACCCCTGTCAGGGGGTGTAGTGATGTTTCAGAGCCCCGAGCGTCGCATTCTATCACGAATCGTTCCCGCGCGCAGACGTCCGTTCGTTCGTTGAGAAGAATTTGATTGAAAATGGCTCGTACCAAGCAGACCGCTCGCAAATCCACCGGTGGCAAAGCCCCGAGGAAACAGCTCGCTACCAAAGCTGCCCGCAAGAGTGCACCGGCTACCGGCGGTGTCAAGAAACCACATCGTTACCGTCCCGGCACCGTCGCTCTTCGTGAGATCCGTCGTTATCAGAAGAGCACCGAACTCCTGATCCGCAAACTGCCTTTCCAGCGTCTGGTGCGTGAAATAGCACAGGACTTCAAGACCGATCTTCGCTTCCAGAGTTCCGCCGTCATGGCACTGCAGGAGGCGAGCGAGGCGTATTTGGTCGGTCTCTTTGAGGACACAAACCTTTGCGCAATTCACGCTAAACGCGTTACCATCATGCCAAAGGACATTCAATTGGCGCGCAGGATCAGAGGCGAACGCGCTTAATCGAGAGTTGTTGGCTTTGGCTAGTATGAGCGTATACGCGTTTCAGTTGTACCGTATGTTGTGTGACATACTGAGCGTTGAAATGATTACGCTTTCACCCAAAAGGCCCTTTTCAGGGCCACATATATTTCATATATTAATATCATATTTTGATATTATAATATGTTTCTCTATGGACAGATTGATAAATAAGTCGTTACTCTTAGTATTAAAATACAATGAATATTATGTTGGTATGGTACCTGGTTGCTACCTACTACACACTACACTACCGTACCACCACCGCCTGTATTATATATTATTATATATTAATATTATATTTATAGACATTTGCCTAACATAACATAGTATGAAATGAATACATTATTACGCTTCTGTGAGCTCGTAGAATATAGGTTCGTGTTAGGTTTATTGTGTTAACCCATAAGGAAATATCGTTTAGCTAAGTCGACATAATTTATATATATTTTGGTATACTTTACTTATTACTTACATAGGTATATAAATTTTACCTTAACTGATATAATATTATATCACACGACACACAAGCAAATCAACATGAATTATTTCATATTTCGCATCGTACGAATCGAACGATACAGTTTTTATATTGTATTTATTATTAATAAAGTGCATTTATTTTATTTTATTATGTGAAATCGTCGTCGTGTATGTATGAATGTAGTAATGTACGTGATGTACACAGAGCGCAGTGCGCCGGCTAGCGAGCGAGCCGACCGGGTGGCTGAGCCGAGCTCGGCGCCGAACGTAACGCGCGTCGCTCGTCCCGTGAAACTATATAAAGAGACCGGCCGGGGACGTTTTACATCCAGTCGTTCGCCAGCGCTCGCCGTTTAACAACGTGTGCGCGCTCGTCATTTGTCTGTGCAAGCTTCACTAAGAAAAACATACCAACAAGATGACCGGTCGCGGTAAGGGAGGAAAAGGTCTGGGGAAAGGAGGAGCCAAGCGTCACAGGAAAGTGCTTCGTGATAACATCCAGGGTATTACGAAGCCGGCCATCCGTCGTTTGGCGCGCAGAGGCGGTGTCAAGCGTATCTCCGGTCTTATTTACGAAGAGACCCGCGGTGTGCTCAAAGTGTTCCTCGAGAACGTTATCCGCGACGCCGTCACTTACACCGAACACGCCAAGAGGAAGACGGTCACAGCCATGGACGTCGTCTACGCTCTGAAGCGTCAAGGTCGCACTCTGTACGGTTTCGGTGGTTAAGTTAATCAAAAAGCCGATACACACCGTAAGCTTTTAGTGTTATGTCGAATTTTCGATATATACACTATTAGTGAACAAAAGGCCCTTTTCAGGGCCGCATATGATTCGTGTTATTTATTATTAATAAAATAACGTTTCTGTACAACAGACAAATATTAAGTCAAACCAAACCACAGAAATATACCTACTCTCTACTTGCCTACAATCTGATTCCGTTATCCGTTATTCCTATAATAATAACAATTATATAGACGAATATATATATACTTAGACAAAATATGACTTACCTCTTACCTCAATGTATGATGTACGCACGCGATGAGACTGTGCGTGTGCTGTGCTGTGCTGGCACTAGTGCACACAAGCCCTGCAGACAGTTGGCTGGCTGGCTGGCTGGCTGGCTGGCTGGCTGGCTGGCTGGCTGAAATGTGATGAAATAAAACGTTAATTTTAATTTTAAAACTGAACAATGTCAATATAAAATTAAGTATATATACTTAAATAATAATTAAGTACCTTGTGGTTAGGTACTTAGTGTACCTACTTACTCATACATATTTAATAGGTACATAAAATAAATGTACGTAACATTTGTATTATTATTATATTTTATATTTATTAATAATATTATATCATATACTACCACTATTACTTAATAGAAAAAGAAAATAAAAAGTGTTTGTTTGTTATATTATATGATGAGTGTCTGTGTTACTTAGTGTAGTGATATTGAACGTGTTTTGGAACGTCGTACGTCATTGTTGAGAACTGTGGTGCGGTGGTGGTTATTTACTTCTATTATTGCACGAGTGAGATTAGATACTGGAGAATATTTAATTGATAATATAGTATAAATAATTCATTACTTTAAAACTTATATTGAAAACGTACTAAAATATCACGGTGTGAGACGTCCGTCCTTAAGTGGTGTTAAGCTGACGTACCTACGTGTTTTACGAAGGTTCACTTTTATACGTTCGGTGCGCTCGTATAATGTATTAATACAAAAGAAATGTTGATACGTTACAAGTTAGATATACTAGTTGTTGTTTTATCGATAGTTTTCACGTAAAACGTTGAGTTTTATAGAGAAAAATACATTTTGAACTGGACACTCTGTATGCTAGATAGACAGACGAGAATATAATACGTCATATCTCGGCCGTTCTACACTCGTTCAACTCGCTTAATGTACGAGACGATGGTCACTTTCATGTAATATATAAATATGTAAGTTTTTAATATAGTAACATAAGAAAAGTATTGTAAAAATTAATTTAATTAGATACGTGTTAGTGAAAAGTGTGAAGTGTTCATACGAGAAAACGTCCCGCGACAGAACGGCCCTCGTTACGGTAAAGTTTCCGAGTACCTGAGCGATCGGCTCTACGCGTATAGTATAGTGGCGACATCTACGTCTCTGCGACTCACTACTGTAACTACGTAATAGTCTATATATTATCGTCGTGTTTCGTGCGTCGTGCGTTAATTGCAAACAAGATGGCAGATACAGCGGTCTCAACCGAAGCTCCGGCTCCAGCGACACCAGCAAAAAAGGCAGCAAGACAGGCGGGTGGTGCCAAAAAACCTAAGGCTAAACCTACTCACCCGAAAACATCCGAGATGGTCAACAACGCAATTAAAGAGATGAAGGAGCGTAGCGGATCATCTTTGCAGGCGATCAAGAAATATATCGCGGCACACTACAAGGTCGACGCGGAAAAGCTGGCGCCGTTCATAAGAAAATATCTGAAGAGCGCCGTCGAATCCGGTGCACTCATCCAGACCAAGGGCAAGGGAGCATCCGGCTCGTTCAAGCTCGAATCAAAGTCTTCCTCGGCGAAGAAACCTAGCGCGAGCTCCGGCTCGGGCAAGTCCGCCGGTGGCAAAGGCGCCGCATCTGCCGCGTCAAAGGGTGCCAAGAAGGCGACCGCCTCGGCCGCCGGTGCCAAGAGCAAGAAGGCGGCAGCCGCGTCGGCGTCGGCCGCTTCTCCGTCCAAAGCCAAGGCATCAGCCGCGCCTAAGGACAAAAAGGCGGCCGCCGCCAAGAAGAAGCCCGCCGCCAAGAAAGCGGCCGCACCGGCCAAAGCCAAAGGTGGCGCCGCCCCCAAGGCCAAGAAGACCGCCAAGCCACCTACGAAGAAACCAAAGGCACCTAAACCTAAGAAGGCCGCCGCTACACCTAAATCGAAGCCGGCCGCAAAGAAGGCAACCGCAGCGAAGAAGTAAAACACAGTCTCCACGGCCGCTGACGCTGCTAACGAGTCTTACACGAGACGAGCTACACCTCCTCGCGTGCTGCGCGTGCTGTGCTGTACAAGTACAAGCGTGTGCGGACGCGGGCGGTCGTTCGTCCGGAACAGCGCTCGATATCAACCTCGGCGGCGGCGATTGCTGCCTGCTGCGTGCGAACTCGCTACCACGCTCCCGGAAGTCCGGGAGCGAGAGCGGCGCGCACAAATCAAAAAGCCCTTTTCAGGGCTAACAATATTTTCATTACATACAGTTTCTATGTGTATACAGAAAGAAAGTCAAAAACAAACCCTCTATAAACATATAATATTATATAAGATAATAATTATTATCTTATCATAATAGCATAATAATATAAACAAAATCAACAAGAGACCGAATACTCTTGTTTACACACAATAATAGGGTTAAGTTATATCATTGCAATACAATAGGTTCGGGTAAGAGCTCTGAGAGCTGTAGAGGGGTTGGTATACCTAGACAGATACACACAGTTATTAGTAGGTTATTAGTAGTATAGTAACATGTAACTACACTACACGCCCATTCGAATGAGACAACTAAAACAAACAATTACACACTCTCGAAGCATCATCACTGACCTATACTCGTAGATGTATCTTAATAGAAATTCTCATCAAATTAATCATGTACCATACCTACACAGTACATTACATACATCATAAATATTGCTTAGTTACATACCTACTACACTTACTACAACGACTAAATAAAAGTTAGTTACCTATTCAATACCTAACTAACGTACGTCGTAGGTCTGTACATACACCTAATGTCCAGTACGCCGAGTACACCGAACCACGTAGAATAAGATAAATTGTGAATATAGGTATAAGATGAATTGTAAATAAAGAATAGCTCCCTAACGCCCACTGCGGGCTAATGAAGATAAATTGTAAATAAAGAATAGCTCCTTAACGCCCACTGCGGGCTAATGAAAAAATTGGTACTTAAGCTCGGTGAAACCGACGCTAAGGGACAACCACAACCACAACCACAACCACAACCGCAAACGCACAACCAACGAAGAACCACTCTCAAGAACTACTCTCAAGAACCACTCAAGAAGAAAAGGAAGAACCTAGAAGACATTAGTTGTTAAAACTTAGTATATAGAAGATAGAATAAACGTTTTGAAGCAATTAGTGTTTCTATTGAAAAGGTTGTCAGATAAAAGTCCACAATACAGTCCACACGAAGAGTAGAATAGGACGATCTCAACTGAAAAGTGAGATTGTCCATAACATTGTTTGGTCCTTCGCCTGCCGGATCGACGCCGAGATTTGATCCTTCCGAAGACGGATCAAAAAGTGAAGAACAGCGGCAAGACACCGGAGCTTCAAGAGAGAAGAATCAAGTTTCCACAATGGTCGTGACCAGAAGCCAAGCAGATGCAGAAGAAGCTCAAGATCGACGAGAGGAAGAGTACCTGAGGCAGCAGCGCATCGACGAAGAGAGACGCCGAAGGCTGGCTCAGGGTCCTCCGGCATCGCCAAGCACGCAGCAGGGTATGGAGTCAGGGATCGGGGCTACGATGGACGCCCCCCCCACGACCCCTAGACTGAAGCCCGGGAACCTACCCCGAACTGGTTCACCGGGAAGGTCGGTTCGGACGAACCGCTCTACTGCGAGCGCTGCAGCGCGAGCCAGACTAGCCGAACTAGAAGCAGCAGAAAAACTGGCAGAATTAAAGAAGAAGGAACTTGAAATTGAAGCGGACCTGATAAGAAAAAGGCTGGCCGCCGACCTCACGGCCATCCAGGAAGATCAAGAGAGTGTTCACGAAGAAATACCTACAGAAATACACCACAAGAGAGTGGACGAATGGCTGCAAACGAATCCCGTCGTGCCAAGACCAGAACCCGAAGAATCAAGAACGCGAAGCAAGGAAGATCGACATCTGCGGTTTGATCTACGCGGCAGATCCGCCACACCCACGCGAACAAGAAGCATAGATCAACTCACCGAGGCTATGGAGCGACTAGCAAGACCCAGAATACGATGCGCAGATCTACCTACGTTCTCGGGGGCCCATGGCGAGTGGCTCACGTTTAAGGCTGCTTTCACCGACTCCACGAAGCTGTACAACATATCGCCGATTGAAAACATTCAGCGTCTGAGAAAAAGCCTCACCGGGGAAGCACGCGACATCGTGATGGCGCTACTTGCAACGGCAACGGATCCAGAGATCATACTTAGAACATTAGAACAGTCATTCGGTCGTCCAGAAGTAATCATAGACAAGGCGTTCGAAGATTTGAAGAAGCTACCCAGACCAGGGTCATCGGCAGTGGAGCTGAATAACTTTGCCATACGAGTGCAAAACGTTGTGTGTGTACTACAGAGCATCGATCAGCGGGGATACCTGTACAACCCGGCGTTGGTACGAGAGATCCTGAGCAAGCTGAGCCCCCACGTGCAAGCCAGATGGTGTGACTACGCGACGGACTTCGGAATCGCAGCTGAACCAGAAATCATCACGCTATCCCGCTTCCTGATGAGGGAGGCAGACCGCGCGCTCAAACACGCCTACGTCCCTGCTGCGAGTACAACACAAGCGAAGAAAGAAACTCGTCAGCCGCCCGCGCCTAAGAAGAAACCGAACTCAGTCTTCAACGTCACCGAATCACCAGAGAACAAAGAACAATTGAATCAGTGTGCAAGTTGTGAACAAACTCACGAGTTACCGAGGTGCCCGCAATACAAGGCGCTAACGATAGATCAACGGTGGGACTTCGTGAAAGAGAAGAAATTGTGTTTCAAGTGCTTAGTGAAACGGCATCGATACAACCTGTGCAAAGCTAAGCCATGTGGTGTCAACCAATGCCGCCACGCCCATCATGCGACGTTGCATCAAGAGAAGGCAGCAGAGAAGCCATCTACCACCGCAAGCCCGACGGAAGCAGTACTGTCGGTGGTCACCCAAACCACCACTGAACCGAAAGCAGTGCTGTTGAAGATGTGTCCCGTCACCGTCGTGGGACCAGGGGGGGAGGTGAAGACTCACGCACTCCTGGATGAAGGCGCTACCATCTCACTGATCGATGCAGACCTAGCAAGGCAGATTGGGGCAAGAGGACCTACGCAACGATTGATGATGCGAGGGGTCAACATGCAGCAGTCGGAAGAAAGAAGCCAGCTGGTGACCGTACGACTTCATGGACCTGAAGGAGTGCCGCACGTGCTTAAAGCACGCACCGTCCGGTCTATGAAACTACACCAGCAATCCATTCCGACTTCACTGCTCGAATACGAACACCTGCGAGACCTAGGGAAGAATGACGTCTGCTACGAATCAACACGACCGGGAATCCTCATCGGCACCGACCACTGGGAATTCATCGTGTCAAGAGAACTACGTCTGGGCAAGCCAGGCCAACCCGTAGCATCGAGAACCACCCTAGGATGGGTAGTACATGGGACGCTACCGCGAAGCGTCATCTGCAAAAGCGAGAGCAACGTGCTACATGTCTTTACCTCCGAACGAACCGAAAACGGAGACGAACGCCTACACGACCTCGTAGACAACTACTTCAAGATCGACGCGCTCGGTGTCTCTCACAAACCGAAAGTGAGCGACGCGGAACGTCGAGCAGTACAAATCGTCGAGACAACATTGAAGCGAACGAAACAAGGCTACGAGGTGGGGCTACCGTGGAAAGAAGACGGCATCGCTCTCCCACCGAGTTACAACTCAGCGCTGCGCCGATTAAAGAAGATCGAGATCAAGATGGATGAAGACCCAGAGTTCGCCGAAGCCTACACCAGACAAGTTGACAATTTGTTAAGTAAGGGGTACGCGACACCGTGCGACGGCACCGAGGCTACGAGTCCAGTCAGCTGGTATTTACCTCACTTCGCCGTACAGAATCCGAACAAGCCTGGGAAACTACGACTCGTCTTCGATGCAGCAGCCAAGAACCGGGGTGTCAGCCTAAATGATCACCTGCTAGAAGGACCGGACCTGTTAATGTCATTGCAGGGAATTATGTTCCGGTTCCGAGAGAAGCCGATCGCGATCACAGCTGACATTCAAGAGATGTTTCTTCAAGTGAAGATAAGACGTGAAGATCAACCAGCTCAGCAGTTCCTGTGGCGGGGAGGCGAACGAGACGTACCACCCCGACACTACAAGATGACGAGCATGATCTTCGGCGCCGCCAGTTCCCCATTCATGGCACATTACGTTCGAGACGCGAACGCGAAGGCCCACGCAGACACTCACGCGGCGGCCTTCGAAGCCATAACAAGAAGTCACTACATGGATGACCTGGCAGCCAGCTATGAAAATGAAGATGAAGCCCAGCGAGCCGTCTCCGAGTTGATGACGGTCCACGCAGCCGCCGGCTTCACACTACGAGGATGGAACACGAACCAAGCCAGCGTACTCCGAGACGTCCCTGCCGAGCTACGAGCGACGTCGCCGACCCCACTGGGGGGAGATGGGCCCGAGAATAAGATACTTGGCCTCATCTGGAACGCAGAGCAAGACGAGCTTGGGTTCAACACCTCAATGAACAGAGTTCCCACCGAAGTCGTCAACCGAACAAGAGCGCCGACGAAGAGAGAAGCCCTCAGCGCGGTAATGTCCATATATGACCCCCTCGGACTGCTGAGTCACTTCACCATACGCGCCAAGATCGTGTTGCAGAGCCTGTGGCGACTTCAGATCTCGTGGGACGAACCAATACCCGAAGAAGAGAACGAGCTTTTCGCTGCCTGGCTAGAACGACTCCCCGACCTAGCCCGCCTACGACTCGAACGATGCTACGCGCTAAGTGAAGCTCAAGACCTGCAACTACACATACTGTGCGACGCGAGTGAGCAAGCATACGCAGCAGTGGCATATTGGCGTATCACACGGCCGGACAGAAGCATCAAGCTATGTCTCGTGGCCGCCAAATCAAAGGTGGCACCCCGACGGGCGCAAACAATACCGCGACTAGAACTACAAGCGGCGGTCATCGGGTCAAGACTGGCGGCGACAATCAAGCGAGAACATCGGGTGAAAATTGACAAGACAGTGTATTGGACCGACTCAACTACGGTGATACATTGGGTACGAAACGACGAGCGACGCTACACGCCGTTTGTAGCTCACCGCCTGGGCGAGATCTCCGAGCTCACGCACAGCAAGGAGTGGCGGTGGGTGCCGACCGTGCAAAACGTAGCAGACGACGCGACGCGCATCACTCACTCACCCATCACCGCAGACGACAGATGGTTTCACGGTCCAGAGTTCCTGTTGCAACCAGAAGATCAGTGGCCGGCAGATAAGACACAGTTGATCGAAGACTGCGAGGTACTACACGTCAGCGAGAAGAGCGAAGTACATCATGCGTGGTTACCCGACCCCACGCGATTCTCTAACTTCACGAAATATGTTAGAGCCGCCGCCTACGTGTTAGCCTTCATAGACAAGTGTCGCCGACTGACGTCGCATCTGAGAACTATACACATTGAAAAAGCTGAGAACGCGATCATCAGCCGCGCGCAGCACGAAAGCTTCGGAGAAGACATCGCGCGACTGCAGGCCGCCCGCCCTATTCCTAAGGCGAGCCGTCTGTACAAGTTGGACCCGGTCATGGAAGACGGATTACTGCGGGTCAAGGGACGCATCGGAGCAGCCACCGCGCCGCTAGAAACGAAGAGACCGCTCATACTCGACGGCCGACATTACATCACTAAACTTATAGTGATGCGCGAGCATCGGGCCGCCGGACACGCTGGGCGAGAACGAGTAACGAACGACCTGCGGCAGCGGTACTGGATCATCCACCTGCGACCCACCGTGAGAGCAACCGAACGAGACTGCGGCCTGTGCAGAAAAAGAAGAGCCAGACCGCAACCGCCGGCAATTGGAGATCTGCCACGAGAGCGCCTAGAACCGTACCAGCGACCTTTCACTCACTGTGGGATAGACTACTTCGGACCCATGGTCATCAAGGTGGGACGTCGCCGAGAGAAGAGGTGGGGCGCCCTGTTCACCTGCCTGTCATCAAGAGCTGTGCACCTGGAGATCGTCGCATCACTCACTACAAGCTCCGCGATCATGGCACTTCGGAGGATGGCTGCGAGAAGGGGTTGGCCGAGAACCATATACTCGGACAACGCCACCAACTTCCACGGAGCAGACAAGGAGCTGAAGGTCGCCTACGAAGAGTGGATGCCGGCGCTACGAGAACTGGGACAGCTGCATGCGGTGAACTGGCGATACATACCGCCGGGAGCGCCGAACCAAGGCGGAGCGTGGGAAAGGCTAGTGCGGTCAGTGAAAACAGCGTTGGCGGCGACGTTAACTGAAAAGGAGCCGACCGAAGAAGTGTTGGGGACTCTGATGGCCGAAGCTGAGTTCTCGATAAACGCAAGACCGTTGACCCACGTGAGTGTCGACCCGAGCGATCCGGAGGCGCTGACCCCTAACCATTTCTTATTGGGGTCATCCACAGGACTGCCTTCGACCGGGCCGTGTCAATACGCCGATCGACGAACATGGAGGAGTTGTCAAGCCCTCGCCGACCATTTTTGGAGCAGATGGGTAAAGGAGTACCTACCTACCCTGGTACCCCGCGGCGAGCCAAGCAGCCAACGACGACCCCTGCAAGAAGGAGACATCGTGGTGGTAATGGATCACGTACTACCACGCAACGTGTGGCCGATGGGAGAGGTCACCAGAACCTACGTGGGACCCGACGGCGGAGTTCGGATGGCGGACGTCAGGACGAAGACTGGAGTCTTCAAGCGCCCCGTGAGCAAGCTCGTCGTACTTGAGAAGGCCGTTACGCGGACTGCTGCACTGGGGGGAGAACTGTCCAGTACGCCGAGTACACCGAACCACGTAGAATAAGATAAATTGTGAATATAGGTATAAGATGAATTGTAAATAAAGAATAGCTCCCTAACGCCCACTGCGGGCTAATGAAGATAAATTGTAAATAAAGAATAGCTCCTTAACGCCCACTGCGGGCTAATGAAAAAATTGGTACTTAAGCTCGGTGAAACCGACGCTAAGGGACAACCACAACCACAACCACAACCACAACCGCAAACGCACAACCAACGAAGAACCACTCTCAAGAACTACTCTCAAGAACCACTCAAGAAGAAAAGGAAGAACCTAGAAGACATTAGTTGTTAAAACTTAGTATATAGAAGATAGAATAAACGTTTTGAAGCAATTAGTGTTTCTATTGAAAAGGTTGTCAGATAAAAGTCCACAATACAGTCCACACGAAGAGTAGAATAGGACGATCTCAACTGAAAAGTGAGATTGTCCATAACACCTAATAAAATAATTATGACACGTTCTTGATCAATCAATGAATAAAATCTAATCTAATAATATTATTACATATTTATGTAATATAAATAATAAAATAGGTATAGGTAGCTAAAGGTGGTCAAACAATTTCCACAAAATTTTTCAATTCATCAATGTTCTGTTCAGCGCGACACCGCCCGACTGCCCGCGCACGACACGACTACGTTATAGTCGCGCACGACGCGGTGCGGTGCGCTCCCTCCACTGGGGTGCGCTTCGATGAGAGCGTTCGAATATATAAATAGGAAAACGTTGAATTTTTGGACTCATTGTAAACTTATAGCTCGTTGCGCGCGCACGTTACGCTCGCAACTCTTCGCTCTCTATTCTTATTTGACAACTCACATTCGCACATCAAGATGTCCGGTCGCGGCAAAGGTGGAAAAGTTAAGGGGAAGGCAAAGTCTCGTTCAAACCGTGCCGGTCTTCAGTTTCCAGTCGGTCGTATACACAGGTTGCTGCGTAACGGCAATTACGCCGAGCGCGTTGGTGCCGGCGCACCTGTGTACCTAGCCGCCGTGATGGAATACCTGGCGGCCGAAGTACTCGAGTTGGCCGGCAACGCAGCTAGAGACAACAAGAAGACCAGGATCATTCCTCGTCATCTACAATTGGCCATCCGCAACGACGAGGAGTTGAACAAACTTCTATCCGGCGTTACCATCGCACAGGGCGGCGTTCTGCCTAACATTCAAGCGGTTCTCCTGCCCAAGAAGACCGAGAAGAAAGCCTAAGTAACTCGCGCGTTTGTTATACTTACAACATTCGCCTAGTTCGGCTGGCGGCGCTTATAGAACGCGAACACTACACAATTGTGTCGTGTATCGTGATCAAAAGGCCCTTTTAAGGGCCACAATATATATCATAATCACTTTTCATATCAAATAAAAGGATTGTCTCTGTTTATGAAACACGAAAGTCAAATTCCAACTCCTACCTAACTATCTAACCACTAAACTACATTAATTATATACCGACACACTCACTTTATAGTTTATAATTATTTTTATCAAGTATGTATATTTTATAATTTATTGACGAAAAACGTACCTGCCACAAGGTACGAATACATATCAATATAATATAGTAAGTAGAGTATGTATGCAACAAAACAAAGCAATAAGTTAGTACATACATAGGTAAACAAGCTAACTAGATATTATTTATTACTATTCTATTCTATATAATACAACAGTAATTGTGTAACTAACTAACTAATATGCAAACAATATACAACGACGATATAGTTCCCGCTTAGGTATCGGCTAGTTTTGATACGATTTTATATTATACATACTTTAGAAAATATAATCGTGTACGGGTGTGTGTGAGTGTTATGTTGTGTAGCTATTAGAGTGAGCGGAAAGTGTGTGTGCCGCGTCACCCGGCCGTGCGCGACGTCTACTAAACATAATATTGCCGAGCTCTGATTGGTCGATACGTTGTGGGGAGCTCGAACGGCGCGCCTCGCTCTCTCTCGACTATCCGGTCAATATATATAAACTGCAATTTTATTGAGCCACCCAGAACACTTCTGAACTTCACAACGTACGGTTGTGTCGGTTAGTTTCGTTCGTATTTTGCATTTGTTAACAATTCATAATGCCGCCAAAGACGAGTGGTAAGGCAGCCAAAAAATCTGGCAAGGCCCAAAAGAACATCTCGAAGACCGATAAGAAAAAGAAGAAGCACAAGAGGAAGGAGAGCTACGCCATTTACATCTACAAAGTGCTCAAACAGGTCCACCCCGACACCGGTATCTCCAGTAAGGCCATGTCAATCATGAACTCTTTCGTGAACGACATCTTCGAACGTATCGCCGCCGAAGCTTCACGTCTCGCCCACTACAACAAGAGATCCACCATCACCTCTAGGGAGGTACAGACATCAGTGAGGTTGCTGTTGCCCGGTGAACTCGCCAAGCACGCCGTCAGCGAGGGTACAAAGGCCGTCACCAAGTACACCAGCTCCAAGTAAATGTGTCCTACACCTATGTGTGTGAGGTCGTCACATACGATGATATGATATTCATGTTTGTTGCATGTGACACGCTCAAAAGGCCCTTTTCAGGGCCACAAATATTGTCATGTTTTATAACTGTTTCTATGAAGTGAACAAAAAAAGTCCAAATAATTCAATAGTTACTCTTGGTAATTAACTACTTGCGGTCTTTCTTTAATAAAATTATTAAATACCTAGTAAGTATAGGTACGAACAGACCTGCTATATTGGGAGATATACACCTATAATGAAATTTTAAACAAATATGTCTGTAGTTTAGTTGTGGTAGTAGTGGTAATAATGTATGTGTATGTATGTATGTACTTACACAAAACAATCTAATAATAATAATATATTAAATTGATCTATCAAATAACAATACTTACATTATATTATCTAATTTGCTTATATAAAATATAGACAGTTAGTAGTAGGTAATCTACTTAACCTAATCACATAGGTTCACAACACACACATATTATACTATATATTATTCTAGTTGCATATGTACCTACACCGTGCACATAGACATATTATTATCATAAAAAGTTCGTTATGAAAAGTAAATAATAAATAATAACTAGGTATATACGTATAAAAATTATGAAATAGGTACATTTATGTACATTAATTGATTAATGATTACTTTGGCTTACTTGATAAGTACCTATATTAATATAGTATACATAGGTATAATTAAAACTACCTAAACTACCTAACCTCAATATCAAATTAAAATTTACAAAATATTATGAATCGTTCGGATGATGTTGTATTGTGAACTAGCGCGCTCGCATCGGTCGGCTACGTACGTAGACGAGCGAGCGCACAACACCGCACCGCACGTATAAATACAAGTGGTTATCCGTCCGAGCGTCGCATTCTATCACGAATCGTTCCCGCGCGCAGACGTCCGTTCGTTCGTTGAGAAGAATTTGATTGAAAATGGCTCGTACCAAGCAGACCGCTCGCAAATCCACCGGTGGCAAAGCCCCGAGGAAACAGCTCGCTACCAAAGCTGCCCGCAAGAGTGCACCGGCTACCGGCGGTGTCAAGAAACCACATCGTTACCGTCCCGGCACCGTCGCTCTTCGTGAGATCCGTCGTTATCAGAAGAGCACCGAACTCCTGATCCGCAAACTGCCTTTCCAGCGTCTGGTGCGTGAAATAGCACAGGACTTCAAGACCGATCTTCGCTTCCAGAGTTCCGCCGTCATGGCACTGCAGGAGGCGAGCGAGGCGTATTTGGTCGGTCTCTTTGAGGACACAAACCTTTGCGCAATTCACGCTAAACGCGTTACCATCATGCCAAAGGACATTCAATTGGCGCGCAGGATCAGAGGCGAACGCGCTTAATCGAGAGTTGTTGGCTTTGGCTAGTATGAGCGTATACGCGTTTCAGTTGTACCGTATGTTGTGTGACATACTGAGCGTTGAAATGATTACGCTTTCACCCAAAAGGCCCTTTTCAGGGCCACATATATTTCATATATTAATATCATATTTTGATATTATAATATGTTTCTCTATGGACAGATTGATAAATAAGTCGTTACTCTTAGTATTAAAATACAATGAATATTATGTTGGTATGGTACCTGGTTGCTACCTACTACACACTACACTACCGTACCACCACCGCCTGTATTATATATTATTATATATTAATATTATATTTATAGACATTTGCCTAACATAACATAGTATGAAATGAATACATTATTACGCTTCTGTGAGCTCGTAGAATATAGGTTCGTGTTAGGTTTATTGTGTTAACCCATAAGGAAATATCGTTTAGCTAAGTCGACATAATTTATATATATTTTGGTATACTTTACTTATTACTTACATAGGTATATAAATTTTACCTTAACTGATATAATATTATATCACACGACACACAAGCAAATCAACATGAATTATTTCATATTTCGCATCGTACGAATCGAACGATACAGTTTTTATATTGTATTTATTATTAATAAAGTGCATTTATTTTATTTTATTATGTGAAATCGTCGTCGTGTATGTATGAATGTAGTAATGTACGTGATGTACACAGAGCGCAGTGCGCCGGCTAGCGAGCGAGCCGACCGGGTGGCTGAGCCGAGCTCGGCGCCGAACGTAACGCGCGTCGCTCGTCCCGTGAAACTATATAAAGAGACCGGCCGGGGACGTTTTACATCCAGTCGTTCGCCAGCGCTCGCCGTTTAACAACGTGTGCGCGCTCGTCATTTGTCTGTGCAAGCTTCACTAAGAAAAACATACCAACAAGATGACCGGTCGCGGTAAGGGAGGAAAAGGTCTGGGGAAAGGAGGAGCCAAGCGTCACAGGAAAGTGCTTCGTGATAACATCCAGGGTATTACGAAGCCGGCCATCCGTCGTTTGGCGCGCAGAGGCGGTGTCAAGCGTATCTCCGGTCTTATTTACGAAGAGACCCGCGGTGTGCTCAAAGTGTTCCTCGAGAACGTTATCCGCGACGCCGTCACTTACACCGAACACGCCAAGAGGAAGACGGTCACAGCCATGGACGTCGTCTACGCTCTGAAGCGTCAAGGTCGCACTCTGTACGGTTTCGGTGGTTAAGTTAATCAAAAAGCCGATACACACCGTAAGCTTTTAGTGTTATGTCGAATTTTCGATATATACACTATTAGTGAACAAAAGGCCCTTTTCAGGGCCGCATATGATTCGTGTTATTTATTATTAATAAAATAACGTTTCTGTACAACAGACAAATATTAAGTCAAACCAAACCACAGAAATATACCTACTCTCTACTTGCCTACAATCTGATTCCGTTATCCGTTATTCCTATAATAATAACAATTATATAGACGAATATATATATACTTAGACAAAATATGACTTACCTCTTACCTCAATGTATGATGTACGCACGCGATGAGACTGTGCGTGTGCTGTGCTGTGCTGGCACTAGTGCACACAAGCCCTGCAGACAGTTGGCTGGCTGGCTGGCTGGCTGGCTGGCTGGCTGGCTGGCTGGCTGAAATGTGATGAAATAAAACGTTAATTTTAATTTTAAAACTGAACAATGTCAATATAAAATTAAGTATATATACTTAAATAATAATTAAGTACCTTGTGGTTAGGTACTTAGTGTACCTACTTACTCATACATATTTAATAGGTACATAAAATAAATGTACGTAACATTTGTATTATTATTATATTTTATATTTATTAATAATATTATATCATATACTACCACTATTACTTAATAGAAAAAGAAAATAAAAAGTGTTTGTTTGTTATATTATATGATGAGTGTCTGTGTTACTTAGTGTAGTGATATTGAACGTGTTTTGGAACGTCGTACGTCATTGTTGAGAACTGTGGTGCGGTGGTGGTTATTTACTTCTATTATTGCACGAGTGAGATTAGATACTGGAGAATATTTAATTGATAATATAGTATAAATAATTCATTACTTTAAAACTTATATTGAAAACGTACTAAAATATCACGGTGTGAGACGTCCGTCCTTAAGTGGTGTTAAGCTGACGTACCTACGTGTTTTACGAAGGTTCACTTTTATACGTTCGGTGCGCTCGTATAATGTATTAATACAAAAGAAATGTTGATACGTTACAAGTTAGATATACTAGTTGTTGTTTTATCGATAGTTTTCACGTAAAACGTTGAGTTTTATAGAGAAAAATACATTTTGAACTGGACACTCTGTATGCTAGATAGACAGACGAGAATATAATACGTCATATCTCGGCCGTTCTACACTCGTTCAACTCGCTTAATGTACGAGACGATGGTCACTTTCATGTAATATATAAATATGTAAGTTTTTAATATAGTAACATAAGAAAAGTATTGTAAAAATTAATTTAATTAGATACGTGTTAGTGAAAAGTGTGAAGTGTTCATACGAGAAAACGTCCCGCGACAGAACGGCCCTCGTTACGGTAAAGTTTCCGAGTACCTGAGCGATCGGCTCTACGCGTATAGTATAGTGGCGACATCTACGTCTCTGCGACTCACTACTGTAACTACGTAATAGTCTATATATTATCGTCGTGTTTCGTGCGTCGTGCGTTAATTGCAAACAAGATGGCAGATACAGCGGTCTCAACCGAAGCTCCGGCTCCAGCGACACCAGCAAAAAAGGCAGCAAGACAGGCGGGTGGTGCCAAAAAACCTAAGGCTAAACCTACTCACCCGAAAACATCCGAGATGGTCAACAACGCAATTAAAGAGATGAAGGAGCGTAGCGGATCATCTTTGCAGGCGATCAAGAAATATATCGCGGCACACTACAAGGTCGACGCGGAAAAGCTGGCGCCGTTCATAAGAAAATATCTGAAGAGCGCCGTCGAATCCGGTGCACTCATCCAGACCAAGGGCAAGGGAGCATCCGGCTCGTTCAAGCTCGAATCAAAGTCTTCCTCGGCGAAGAAACCTAGCGCGAGCTCCGGCTCGGGCAAGTCCGCCGGTGGCAAAGGCGCCGCATCTGCCGCGTCAAAGGGTGCCAAGAAGGCGACCGCCTCGGCCGCCGGTGCCAAGAGCAAGAAGGCGGCAGCCGCGTCGGCGTCGGCCGCTTCTCCGTCCAAAGCCAAGGCATCAGCCGCGCCTAAGGACAAAAAGGCGGCCGCCGCCAAGAAGAAGCCCGCCGCCAAGAAAGCGGCCGCACCGGCCAAAGCCAAAGGTGGCGCCGCCCCCAAGGCCAAGAAGACCGCCAAGCCACCTACGAAGAAACCAAAGGCACCTAAACCTAAGAAGGCCGCCGCTACACCTAAATCGAAGCCGGCCGCAAAGAAGGCAACCGCAGCGAAGAAGTAAAACACAGTCTCCACGGCCGCTGACGCTGCTAACGAGTCTTACACGAGACGAGCTACACCTCCTCGCGTGCTGCGCGTGCTGTGCTGTACAAGTACAAGCGTGTGCGGACGCGGGCGGTCGTTCGTCCGGAACAGCGCTCGATATCAACCTCGGCGGCGGCGATTGCTGCCTGCTGCGTGCGAACTCGCTACCACGCTCCCGGAAGTCCGGGAGCGAGAGCGGCGCGCACAAATCAAAAAGCCCTTTTCAGGGCTAACAATATTTTCATTACATACAGTTTCTATGTGTATACAGAAAGAAAGTCAAAAACAAACCCTCTATAAACATATAATATTATATAAGATAATAATTATTATCTTATCATAATAGCATAATAATATAAACAAAATCAACAAGAGACCGAATACTCTTGTTTACACACAATAATAGGGTTAAGTTATATCATTGCAATACAATAGGTTCGGGTAAGAGCTCTGAGAGCTGTAGAGGGGTTGGTATACCTAGACAGATACACACAGTTATTAGTAGGTTATTAGTAGTATAGTAACATGTAACTACACTACACGCCCATTCGAATGAGACAACTAAAACAAACAATTACACACTCTCGAAGCATCATCACTGACCTATACTCGTAGATGTATCTTAATAGAAATTCTCATCAAATTAATCATGTACCATACCTACACAGTACATTACATACATCATAAATATTGCTTAGTTACATACCTACTACACTTACTACAACGACTAAATAAAAGTTAGTTACCTATTCAATACCTAACTAACGTACGTCGTAGGTCTGTACATACACCTAATAAAATAATTATGACACGTTCTTGATCAATCAATGAATAAAATCTAATCTAATAATATTATTACATATTTATGTAATATAAATAATAAAATAGGTATAGGTAGCTAAAGGTGGTCAAACAATTTCCACAAAATTTTTCAATTCATCAATGTTCTGTTCAGCGCGACACCGCCCGACTGCCCGCGCACGACACGACTACGTTATAGTCGCGCACGACGCGGTGCGGTGCGCTCCCTCCACTGGGGTGCGCTTCGATGAGAGCGTTCGAATATATAAATAGGAAAACGTTGAATTTTTGGACTCATTGTAAACTTATAGCTCGTTGCGCGCGCACGTTACGCTCGCAACTCTTCGCTCTCTATTCTTATTTGACAACACAACTCACATTCGCACATCAAGATGTCCGGTCGCGGCAAAGGTGGAAAAGTTAAGGGGAAGGCAAAGTCTCGTTCAAACCGTGCCGGTCTTCAGTTTCCAGTCGGTCGTATACACAGGTTGCTGCGTAACGGCAATTACGCCGAGCGCGTTGGTGCCGGCGCACCTGTGTACCTAGCCGCCGTGATGGAATACCTGGCGGCCGAAGTACTCGAGTTGGCCGGCAACGCAGCTAGAGACAACAAGAAGACCAGGATCATTCCTCGTCATCTACAATTGGCCATCCGCAACGACGAGGAGTTGAACAAACTTCTATCCGGCGTTACCATCGCACAGGGCGGCGTTCTGCCTAACATTCAAGCGGTTCTCCTGCCCAAGAAGACCGAGAAGAAAGCCTAAGTAACTCGCGCGTTTGTTATACTTACAACATTCGCCTAGTTCGGCTGGCGGCGCTTATAGAACGCGAACACTACACAATTGTGTCGTGTATCGTGATCAAAAGGCCCTTTTAAGGGCCACAATATATATCATAATCACTTTTCATATCAAATAAAAGGATTGTCTCTGTTTATGAAACACGAAAGTCAAATTCCAACTCCTACCTAACTATCTAACCACTAAACTACATTAATTATATACCGACACACTCACTTTATAGTTTATAATTATTTTTATCAAGTATGTATATTTTATAATTTATTGACGAAAAACGTACCTGCCACAAGGTACGAATACATATCAATATAATATAGTAAGTAGAGTATGTATGCAACAAAACAAAGCAATAAGTTAGTACATACATAGGTAAACAAGCTAACTAGATATTATTTATTACTATTCTATTCTATATAATACAACAGTAATTGTGTAACTAACTAACTAATATGCAAACAATATACAACGACGATATAGTTCCCGCTTAGGTATCGGCTAGTTTTGATACGATTTTATATTATACATACTTTAGAAAATATAATCGTGTACGGGTGTGTGTGAGTGTTATGTTGTGTAGCTATTAGAGTGAGCGGAAAGTGTGTGTGCCGCGTCACCCGGCCGCGCGCGACGTCTACTAAACATAATATTGCCGAGCTCTGATTGGTCGATACGTTGTGGGGAGCTCGAACGGCGCGCCTCGCTCTCTCTCGACTATCCGGTCAATATATATAAACTGCAATTTTATTGAGCCACCCCGGATCGTCACGGAGCCTCCGAGTGTTGACATCTATTTTCTCCTCGGACTCGCCGCACGGACCCACTCTCGCGCGCTGACTGCCGGCGAATGCGGTAACGTCTGTATTACGACGTTGCTGTACTCGCCGGATTGTGTCGCGCGCGCACCAGCTTGCCCAATTTTGATTTTGTCGGGTCGCGGTTGGCATTCCGTCCTACCGGAATGCCTCCCAAAAAGGAACCACCAACTCGCCCGGTCCGGAGTCCCCCAAAGGACCCTCGGGCCCCCCAAAAAGGCTCTTTTAAGAGCCAAACAACCATCCCAACGGAGCCTGTAACCAGCTCCAGAGAGATGCCGACGCCGCCGTTCGCGCCTGTCACGGCCCCCCCCGCCGCGCAAGTAGCGAAGCCGTTCCCCCCCCGCGCGCCGCCAGGGGGGTCGAGCTCTTCTCGCGCTGCGTACGCGGGGACGCCCGCACCGCGAGCGGCCACATCGGCAGCTACAGCTACAGCTGCACTCTCACGCGCCGGACGCCGGACGCCTGCGCCTAAACGCGCAGACTCCCCGCGCGCCGGCGCCAACGAATCCCCAGCCCCGCGCGCCTGGTCAGAGGCGCTGTGCGGAGGGCTGGATTCCTCCACGGAGCGTCTCCTGGCGTCACCGACGCCAGCGCCTACCCCAGCCTCGGGCCAGCCGCACCAGCGCTTCCTTAAGCGCAGGTCACTGAGCGAGCCCGAGATGGAGATTGAGTACCCGGTGACGCCCACGCCGCCACCGCCTACAACGGGACCCGTGCGCCGTCCGCGCAGCCCCGACTCGTCCGAGGACGAGGCGAAGCGTCCCAAGACGCGCTGCGCGGACGGCACCGCGGGACCGAACGCCGCCGCCGCCGCCAGCCAAGTGCCGGCTGGCGCCTCACCCGCTGCAGCCCCCGCAGGTCGCCGGAATCGGTACCCTCCAGTCACAGTGGAGGTGCTAACCGACTTCCCTCGCCACCTGCGGTACCTGAAAGCCCAGCTTGGGAGACCCGCAAACGTGCGCCCGTATGGCAACGGGTTGCGGTTTCTCCCAGCTGATGATGAGGAATATAGGCTTATACAGGCCTACCTCACCACGTTGGAGAGCCAGGAAGGCATTTCCTGGTTCACCTACTCGCCGCCATCCGACGTCGGGTTGAAGGTGGCCATAAGAGGCCTGCCTGCGACCACACAGCCTGATATGATCTCCGAAGAGCTCCGGGGGCTTGGCTTCGACCCCGAATACGTTCGCGCTATCCGGGGCCGGGGCGGACGCCCCGGATGCATCTTCCTGGCGGTCATAAAGAAGACCCGAGACACCGTGCCTCGCATTTACAGCATCGTCGAGCTCCTGGGCATGCCCGGGATTATCGTCGAGGCCTGGCGCGGGAAGCGAAAGCCTGCCCAGTGCCACCGGTGCCAGCAGTTCCGGCACAGCAGTCACCACTGCCACCGCCCGCAAGCCTGCGTGCGTTGCGGTGGTGAACACCGC
Source organism: Pelosia muscerda (assembly GCA_963691645.1). Taxonomy (NCBI): domain Eukaryota; kingdom Metazoa; phylum Arthropoda; class Insecta; order Lepidoptera; family Erebidae; genus Pelosia; species Pelosia muscerda. The sequence goes on along the minus strand of OY829124.1, from coordinate 10,032,576 downwards.
GCTCGGGACTGCCCGCGCCCCAGAGAGGAGCCCGCCACCTGCGCCAACTGCGGTGGCGACCACCCCGCCAACAACTTTCGGTGCCCCGTCTTTAGACGCGAGGCCCGTAACAAGAAGGCGGGCACCGCAGCCACCACCGGGGGAGCTCATCGGCCCATCCCGGTCAGACCGCAGCCCTCAGGAGAGGACGCGCGGGGCGTTTCGCTCATGGCGGAGGCGAACCCGCCGACCGCCCGCGGCGCCAACACGCCCTCTGCGAGACGCAGACGAAGGCGAGGGCGGGGCAGGAAGCTCCGCCCCTCCGCCACACCGCCCACCGCCGAACCGCAGGCGCGAGCCGCGCCCCCGGCAAGACACACCCCGCTGCCACCGCAGGCCGCCCAGCCAGCGGAAGCAGCGTGCCAGACGACCCCGCGACCTCCTAAACGCAAGTTTAGGAACCAGCGAGTCCAGACCGACGAAGAAACACCCGCCTCCTTGTCGGGCCCCCTCGCCAATCTAGCGATGGCGGCGGAGATCGTCAAGGCGGCGTTAGCGACGGCTACGGACACCCACGTTCGTATCGGGCTGGACACAGCCCGCGTCGCCATACGCCTCGCAGCGGAGCGCGTGGCCGCGCTCGAGTGTGGGGAAGCAATCTCACCAAACGCCTGAGACTGCATTAAGCCGCCGCCTGTCGCTGGTCGCCTGGAGCTGGGCCTTCACTGGGAAACCAGTGATCTCACCTGGCTCAGGCGGACCGCCGGGCAGCTTGTAGCTTGCAGTCTCGGCGACACAGTCCACAGGGCTACAATGCCCGAACACCAGGACCGGGCGTACTCTTTACGCCTGCGATTGCTTCCTCACTACAGGGCTCACACCCTACAGAGACACCACGCGTTCCCTACGGGACGTAGTGACGACCCAAATGTATTGAGCCACCCGGATCGTCACGGAGCCTCCGAGTGTTGACATCTATTTTCTCCTCGGACTCGCCGCACGGACCCACTCTCGCGCGCTGACTGCCGGCGAATGCGGTAACGTCTGTATTACGACGTTGCTGTACTCGCCGGATTGTGTCGCGCGCGCACCAGCTTGCCCAATTTTGATTTTGTCGGGTCGCGGTTGGCATTCCGTCCTACCGGAATGCCTCCCAAAAAGGAACCACCAACTCGCCCGGTCCGGAGTCCCCCAAAGGACCCTCGGGCCCCCCAAAAAGGCTCTTTTAAGAGCCAAACAACCATCCCAACGGAGCCTGTAACCAGCTCCAGAGAGATGCCGACGCCGCCGTTCGCGCCTGTCACGGCCCCCCCCGCCGCGCAAGTAGCGAAGCCGTTCCCCCCCCGCGCGCCGCCAGGGGGGTCGAGCTCTTCTCGCGCTGCGTACGCGGGGACGCCCGCACCGCGAGCGGCCACATCGGCAGCTACAGCTACAGCTGCACTCTCACGCGCCGGACGCCGGACGCCTGCGCCTAAACGCGCAGACTCCCCGCGCGCCGGCGCCAACGAATCCCCAGCCCCGCGCGCCTGGTCAGAGGCGCTGTGCGGAGGGCTGGATTCCTCCACGGAGCGTCTCCTGGCGTCACCGACGCCAGCGCCTACCCCAGCCTCGGGCCAGCCGCACCAGCGCTTCCTTAAGCGCAGGTCACTGAGCGAGCCCGAGATGGAGATTGAGTACCCGGTGACGCCCACGCCGCCACCGCCTACAACGGGACCCGTGCGCCGTCCGCGCAGCCCCGACTCGTCCGAGGACGAGGCGAAGCGTCCCAAGACGCGCTGCGCGGACGGCACCGCGGGACCGAACGCCGCCGCCGCCGCCAGCCAAGTGCCGGCTGGCGCCTCACCCGCTGCAGCCCCCGCAGGTCGCCGGAATCGGTACCCTCCAGTCACAGTGGAGGTGCTAACCGACTTCCCTCGCCACCTGCGGTACCTGAAAGCCCAGCTTGGGAGACCCGCAAACGTGCGCCCGTATGGCAACGGGTTGCGGTTTCTCCCAGCTGATGATGAGGAATATAGGCTTATACAGGCCTACCTCACCACGTTGGAGAGCCAGGAAGGCATTTCCTGGTTCACCTACTCGCCGCCATCCGACGTCGGGTTGAAGGTGGCCATAAGAGGCCTGCCTGCGACCACACAGCCTGATATGATCTCCGAAGAGCTCCGGGGGCTTGGCTTCGGCCCCGAATACGTTCGCGCTATCCGGGGCCGGGGCGGACGCCCCGGATGCATCTTCCTGGCGGTCATAAAGAAGACCCGAGACACCGTGCCTCGCATTTACAGCATCGTCGAGCTCCTGGGCATGCCCGGGATTATCGTCGAGGCCTGGCGCGGGAAGCGAAAGCCAGCCCAGTGCCACCGGTGCCAGCAGTTCCGGCACAGCAGTCACCACTGCCACCGCCCGCAAGCCTGCGTGCGTTGCGGTGGTGAACACCGCGCTCGGGACTGCCCGCGCCCCAGAGAGGAGCCCGCCACCTGCGCCAACTGCGGTGGCGACCACCCCGCCAACAACTTTCGGTGCCCCGTCTTTAGACGCGAGGCCCGTAACAAGAAGGCGGGCACCGCAGCCACCACCGGGGGAGCTCATCGGCCCATCCCGGTCAGACCGCAGCCCTCAGGAGAGGACGCGCGGGGCGTTTCGCTCATGGCGGAGGCGAACCCGCCGACCGCCCGCGGCGCCAACACGCCCTCTGCGAGACGCAGACGAAGGCGAGGGCGGGGCAGGAAGCTCCGCCCCTCCGCCACACCGCCCACCGCCGAACCGCAGGCGCGAGCCGCGCCCCCGGCAAGACACACCCCGCTGCCACCGCAGGCCGCCCAGCCAGCGGAAGCAGCGTGCCAGACGACCCCGCGACCTCCTAAACGCAAGTTTAGGAACCAGCGAGTCCAGACCGACGAAGAAACACCCGCCTCCTTGTCGGGCCCCCTCGCCAATCTAGCGATGGCGGCGGAGATCGTCAAGGCGGCGTTAGCGACGGCTACGGACACCCACGTTCGTATCGGGCTGGACACAGCCCGCGTCGCCATACGCCTCGCAGCGGAGCGCGTGGCCGCGCTCGAGTGTGGGGAAGCAATCTCACCAAACGCCTGAGACTGCATTAAGCCGCCGCCTGTCGCTGGTCGCCTGGAGCTGGGCCTTCACTGGGAAACCAGTGATCTCACCTGGCTCAGGCGGACCGCCGGGCAGCTTGTAGCTTGCAGTCTCGGCGACACAGTCCACAGGGCTACAATGCCCGAACACCAGGACCGGGCGTACTCTTTACGCCTGCGATTGCTTCCTCACTACAGGGCTCACACCCTACAGAGACACCACGCGTTCCCTACGGGACGTAGTGACGACCCAAATGATTGATTGAGCCACCCAGAACACTTCTGAACTTCACAACGTACGGTTGTGTCGGTTAGTTTCGTTCGTATTTTGCATTTGTTAACAATTCATAATGCCGCCAAAGACGAGTGGTAAGGCAGCCAAAAAATCTGGCAAGGCCCAAAAGAACATCTCGAAGACCGATAAGAAAAAGAAGAAGCACAAGAGGAAGGAGAGCTACGCCATTTACATCTACAAAGTGCTCAAACAGGTCCACCCCGACACCGGTATCTCCAGTAAGGCCATGTCAATCATGAACTCTTTCGTGAACGACATCTTCGAACGTATCGCCGCCGAAGCTTCACGTCTCGCCCACTACAACAAGAGATCCACCATCACCTCTAGGGAGGTACAGACATCAGTGAGGTTGCTGTTGCCCGGTGAACTCGCCAAGCACGCCGTCAGCGAGGGTACAAAGGCCGTCACCAAGTACACCAGCTCCAAGTAAATGTGTCCTACACCTATGTGTGTGAGGTCGTCACATACGATGATATGATATTCATGTTTGTTGCATGTGACACGCTCAAAAGGCCCTTTTCAGGGCCACAAATATTGTCATGTTTTATAACTGTTTCTATGAAGTGAACAAAAAAAGTCCAAATAATTCAATAGTTACTCTTGGTAACTAACTACTTGCGGTCTTTCTTTAATAAAATTATTAAATACCTAGTAAGTATAGGTACGAACAGACCTGCTATATTGGGAGATATACACCTATAATGAAATTTTAAACAAATATGTCTGTAGTTTAGTTGTGGTAGTAGTGGTAATAATGTATTTGTGTATGTATGTATGTACTTACACAAAACAATCTAATAATAATAATATATTAAATTGATCTATCAAATAACAATACTTACATTATATTATCTAATTTGCTTATATAAAATATAGACAGTTAGTAGTAGGTAATCTACTTAACCTAATCACATAGGTTCACAACACACACATATTATTATACTATATATTATTCTAGTTGCATATGTACCTACACCGTGCACATAGACATATTATTATCATAAAAAGTTCGTTATGAAAAGTAAATAATAAATAATAACTAGGTATATACGTATAAAAATTATGAAATAGGTACATTTATGTACATTAATTGATTAATGATTACTTTGGCTTACTTGATAAGTACCTATATTAATATAGTATACATAGGTATAATTAAAACTACCTAAACTACCTAACCTCAATATCAAATTAAAATTTACAAAATATTATGAATCGTTCGGATGATGTTGTATTGTGAACTAGCGCGCTCGCATCGGTCGGCTACGTACGTAGACGAGCGAGCGCACAACACCGCACCGCACGTATAAATACAAGTGGTTATCCGTCCGAGCGTCGCATTCTATCACGAATCGTTCCCGCGCGCAGACGTCCGTTCGTTCGTTGAGAAGAATTTGATTGAAAATGGCTCGTACCAAGCAGACCGCTCGCAAATCCACCGGTGGCAAAGCCCCGAGGAAACAGCTCGCTACCAAAGCTGCCCGCAAGAGTGCACCGGCTACCGGCGGTGTCAAGAAACCACATCGTTACCGTCCCGGCACCGTCGCTCTTCGTGAGATCCGTCGTTATCAGAAGAGCACCGAACTCCTGATCCGCAAACTGCCTTTCCAGCGTCTGGTGCGTGAAATAGCACAGGACTTCAAGACCGATCTTCGCTTCCAGAGTTCCGCCGTCATGGCACTGCAGGAGGCGAGCGAGGCGTATTTGGTCGGTCTCTTTGAGGACACAAACCTTTGCGCAATTCACGCTAAACGCGTTACCATCATGCCAAAGGACATTCAATTGGCGCGCAGGATCAGAGGCGAACGCGCTTAATCGAGAGTTGTTGGCTTTGGCTAGTATGAGCGTATACGCGTTTCAGTTGTACCGTATGTTGTGTGACATACTGAGCGTTGAAATGATTACGCTTTCACCCAAAAGGCCCTTTTCAGGGCCACATATATTTCATATATTAATATCATATTTTGATATTATAATATGTTTCTCTATGGACAGATTGATAAATAAGTCGTTACTCTTAGTATTAAAATACAATGAATATTATGTTGGTATGGTACCTGGTTGCTACCTACTACACACTACACTACCGTACCACCACCGCCTGTATTATATATTATTATATATTAATATTATATTTATAGACATTTGCCTAACATAACATAGTATGAAATGAATACATTATTACGCTTCTGTGAGCTCGTAGAATATAGGTTCGTGTTAGGTTTATTGTGTTAACCCATAAGGAAATATCGTTTAGCTAAGTCGACATAATTTATATATATTTTGGTATACTTTACTTATTACTTACATAGGTATATAAATTTTACCTTAACTGATATAATATTATATCACACGACACACAAGCAAATCAACATGAATTATTTCATATTTCGCATCGTACGAATCGAACGATACAGTTTTTATATTGTATTTATTATTAATAAAGTGCATTTATTTTATTTTATTATGTGAAATCGTCGTCGTGTATGTATGAATGTAGTAATGTACGTGATGTACACAGAGCGCAGTGCGCCGGCTAGCGAGCGAGCCGACCGGGTGGCTGAGCCGAGCTCGGCGCCGAACGTAACGCGCGTCGCTCGTCCCGTGAAACTATATAAAGAGACCGGCCGGGGACGTTTTACATCCAGTCGTTCGCCAGCGCTCGCCGTTTAACAACGTGTGCGCGCTCGTCATTTGTCTGTGCAAGCTTCACTAAGAAAAACATACCAACAAGATGACCGGTCGCGGTAAGGGAGGAAAAGGTCTGGGGAAAGGAGGAGCCAAGCGTCACAGGAAAGTGCTTCGTGATAACATCCAGGGTATTACGAAGCCGGCCATCCGTCGTTTGGCGCGCAGAGGCGGTGTCAAGCGTATCTCCGGTCTTATTTACGAAGAGACCCGCGGTGTGCTCAAAGTGTTCCTCGAGAACGTTATCCGCGACGCCGTCACTTACACCGAACACGCCAAGAGGAAGACGGTCACAGCCATGGACGTCGTCTACGCTCTGAAGCGTCAAGGTCGCACTCTGTACGGTTTCGGTGGTTAAGTTAATCAAAAAGCCGATACACACCGTAAGCTTTTAGTGTTATGTCGAATTTTCGATATATACACTATTAGTGAACAAAAGGCCCTTTTCAGGGCCGCATATGATTCGTGTTATTTATTATTAATAAAATAACGTTTCTGTACAACAGACAAATATTAAGTCAAACCAAACCACAGAAATATACCTACTCTCTACTTGCCTACAATCTGATTCCGTTATCCGTTATTCCTATAATAATAACAATTATATAGACGAATATATATATACTTAGACAAAATATGACTTACCTCTTACCTCAATGTATGATGTACGCACGCGATGAGACTGTGCGTGTGCTGTGCTGTGCTGGCACTAGTGCACACAAGCCCTGCAGACAGTTGGCTGGCTGGCTGGCTGGCTGGCTGGCTGGCTGGCTGGCTGGCTGAAATGTGATGAAATAAAACGTTAATTTTAATTTTAAAACTGAACAATGTCAATATAAAATTAAGTATATATACTTAAATAATAATTAAGTACCTTGTGGTTAGGTACTTAGTGTACCTACTTACTCATACATATTTAATAGGTACATAAAATAAATGTACGTAACATTTGTATTATTATTATATTTTATATTTATTAATAATATTATATCATATACTACCACTATTACTTAATAGAAAAAGAAAATAAAAAGTGTTTGTTTGTTATATTATATGATGAGTGTCTGTGTTACTTAGTGTAGTGATATTGAACGTGTTTTGGAACGTCGTACGTCATTGTTGAGAACTGTGGTGCGGTGGTGGTTATTTACTTCTATTATTGCACGAGTGAGATTAGATACTGGAGAATATTTAATTGATAATATAGTATAAATAATTCATTACTTTAAAACTTATATTGAAAACGTACTAAAATATCACGGTGTGAGACGTCCGTCCTTAAGTGGTGTTAAGCTGACGTACCTACGTGTTTTACGAAGGTTCACTTTTATACGTTCGGTGCGCTCGTATAATGTATTAATACAAAAGAAATGTTGATACGTTACAAGTTAGATATACTAGTTGTTGTTTTATCGATAGTTTTCACGTAAAACGTTGAGTTTTATAGAGAAAAATACATTTTGAACTGGACACTCTGTATGCTAGATAGACAGACGAGAATATAATACGTCATATCTCGGCCGTTCTACACTCGTTCAACTCGCTTAATGTACGAGACGATGGTCACTTTCATGTAATATATAAATATGTAAGTTTTTAATATAGTAACATAAGAAAAGTATTGTAAAAATTAATTTAATTAGATACGTGTTAGTGAAAAGTGTGAAGTGTTCATACGAGAAAACGTCCCGCGACAGAACGGCCCTCGTTACGGTAAAGTTTCCGAGTACCTGAGCGATCGGCTCTACGCGTATAGTATAGTGGCGACATCTACGTCTCTGCGACTCACTACTGTAACTACGTAATAGTCTATATATTATCGTCGTGTTTCGTGCGTCGTGCGTTAATTGCAAACAAGATGGCAGATACAGCGGTCTCAACCGAAGCTCCGGCTCCAGCGACACCAGCAAAAAAGGCAGCAAGACAGGCGGGTGGTGCCAAAAAACCTAAGGCTAAACCTACTCACCCGAAAACATCCGAGATGGTCAACAACGCAATTAAAGAGATGAAGGAGCGTAGCGGATCATCTTTGCAGGCGATCAAGAAATATATCGCGGCACACTACAAGGTCGACGCGGAAAAGCTGGCGCCGTTCATAAGAAAATATCTGAAGAGCGCCGTCGAATCCGGTGCACTCATCCAGACCAAGGGCAAGGGAGCATCCGGCTCGTTCAAGCTCGAATCAAAGTCTTCCTCGGCGAAGAAACCTAGCGCGAGCTCCGGCTCGGGCAAGTCCGCCGGTGGCAAAGGCGCCGCATCTGCCGCGTCAAAGGGTGCCAAGAAGGCGACCGCCTCGGCCGCCGGTGCCAAGAGCAAGAAGGCGGCAGCCGCGTCGGCGTCGGCCGCTTCTCCGTCCAAAGCCAAGGCATCAGCCGCGCCTAAGGACAAAAAGGCGGCCGCCGCCAAGAAGAAGCCCGCCGCCAAGAAAGCGGCCGCACCGGCCAAAGCCAAAGGTGGCGCCGCCCCCAAGGCCAAGAAGACCGCCAAGCCACCTACGAAGAAACCAAAGGCACCTAAACCTAAGAAGGCCGCCGCTACACCTAAATCGAAGCCGGCCGCAAAGAAGGCAACCGCAGCGAAGAAGTAAAACACAGTCTCCACGGCCGCTGACGCTGCTAACGAGTCTTACACGAGACGAGCTACACCTCCTCGCGTGCTGCGCGTGCTGTGCTGTACAAGTACAAGCGTGTGCGGACGCGGGCGGTCGTTCGTCCGGAACAGCGCTCGATATCAACCTCGGCGGCGGCGATTGCTGCCTGCTGCGTGCGAACTCGCTACCACGCTCCCGGAAGTCCGGGAGCGAGAGCGGCGCGCACAAATCAAAAAGCCCTTTTCAGGGCTAACAATATTTTCATTACATACAGTTTCTATGTGTATACAGAAAGAAAGTCAAAAACAAACCCTCTATAAACATATAATATTATATAAGATAATAATTATTATCTTATCATAATAGCATAATAATATAAACAAAATCAACAAGAGACCGAATACTCTTGTTTACACACAATAATAGGGTTAAGTTATATCATTGCAATACAATAGGTTCGGGTAAGAGCTCTGAGAGCTGTAGAGGGGTTGGTATACCTAGACAGATACACACAGTTATTAGTAGGTTATTAGTAGTATAGTAACATGTAACTACACTACACGCCCATTCGAATGAGACAACTAAAACAAACAATTACACACTCTCGAAGCATCATCACTGACCTATACTCGTAGATGTATCTTAATAGAAATTCTCATCAAATTAATCATGTACCATACCTACACAGTACATTACATACATCATAAATATTGCTTAGTTACATACCTACTACACTTACTACAACGACTAAATAAAAGTTAGTTACCTATTCAATACCTAACTAACGTACGTCGTAGGTCTGTACATACACCTAATAAAATAATTATGACACGTTCTTGATCAATCAATGAATAAAATCTAATCTAATAATATTATTACATATTTATGTAATATAAATAATAAAATAGGTATAGGTAGCTAAAGGTGGTCAAACAATTTCCACAAAATTTTTCAATTCATCAATGTTCTGTTCAGCGCGACACCGCCCGACTGCCCGCGCACGACACGACTACGTTATAGTCGCGCACGACGCGGTGCGGTGCGCTCCCTCCACTGGGGTGCGCTTCGATGAGAGCGTTCGAATATATAAATAGGAAAACGTTGAATTTTTGGACTCATTGTAAACTTATAGCTCGTTGCGCGCGCACGTTACGCTCGCAACTCTTCGCTCTCTATTCTTATTTGACAACACAACTCACATTCGCACATCAAGATGTCCGGTCGCGGCAAAGGTGGAAAAGTTAAGGGGAAGGCAAAGTCTCGTTCAAACCGTGCCGGTCTTCAGTTTCCAGTCGGTCGTATACACAGGTTGCTGCGTAACGGCAATTACGCCGAGCGCGTTGGTGCCGGCGCACCTGTGTACCTAGCCGCCGTGATGGAATACCTGGCGGCCGAAGTACTCGAGTTGGCCGGCAACGCAGCTAGAGACAACAAGAAGACCAGGATCATTCCTCGTCATCTACAATTGGCCATCCGCAACGACGAGGAGTTGAACAAACTTCTATCCGGCGTTACCATCGCACAGGGCGGCGTTCTGCCTAACATTCAAGCGGTTCTCCTGCCCAAGAAGACCGAGAAGAAAGCCTAAGTAACTCGCGCGTTTGTTATACTTACAACATTCGCCTAGTTCGGCTGGCGGCGCTTATAGAACGCGAACACTACACAATTGTGTCGTGTATCGTGATCAAAAGGCCCTTTTAAGGGCCACAATATATATCATAATCACTTTTCATATCAAATAAAAGGATTGTCTCTGTTTATGAAACACGAAAGTCAAATTCCAACTCCTACCTAACTATCTAACCACTAAACTACATTAATTATATACCGACACACTCACTTTATAGTTTATAATTATTTTTATCAAGTATGTATATTTTATAATTTATTGACGAAAAACGTACCTGCCACAAGGTACGAATACATATCAATATAATATAGTAAGTAGAGTATGTATGCAACAAAACAAAGCAATAAGTTAGTACATACATAGGTAAACAAGCTAACTAGATATTATTTATTACTATTCTATTCTATATAATACAACAGTAATTGTGTAACTAACTAACTAATATGCAAACAATATACAACGACGATATAGTTCCCGCTTAGGTATCGGCTAGTTTTGATACGATTTTATATTATACATACTTTAGAAAATATAATCGTGTACGGGTGTGTGTGAGTGTTATGTTGTGTAGCTATTAGAGTGAGCGGAAAGTGTGTGTGCCGCGTCACCCGGCCGTGCGCGACGTCTACTAAACATAATATTGCCGAGCTCTGATTGGTCGATACGTTGTGGGGAGCTCGAACGGCGCGCCTCGCTCTCTCTCGACTATCCGGTCAATATATATAAACTGCAATTTTATTGAGCCACCCAGAACACTTCTGAACTTCACAACGTACGGTTGTGTCGGTTAGTTTCGTTCGTATTTTGCATTTGTTAACAATTCATAATGCCGCCAAAGACGAGTGGTAAGGCAGCCAAAAAATCTGGCAAGGCCCAAAAGAACATCTCGAAGACCGATAAGAAAAAGAAGAAGCACAAGAGGAAGGAGAGCTACGCCATTTACATCTACAAAGTGCTCAAACAGGTCCACCCCGACACCGGTATCTCCAGTAAGGCCATGTCAATCATGAACTCTTTCGTGAACGACATCTTCGAACGTATCGCCGCCGAAGCTTCACGTCTCGCCCACTACAACAAGAGATCCACCATCACCTCTAGGGAGGTACAGACATCAGTGAGGTTGCTGTTGCCCGGTGAACTCGCCAAGCACGCCGTCAGCGAGGGTACAAAGGCCGTCACCAAGTACACCAGCTCCAAGTAAATGTGTCCTACACCTATGTGTGTGAGGTCGTCACATACGATGATATGATATTCATGTTTGTTGCATGTGACACGCTCAAAAGGCCCTTTTCAGGGCCACAAATATTGTCATGTTTTATAACTGTTTCTATGAAGTGAACAAAAAAAGTCCAAATAATTCAATAGTTACTCTTGGTAATTAACTACTTGCGGTCTTTCTTTAATAAAATTATTAAATACCTAGTAAGTATAGGTACGAACAGACCTGCTATATTGGGAGATATACACCTATAATGAAATTTTAAACAAATATGTCTGTAGTTTAGTTGTGGTAGTAGTGGTAATAATGTATGTGTATGTATGTATGTACTTACACAAAACAATCTAATAATAATAATATATTAAATTGATCTATCAAATAACAATACTTACATTATATTATCTAATTTGCTTATATAAAATATAGACAGTTAGTAGTAGGTAATCTACTTAACCTAATCACATAGGTTCACAACACACACATATTATACTATATATTATTCTAGTTGCATATGTACCTACACCGTGCACATAGACATATTATTATCATAAAAAGTTCGTTATGAAAAGTAAATAATAAATAATAACTAGGTATATACGTATAAAAATTATGAAATAGGTACATTTATGTACATTAATTGATTAATGATTACTTTGGCTTACTTGATAAGTACCTATATTAATATAGTATACATAGGTATAATTAAAACTACCTAAACTACCTAACCTCAATATCAAATTAAAATTTACAAAATATTATGAATCGTTCGGATGATGTTGTATTGTGAACTAGCGCGCTCGCATCGGTCGGCTACGTACGTAGACGAGCGAGCGCACAACACCGCACCGCACGTATAAATACAAGTGGTTATCCGTCCGAGCGTCGCATTCTATCACGAATCGTTCCCGCGCGCAGACGTCCGTTCGTTCGTTGAGAAGAATTTGATTGAAAATGGCTCGTACCAAGCAGACCGCTCGCAAATCCACCGGTGGCAAAGCCCCGAGGAAACAGCTCGCTACCAAAGCTGCCCGCAAGAGTGCACCGGCTACCGGCGGTGTCAAGAAACCACATCGTTACCGTCCCGGCACCGTCGCTCTTCGTGAGATCCGTCGTTATCAGAAGAGCACCGAACTCCTGATCCGCAAACTGCCTTTCCAGCGTCTGGTGCGTGAAATAGCACAGGACTTCAAGACCGATCTTCGCTTCCAGAGTTCCGCCGTCATGGCACTGCAGGAGGCGAGCGAGGCGTATTTGGTCGGTCTCTTTGAGGACACAAACCTTTGCGCAATTCACGCTAAACGCGTTACCATCATGCCAAAGGACATTCAATTGGCGCGCAGGATCAGAGGCGAACGCGCTTAATCGAGAGTTGTTGGCTTTGGCTAGTATGAGCGTATACGCGTTTCAGTTGTACCGTATGTTGTGTGACATACTGAGCGTTGAAATGATTACGCTTTCACCCAAAAGGCCCTTTTCAGGGCCACATATATTTCATATATTAATATCATATTTTGATATTATAATATGTTTCTCTATGGACAGATTGATAAATAAGTCGTTACTCTTAGTATTAAAATACAATGAATATTATGTTGGTATGGTACCTGGTTGCTACCTACTACACACTACACTACCGTACCACCACCGCCTGTATTATATATTATTATATATTAATATTATATTTATAGACATTTGCCTAACATAACATAGTATGAAATGAATACATTATTACGCTTCTGTGAGCTCGTAGAATATAGGTTCGTGTTAGGTTTATTGTGTTAACCCATAAGGAAATATCGTTTAGCTAAGTCGACATAATTTATATATATTTTGGTATACTTTACTTATTACTTACATAGGTATATAAATTTTACCTTAACTGATATAATATTATATCACACGACACACAAGCAAATCAACATGAATTATTTCATATTTCGCATCGTACGAATCGAACGATACAGTTTTTATATTGTATTTATTATTAATAAAGTGCATTTATTTTATTTTATTATGTGAAATCGTCGTCGTGTATGTATGAATGTAGTAATGTACGTGATGTACACAGAGCGCAGTGCGCCGGCTAGCGAGCGAGCCGACCGGGTGGCTGAGCCGAGCTCGGCGCCGAACGTAACGCGCGTCGCTCGTCCCGTGAAACTATATAAAGAGACCGGCCGGGGACGTTTTACATCCAGTCGTTCGCCAGCGCTCGCCGTTTAACAACGTGTGCGCGCTCGTCATTTGTCTGTGCAAGCTTCACTAAGAAAAACATACCAACAAGATGACCGGTCGCGGTAAGGGAGGAAAAGGTCTGGGGAAAGGAGGAGCCAAGCGTCACAGGAAAGTGCTTCGTGATAACATCCAGGGTATTACGAAGCCGGCCATCCGTCGTTTGGCGCGCAGAGGCGGTGTCAAGCGTATCTCCGGTCTTATTTACGAAGAGACCCGCGGTGTGCTCAAAGTGTTCCTCGAGAACGTTATCCGCGACGCCGTCACTTACACCGAACACGCCAAGAGGAAGACGGTCACAGCCATGGACGTCGTCTACGCTCTGAAGCGTCAAGGTCGCACTCTGTACGGTTTCGGTGGTTAAGTTAATCAAAAAGCCGATACACACCGTAAGCTTTTAGTGTTATGTCGAATTTTCGATATATACACTATTAGTGAACAAAAGGCCCTTTTCAGGGCCGCATATGATTCGTGTTATTTATTATTAATAAAATAACGTTTCTGTACAACAGACAAATATTAAGTCAAACCAAACCACAGAAATATACCTACTCTCTACTTGCCTACAATCTGATTCCGTTATCCGTTATTCCTATAATAATAACAATTATATAGACGAATATATATATACTTAGACAAAATATGACTTACCTCTTACCTCAATGTATGATGTACGCACGCGATGAGACTGTGCGTGTGCTGTGCTGTGCTGGCACTAGTGCACACAAGCCCTGCAGACAGTTGGCTGGCTGGCTGGCTGGCTGGCTGGCTGGCTGGCTGGCTGGCTGAAATGTGATGAAATAAAACGTTAATTTTAATTTTAAAACTGAACAATGTCAATATAAAATTAAGTATATATACTTAAATAATAATTAAGTACCTTGTGGTTAGGTACTTAGTGTACCTACTTACTCATACATATTTAATAGGTACATAAAATAAATGTACGTAACATTTGTATTATTATTATATTTTATATTTATTAATAATATTATATCATATACTACCACTATTACTTAATAGAAAAAGAAAATAAAAAGTGTTTGTTTGTTATATTATATGATGAGTGTCTGTGTTACTTAGTGTAGTGATATTGAACGTGTTTTGGAACGTCGTACGTCATTGTTGAGAACTGTGGTGCGGTGGTGGTTATTTACTTCTATTATTGCACGAGTGAGATTAGATACTGGAGAATATTTAATTGATAATATAGTATAAATAATTCATTACTTTAAAACTTATATTGAAAACGTACTAAAATATCACGGTGTGAGACGTCCGTCCTTAAGTGGTGTTAAGCTGACGTACCTACGTGTTTTACGAAGGTTCACTTTTATACGTTCGGTGCGCTCGTATAATGTATTAATACAAAAGAAATGTTGATACGTTACAAGTTAGATATACTAGTTGTTGTTTTATCGATAGTTTTCACGTAAAACGTTGAGTTTTATAGAGAAAAATACATTTTGAACTGGACACTCTGTATGCTAGATAGACAGACGAGAATATAATACGTCATATCTCGGCCGTTCTACACTCGTTCAACTCGCTTAATGTACGAGACGATGGTCACTTTCATGTAATATATAAATATGTAAGTTTTTAATATAGTAACATAAGAAAAGTATTGTAAAAATTAATTTAATTAGATACGTGTTAGTGAAAAGTGTGAAGTGTTCATACGAGAAAACGTCCCGCGACAGAACGGCCCTCGTTACGGTAAAGTTTCCGAGTACCTGAGCGATCGGCTCTACGCGTATAGTATAGTGGCGACATCTACGTCTCTGCGACTCACTACTGTAACTACGTAATAGTCTATATATTATCGTCGTGTTTCGTGCGTCGTGCGTTAATTGCAAACAAGATGGCAGATACAGCGGTCTCAACCGAAGCTCCGGCTCCAGCGACACCAGCAAAAAAGGCAGCAAGACAGGCGGGTGGTGCCAAAAAACCTAAGGCTAAACCTACTCACCCGAAAACATCCGAGATGGTCAACAACGCAATTAAAGAGATGAAGGAGCGTAGCGGATCATCTTTGCAGGCGATCAAGAAATATATCGCGGCACACTACAAGGTCGACGCGGAAAAGCTGGCGCCGTTCATAAGAAAATATCTGAAGAGCGCCGTCGAATCCGGTGCACTCATCCAGACCAAGGGCAAGGGAGCATCCGGCTCGTTCAAGCTCGAATCAAAGTCTTCCTCGGCGAAGAAACCTAGCGCGAGCTCCGGCTCGGGCAAGTCCGCCGGTGGCAAAGGCGCCGCATCTGCCGCGTCAAAGGGTGCCAAGAAGGCGACCGCCTCGGCCGCCGGTGCCAAGAGCAAGAAGGCGGCAGCCGCGTCGGCGTCGGCCGCTTCTCCGTCCAAAGCCAAGGCATCAGCCGCGCCTAAGGACAAAAAGGCGGCCGCCGCCAAGAAGAAGCCCGCCGCCAAGAAAGCGGCCGCACCGGCCAAAGCCAAAGGTGGCGCCGCCCCCAAGGCCAAGAAGACCGCCAAGCCACCTACGAAGAAACCAAAGGCACCTAAACCTAAGAAGGCCGCCGCTACACCTAAATCGAAGCCGGCCGCAAAGAAGGCAACCGCAGCGAAGAAGTAAAACACAGTCTCCACGGCCGCTGACGCTGCTAACGAGTCTTACACGAGACGAGCTACACCTCCTCGCGTGCTGCGCGTGCTGTGCTGTACAAGTACAAGCGTGTGCGGACGCGGGCGGTCGTTCGTCCGGAACAGCGCTCGATATCAACCTCGGCGGCGGCGATTGCTGCCTGCTGCGTGCGAACTCGCTACCACGCTCCCGGAAGTCCGGGAGCGAGAGCGGCGCGCACAAATCAAAAAGCCCTTTTCAGGGCTAACAATATTTTCATTACATACAGTTTCTATGTGTATACAGAAAGAAAGTCAAAAACAAACCCTCTATAAACATATAATATTATATAAGATAATAATTATTATCTTATCATAATAGCATAATAATATAAACAAAATCAACAAGAGACCGAATACTCTTGTTTACACACAATAATAGGGTTAAGTTATATCATTGCAATACAATAGGTTCGGGTAAGAGCTCTGAGAGCTGTAGAGGGGTTGGTATACCTAGACAGATACACACAGTTATTAGTAGGTTATTAGTAGTATAGTAACATGTAACTACACTACACGCCCATTCGAATGAGACAACTAAAACAAACAATTACACACTCTCGAAGCATCATCACTGACCTATACTCGTAGATGTATCTTAATAGAAATTCTCATCAAATTAATCATGTACCATACCTACACAGTACATTACATACATCATAAATATTGCTTAGTTACATACCTACTACACTTACTACAACGACTAAATAAAAGTTAGTTACCTATTCAATACCTAACTAACGTACGTCGTAGGTCTGTACATACACCTAATAAAATAATTATGACACGTTCTTGATCAATCAATGAATAAAATCTAATCTAATAATATTATTACATATTTATGTAATATAAATAATAAAATAGGTATAGGTAGTTAAAGGTGGTCAAACAATTTCCACAAAATTTTTCAATTCATCAATGTTCTGTTCAGCGCGACACCGCCCGACTGCCCGCGCACGACACGACTACGTTATAGTCGCGCACGACGCGGTGCGGTGCGCTCCCTCCACTGGGGTGCGCTTCGATGAGAGCGTTCGAATATATAAATAGGAAAACGTTGAATTTTTGGACTCATTGTAAACTTATAGCTCGTTGCGCGCGCACGTTACGCTCGCAACTCTTCGCTCTCTATTCTTATTTGACAACTCACATTCGCACATCAAGATGTCCGGTCGCGGCAAAGGTGGAAAAGTTAAGGGGAAGGCAAAGTCTCGTTCAAACCGTGCCGGTCTTCAGTTTCCAGTCGGTCGTATACACAGGTTGCTGCGTAACGGCAATTACGCCGAGCGCGTTGGTGCCGGCGCACCTGTGTACCTAGCCGCCGTGATGGAATACCTGGCGGCCGAAGTACTCGAGTTGGCCGGCAACGCAGCTAGAGACAACAAGAAGACCAGGATCATTCCTCGTCATCTACAATTGGCCATCCGCAACGACGAGGAGTTGAACAAACTTCTATCCGGCGTTACCATCGCACAGGGCGGCGTTCTGCCTAACATTCAAGCGGTTCTCCTGCCCAAGAAGACCGAGAAGAAAGCCTAAGTAACTCGCGCGTTTGTTATACTTACAACATTCGCCTAGTTCGGCTGGCGGCGCTTATAGAACGCGAACACTACACAATTGTGTCGTGTATCGTGATCAAAAGGCCCTTTTAAGGGCCACAATATATATCATAATCACTTTTCATATCAAATAAAAGGATTGTCTCTGTTTATGAAACACGAAAGTCAAATTCCAACTCCTACCTAACTATCTAACCACTAAACTACATTAATTATATACCGACACACTCACTTTATAGTTTATAATTATTTTTATCAAGTATGTATATTTTATAATTTATTGACGAAAAACGTACCTGCCACAAGGTACGAATACATATCAATATAATATAGTAAGTAGAGTATGTATGCAACAAAACAAAGCAATAAGTTAGTACATACATAGGTAAACAAGCTAACTAGATATTATTTATTACTATTCTATTCTATATAATACAACAGTAATTGTGTAACTAACTAACTAATATGCAAACAATATACAACGACGATATAGTTCCCGCTTAGGTATCGGCTAGTTTTGATACGATTTTATATTATACATACTTTAGAAAATATTATCGTGTACGGGTGTGTGTGAGTGTTATGTTGTGTAGCTATTAGAGTGAGCGGAAAGTGTGTGTGCCGCGTCACCCGGCCGTGCGCGACGTCTACTAAACATAATATTGCCGAGCTCTGATTGGTCGATACGTTGTGGGGAGCTCGAACGGCGCGCCTCGCTCTCTCTCGACTATCCGGTCAATATATATAAACTGCAATTTTATTGAGCCACCCAGAACACTTCTGAACTTCACAACGTACGGTTGTGTCGGTTAGTTTCGTTCGTATTTTGCATTTGTTAACAATTCATAATGCCGCCAAAGACGAGTGGTAAGGCAGCCAAAAAATCTGGCAAGGCCCAAAAGAACATCTCGAAGACCGATAAGAAAAAGAAGAAGCACAAGAGGAAGGAGAGCTACGCCATTTACATCTACAAAGTGCTCAAACAGGTCCACCCCGACACCGGTATCTCCAGTAAGGCCATGTCAATCATGAACTCTTTCGTGAACGACATCTTCGAACGTATCGCCGCCGAAGCTTCACGTCTCGCCCACTACAACAAGAGATCCACCATCACCTCTAGGGAGGTACAGACATCAGTGAGGTTGCTGTTGCCCGGTGAACTCGCCAAGCACGCCGTCAGCGAGGGTACAAAGGCCGTCACCAAGTACACCAGCTCCAAGTAAATGTGTCCTACACCTATGTGTGTGAGGTCGTCACATACGATGATATGATATTCATGTTTGTTGCATGTGACACGCTCAAAAGGCCCTTTTCAGGGCCACAAATATTGTCATGTTTTATAACTGTTTCTATGAAGTGAACAAAAAAAGTCCAAATAATTCAATAGTTACTCTTGGTAATTAACTACTTGCGGTCTTTCTTTAATAAAATTATTAAATACCTAGTAAGTATAGGTACGAACAGACCTGCTATATTGGGAGATATACACCTATAATGAAATTTTAAACAAATATGTCTGTAGTTTAGTTGTGGTAGTAGTGGTAATAATGTATGTGTATGTATGTATGTACTTACACAAAACAATCTAATAATAATAATATATTAAATTGATCTATCAAATAACAATACTTACATTATATTATCTAATTTGCTTATATAAAATATAGACAGTTAGTAGTAGGTAATCTACTTAACCTAATCACATAGGTTCACAACACACACATATTATACTATATATTATTCTAGTTGCATATGTACCTACACCGTGCACATAGACATATTATTATCATAAAAAGTTCGTTATGAAAAGTAAATAATAAATAATAACTAGGTATATACGTATAAAAATTATGAAATAGGTACATTTATGTACATTAATTGATTAATGATTACTTTGGCTTACTTGATAAGTACCTATATTAATATAGTATACATAGGTATAATTAAAACTACCTAAACTACCTAACCTCAATATCAAATTAAAATTTACAAAATATTATGAATCGTTCGGATGATGTTGTATTGTGAACTAGCGCGCTCGCATCGGTCGGCTACGTACGTAGACGAGCGAGCGCACAACACCGCACCGCACGTATAAATACAAGTGGTTATCCGTCCGAGCGTCGCATTCTATCACGAATCGTTCCCGCGCGCAGACGTCCGTTCGTTCGTTGAGAAGAATTTGATTGAAAATGGCTCGTACCAAGCAGACCGCTCGCAAATCCACCGGTGGCAAAGCCCCGAGGAAACAGCTCGCTACCAAAGCTGCCCGCAAGAGTGCACCGGCTACCGGCGGTGTCAAGAAACCACATCGTTACCGTCCCGGCACCGTCGCTCTTCGTGAGATCCGTCGTTATCAGAAGAGCACCGAACTCCTGATCCGCAAACTGCCTTTCCAGCGTCTGGTGCGTGAAATAGCACAGGACTTCAAGACCGATCTTCGCTTCCAGAGTTCCGCCGTCATGGCACTGCAGGAGGCGAGCGAGGCGTATTTGGTCGGTCTCTTTGAGGACACAAACCTTTGCGCAATTCACGCTAAACGCGTTACCATCATGCCAAAGGACATTCAATTGGCGCGCAGGATCAGAGGCGAACGCGCTTAATCGAGAGTTGTTGGCTTTGGCTAGTATGAGCGTATACGCGTTTCAGTTGTACCGTATGTTGTGTGACATACTGAGCGTTGAAATGATTACGCTTTCACCCAAAAGGCCCTTTTCAGGGCCACATATATTTCATATATTAATATCATATTTTGATATTATAATATGTTTCTCTATGGACAGATTGATAAATAAGTCGTTACTCTTAGTATTAAAATACAATGAATATTATGTTGGTATGGTACCTGGTTGCTACCTACTACACACTACACTACCGTACCACCACCGCCTGTATTATATATTATTATATATTAATATTATATTTATAGACATTTGCCTAACATAACATAGTATGAAATGAATACATTATTACGCTTCTGTGAGCTCGTAGAATATAGGTTCGTGTTAGGTTTATTGTGTTAACCCATAAGGAAATATCGTTTAGCTAAGTCGACATAATTTATATATATTTTGGTATACTTTACTTATTACTTACATAGGTATATAAATTTTACCTTAACTGATATAATATTATATCACACGACACACAAGCAAATCAACATGAATTATTTCATATTTCGCATCGTACGAATCGAACGATACAGTTTTTATATTGTATTTATTATTAATAAAGTGCATTTATTTTATTTTATTATGTGAAATCGTCGTCGTGTATGTATGAATGTAGTAATGTACGTGATGTACACAGAGCGCAGTGCGCCGGCTAGCGAGCGAGCCGACCGGGTGGCTGAGCCGAGCTCGGCGCCGAACGTAACGCGCGTCGCTCGTCCCGTGAAACTATATAAAGAGACCGGCCGGGGACGTTTTACATCCAGTCGTTCGCCAGCGCTCGCCGTTTAACAACGTGTGCGCGCTCGTCATTTGTCTGTGCAAGCTTCACTAAGAAAAACATACCAACAAGATGACCGGTCGCGGTAAGGGAGGAAAAGGTCTGGGGAAAGGAGGAGCCAAGCGTCACAGGAAAGTGCTTCGTGATAACATCCAGGGTATTACGAAGCCGGCCATCCGTCGTTTGGCGCGCAGAGGCGGTGTCAAGCGTATCTCCGGTCTTATTTACGAAGAGACCCGCGGTGTGCTCAAAGTGTTCCTCGAGAACGTTATCCGCGACGCCGTCACTTACACCGAACACGCCAAGAGGAAGACGGTCACAGCCATGGACGTCGTCTACGCTCTGAAGCGTCAAGGTCGCACTCTGTACGGTTTCGGTGGTTAAGTTAATCAAAAAGCCGATACACACCGTAAGCTTTTAGTGTTATGTCGAATTTTCGATATATACACTATTAGTGAACAAAAGGCCCTTTTCAGGGCCGCATATGATTCGTGTTATTTATTATTAATAAAATAACGTTTCTGTACAACAGACAAATATTAAGTCAAACCAAACCACAGAAATATACCTACTCTCTACTTGCCTACAATCTGATTCCGTTATCCGTTATTCCTATAATAATAACAATTATATAGACGAATATATATATACTTAGACAAAATATGACTTACCTCTTACCTCAATGTATGATGTACGCACGCGATGAGACTGTGCGTGTGCTGTGCTGTGCTGGCACTAGTGCACACAAGCCCTGCAGACAGTTGGCTGGCTGGCTGGCTGGCTGGCTGGCTGGCTGGCTGGCTGGCTGAAATGTGATGAAATAAAACGTTAATTTTAATTTTAAAACTGAACAATGTCAATATAAAATTAAGTATATATACTTAAATAATAATTAAGTACCTTGTGGTTAGGTACTTAGTGTACCTACTTACTCATACATATTTAATAGGTACATAAAATAAATGTACGTAACATTTGTATTATTATTATATTTTATATTTATTAATAATATTATATCATATACTACCACTATTACTTAATAGAAAAAGAAAATAAAAAGTGTTTGTTTGTTATATTATATGATGAGTGTCTGTGTTACTTAGTGTAGTGATATTGAACGTGTTTTGGAACGTCGTACGTCATTGTTGAGAACTGTGGTGCGGTGGTGGTTATTTACTTCTATTATTGCACGAGTGAGATTAGATACTGGAGAATATTTAATTGATAATATAGTATAAATAATTCATTACTTTAAAACTTATATTGAAAACGTACTAAAATATCACGGTGTGAGACGTCCGTCCTTAAGTGGTGTTAAGCTGACGTACCTACGTGTTTTACGAAGGTTCACTTTTATACGTTCGGTGCGCTCGTATAATGTATTAATACAAAAGAAATGTTGATACGTTACAAGTTAGATATACTAGTTGTTGTTTTATCGATAGTTTTCACGTAAAACGTTGAGTTTTATAGAGAAAAATACATTTTGAACTGGACACTCTGTATGCTAGATAGACAGACGAGAATATAATACGTCATATCTCGGCCGTTCTACACTCGTTCAACTCGCTTAATGTACGAGACGATGGTCACTTTCATGTAATATATAAATATGTAAGTTTTTAATATAGTAACATAAGAAAAGTATTGTAAAAATTAATTTAATTAGATACGTGTTAGTGAAAAGTGTGAAGTGTTCATACGAGAAAACGTCCCGCGACAGAACGGCCCTCGTTACGGTAAAGTTTCCGAGTACCTGAGCGATCGGCTCTACGCGTATAGTATAGTGGCGACATCTACGTCTCTGCGACTCACTACTGTAACTACGTAATAGTCTATATATTATCGTCGTGTTTCGTGCGTCGTGCGTTAATTGCAAACAAGATGGCAGATACAGCGGTCTCAACCGAAGCTCCGGCTCCAGCGACACCAGCAAAAAAGGCAGCAAGACAGGCGGGTGGTGCCAAAAAACCTAAGGCTAAACCTACTCACCCGAAAACATCCGAGATGGTCAACAACGCAATTAAAGAGATGAAGGAGCGTAGCGGATCATCTTTGCAGGCGATCAAGAAATATATCGCGGCACACTACAAGGTCGACGCGGAAAAGCTGGCGCCGTTCATAAGAAAATATCTGAAGAGCGCCGTCGAATCCGGTGCACTCATCCAGACCAAGGGCAAGGGAGCATCCGGCTCGTTCAAGCTCGAATCAAAGTCTTCCTCGGCGAAGAAACCTAGCGCGAGCTCCGGCTCGGGCAAGTCCGCCGGTGGCAAAGGCGCCGCATCTGCCGCGTCAAAGGGTGCCAAGAAGGCGACCGCCTCGGCCGCCGGTGCCAAGAGCAAGAAGGCGGCAGCCGCGTCGGCGTCGGCCGCTTCTCCGTCCAAAGCCAAGGCATCAGCCGCGCCTAAGGACAAAAAGGCGGCCGCCGCCAAGAAGAAGCCCGCCGCCAAGAAAGCGGCCGCACCGGCCAAAGCCAAAGGTGGCGCCGCCCCCAAGGCCAAGAAGACCGCCAAGCCACCTACGAAGAAACCAAAGGCACCTAAACCTAAGAAGGCCGCCGCTACACCTAAATCGAAGCCGGCCGCAAAGAAGGCAACCGCAGCGAAGAAGTAAAACACAGTCTCCACGGCCGCTGACGCTGCTAACGAGTCTTACACGAGACGAGCTACACCTCCTCGCGTGCTGCGCGTGCTGTGCTGTACAAGTACAAGCGTGTGCGGACGCGGGCGGTCGTTCGTCCGGAACAGCGCTCGATATCAACCTCGGCGGCGGCGATTGCTGCCTGCTGCGTGCGAACTCGCTACCACGCTCCCGGAAGTCCGGGAGCGAGAGCGGCGCGCACAAATCAAAAAGCCCTTTTCAGGGCTAACAATATTTTCATTACATACAGTTTCTATGTGTATACAGAAAGAAAGTCAAAAACAAACCCTCTATAAACATATAATATTATATAAGATAATAATTATTATCTTATCATAATAGCATAATAATATAAACAAAATCAACAAGAGACCGAATACTCTTGTTTACACACAATAATAGGGTTAAGTTATATCATTGCAATACAATAGGTTCGGGTAAGAGCTCTGAGAGCTGTAGAGGGGTTGGTATACCTAGACAGATACACACAGTTATTAGTAGGTTATTAGTAGTATAGTAACATGTAACTACACTACACGCCCATTCGAATGAGACAACTAAAACAAACAATTACACACTCTCGAAGCATCATCACTGACCTATACTCGTAGATGTATCTTAATAGAAATTCTCATCAAATTAATCATGTACCATACCTACACAGTACATTACATACATCATAAATATTGCTTAGTTACATACCTACTACACTTACTACAACGACTAAATAAAAGTTAGTTACCTATTCAATACCTAACTAACGTACGTCGTAGGTCTGTACATACACCTAATAAAATAATTATGACACGTTCTTGATCAATCAATGAATAAAATCTAATCTAATAATATTATTACATATTTATGTAATATAAATAATAAAATAGGTATAGGTAGCTAAAGGTGGTCAAACAATTTCCACAAAATTTTTCAATTCATCAATGTTCTGTTCAGCGCGACACCGCCCGACTGCCCGCGCACGACACGACTACGTTATAGTCGCGCACGACGCGGTGCGGTGCGCTCCCTCCACTGGGGTGCGCTTCGATGAGAGCGTTCGAATATATAAATAGGAAAACGTTGAATTTTTGGACTCATTGTAAACTTATAGCTCGTTGCGCGCGCACGTTACGCTCGCAACTCTTCGCTCTCTATTCTTATTTGACAACACAACTCACATTCGCACATCAAGATGTCCGGTCGCGGCAAAGGTGGAAAAGTTAAGGGGAAGGCAAAGTCTCGTTCAAACCGTGCCGGTCTTCAGTTTCCAGTCGGTCGTATACACAGGTTGCTGCGTAACGGCAATTACGCCGAGCGCGTTGGTGCCGGCGCACCTGTGTACCTAGCCGCCGTGATGGAATACCTGGCGGCCGAAGTACTCGAGTTGGCCGGCAACGCAGCTAGAGACAACAAGAAGACCAGGATCATTCCTCGTCATCTACAATTGGCCATCCGCAACGACGAGGAGTTGAACAAACTTCTATCCGGCGTTACCATCGCACAGGGCGGCGTTCTGCCTAACATTCAAGCGGTTCTCCTGCCCAAGAAGACCGAGAAGAAAGCCTAAGTAACTCGCGCGTTTGTTATACTTACAACATTCGCCTAGTTCGGCTGGCGGCGCTTATAGAACGCGAACACTACACAATTGTGTCGTGTATCGTGATCAAAAGGCCCTTTTAAGGGCCACAATATATATCATAATCACTTTTCATATCAAATAAAAGGATTGTCTCTGTTTATGAAACACGAAAGTCAAATTCCAACTCCTACCTAACTATCTAACCACTAAACTACATTAATTATATACCGACACACTCACTTTATAGTTTATAATTATTTTTATCAAGTATGTATATTTTATAATTTATTGACGAAAAACGTACCTGCCACAAGGTACGAATACATATCAATATAATATAGTAAGTAGAGTATGTATGCAACAAAACAAAGCAATAAGTTAGTACATACATAGGTAAACAAGCTAACTAGATATTATTTATTACTATTCTATTCTATATAATACAACAGTAATTGTGTAACTAACTAACTAATATGCAAACAATATACAACGACGATATAGTTCCCGCTTAGGTATCGGCTAGTTTTGATACGATTTTATATTATACATACTTTAGAAAATATAATCGTGTACGGGTGTGTGTGAGTGTTATGTTGTGTAGCTATTAGAGTGAGCGGAAAGTGTGTGTGCCGCGTCACCCGGCCGTGCGCGACGTCTACTAAACATAATATTGCCGAGCTCTGATTGGTCGATACGTTGTGGGGAGCTCGAACGGCGCGCCTCGCTCTCTCTCGACTATCCGGTCAATATATATAAACTGCAATTTTATTGAGCCACCCAGAACACTTCTGAACTTCACAACGTACGGTTGTGTCGGTTAGTTTCGTTCGTATTTTGCATTTGTTAACAATTCATAATGCCGCCAAAGACGAGTGGTAAGGCAGCCAAAAAATCTGGCAAGGCCCAAAAGAACATCTCGAAGACCGATAAGAAAAAGAAGAAGCACAAGAGGAAGGAGAGCTACGCCATTTACATCTACAAAGTGCTCAAACAGGTCCACCCCGACACCGGTATCTCCAGTAAGGCCATGTCAATCATGAACTCTTTCGTGAACGACATCTTCGAACGTATCGCCGCCGAAGCTTCACGTCTCGCCCACTACAACAAGAGATCCACCATCACCTCTAGGGAGGTACAGACATCAGTGAGGTTGCTGTTGCCCGGTGAACTCGCCAAGCACGCCGTCAGCGAGGGTACAAAGGCCGTCACCAAGTACACCAGCTCCAAGTAAATGTGTCCTACACCTATGTGTGTGAGGTCGTCACATACGATGATATGATATTCATGTTTGTTGCATGTGACACGCTCAAAAGGCCCTTTTCAGGGCCACAAATATTGTCATGTTTTATAACTGTTTCTATGAAGTGAACAAAAAAAGTCCAAATAATTCAATAGTTACTCTTGGTAATTAACTACTTGCGGTCTTTCTTTAATAAAATTATTAAATACCTAGTAAGTATAGGTACGAACAGACCTGCTATATTGGGAGATATACACCTATAATGAAATTTTAAACAAATATGTCTGTAGTTTAGTTGTGGTAGTAGTGGTAATAATGTATGTGTATGTATGTATGTACTTACACAAAACAATCTAATAATAATAATATATTAAATTGATCTATCAAATAACAATACTTACATTATATTATCTAATTTGCTTATATAAAATATAGACAGTTAGTAGTAGGTAATCTACTTAACCTAATCACATAGGTTCACAACACACACATATTATACTATATATTATTCTAGTTGCATATGTACCTACACCGTGCACATAGACATATTATTATCATAAAAAGTTCGTTATGAAAAGTAAATAATAAATAATAACTAGGTATATACGTATAAAAATTATGAAATAGGTACATTTATGTACATTAATTGATTAATGATTACTTTGGCTTACTTGATAAGTACCTATATTAATATAGTATACATAGGTATAATTAAAACTACCTAAACTACCTAACCTCAATATCAAATTAAAATTTACAAAATATTATGAATCGTTCGGATGATGTTGTATTGTGAACTAGCGCGCTCGCATCGGTCGGCTACGTACGTAGACGAGCGAGCGCACAACACCGCACCGCACGTATAAATACAAGTGGTTATCCGTCCGAGCGTCGCATTCTATCACGAATCGTTCCCGCGCGCAGACGTCCGTTCGTTCGTTGAGAAGAATTTGATTGAAAATGGCTCGTACCAAGCAGACCGCTCGCAAATCCACCGGTGGCAAAGCCCCGAGGAAACAGCTCGCTACCAAAGCTGCCCGCAAGAGTGCACCGGCTACCGGCGGTGTCAAGAAACCACATCGTTACCGTCCCGGCACCGTCGCTCTTCGTGAGATCCGTCGTTATCAGAAGAGCACCGAACTCCTGATCCGCAAACTGCCTTTCCAGCGTCTGGTGCGTGAAATAGCACAGGACTTCAAGACCGATCTTCGCTTCCAGAGTTCCGCCGTCATGGCACTGCAGGAGGCGAGCGAGGCGTATTTGGTCGGTCTCTTTGAGGACACAAACCTTTGCGCAATTCACGCTAAACGCGTTACCATCATGCCAAAGGACATTCAATTGGCGCGCAGGATCAGAGGCGAACGCGCTTAATCGAGAGTTGTTGGCTTTGGCTAGTATGAGCGTATACGCGTTTCAGTTGTACCGTATGTTGTGTGACATACTGAGCGTTGAAATGATTACGCTTTCACCCAAAAGGCCCTTTTCAGGGCCACATATATTTCATATATTAATATCATATTTTGATATTATAATATGTTTCTCTATGGACAGATTGATAAATAAGTCGTTACTCTTAGTATTAAAATACAATGAATATTATGTTGGTATGGTACCTGGTTGCTACCTACTACACACTACACTACCGTACCACCACCGCCTGTATTATATATTATTATATATTAATATTATATTTATAGACATTTGCCTAACATAACATAGTATGAAATGAATACATTATTACGCTTCTGTGAGCTCGTAGAATATAGGTTCGTGTTAGGTTTATTGTGTTAACCCATAAGGAAATATCGTTTAGCTAAGTCGACATAATTTATATATATTTTGGTATACTTTACTTATTACTTACATAGGTATATAAATTTTACCTTAACTGATATAATATTATATCACACGACACACAAGCAAATCAACATGAATTATTTCATATTTCGCATCGTACGAATCGAACGATACAGTTTTTATATTGTATTTATTATTAATAAAGTGCATTTATTTTATTTTATTATGTGAAATCGTCGTCGTGTATGTATGAATGTAGTAATGTACGTGATGTACACAGAGCGCAGTGCGCCGGCTAGCGAGCGAGCCGACCGGGTGGCTGAGCCGAGCTCGGCGCCGAACGTAACGCGCGTCGCTCGTCCCGTGAAACTATATAAAGAGACCGGCCGGGGACGTTTTACATCCAGTCGTTCGCCAGCGCTCGCCGTTTAACAACGTGTGCGCGCTCGTCATTTGTCTGTGCAAGCTTCACTAAGAAAAACATACCAACAAGATGACCGGTCGCGGTAAGGGAGGAAAAGGTCTGGGGAAAGGAGGAGCCAAGCGTCACAGGAAAGTGCTTCGTGATAACATCCAGGGTATTACGAAGCCGGCCATCCGTCGTTTGGCGCGCAGAGGCGGTGTCAAGCGTATCTCCGGTCTTATTTACGAAGAGACCCGCGGTGTGCTCAAAGTGTTCCTCGAGAACGTTATCCGCGACGCCGTCACTTACACCGAACACGCCAAGAGGAAGACGGTCACAGCCATGGACGTCGTCTACGCTCTGAAGCGTCAAGGTCGCACTCTGTACGGTTTCGGTGGTTAAGTTAATCAAAAAGCCGATACACACCGTAAGCTTTTAGTGTTATGTCGAATTTTCGATATATACACTATTAGTGAACAAAAGGCCCTTTTCAGGGCCGCATATGATTCGTGTTATTTATTATTAATAAAATAACGTTTCTGTACAACAGACAAATATTAAGTCAAACCAAACCACAGAAATATACCTACTCTCTACTTGCCTACAATCTGATTCCGTTATCCGTTATTCCTATAATAATAACAATTATATAGACGAATATATATATACTTAGACAAAATATGACTTACCTCTTACCTCAATGTATGATGTACGCACGCGATGAGACTGTGCGTGTGCTGTGCTGTGCTGGCACTAGTGCACACAAGCCCTGCAGACAGTTGGCTGGCTGGCTGGCTGGCTGGCTGGCTGGCTGGCTGGCTGGCTGAAATGTGATGAAATAAAACGTTAATTTTAATTTTAAAACTGAACAATGTCAATATAAAATTAAGTATATATACTTAAATAATAATTAAGTACCTTGTGGTTAGGTACTTAGTGTACCTACTTACTCATACATATTTAATAGGTACATAAAATAAATGTACGTAACATTTGTATTATTATTATATTTTATATTTATTAATAATATTATATCATATACTACCACTATTACTTAATAGAAAAAGAAAATAAAAAGTGTTTGTTTGTTATATTATATGATGAGTGTCTGTGTTACTTAGTGTAGTGATATTGAACGTGTTTTGGAACGTCGTACGTCATTGTTGAGAACTGTGGTGCGGTGGTGGTTATTTACTTCTATTATTGCACGAGTGAGATTAGATACTGGAGAATATTTAATTGATAATATAGTATAAATAATTCATTACTTTAAAACTTATATTGAAAACGTACTAAAATATCACGGTGTGAGACGTCCGTCCTTAAGTGGTGTTAAGCTGACGTACCTACGTGTTTTACGAAGGTTCACTTTTATACGTTCGGTGCGCTCGTATAATGTATTAATACAAAAGAAATGTTGATACGTTACAAGTTAGATATACTAGTTGTTGTTTTATCGATAGTTTTCACGTAAAACGTTGAGTTTTATAGAGAAAAATACATTTTGAACTGGACACTCTGTATGCTAGATAGACAGACGAGAATATAATACGTCATATCTCGGCCGTTCTACACTCGTTCAACTCGCTTAATGTACGAGACGATGGTCACTTTCATGTAATATATAAATATGTAAGTTTTTAATATAGTAACATAAGAAAAGTATTGTAAAAATTAATTTAATTAGATACGTGTTAGTGAAAAGTGTGAAGTGTTCATACGAGAAAACGTCCCGCGACAGAACGGCCCTCGTTACGGTAAAGTTTCCGAGTACCTGAGCGATCGGCTCTACGCGTATAGTATAGTGGCGACATCTACGTCTCTGCGACTCACTACTGTAACTACGTAATAGTCTATATATTATCGTCGTGTTTCGTGCGTCGTGCGTTAATTGCAAACAAGATGGCAGATACAGCGGTCTCAACCGAAGCTCCGGCTCCAGCGACACCAGCAAAAAAGGCAGCAAGACAGGCGGGTGGTGCCAAAAAACCTAAGGCTAAACCTACTCACCCGAAAACATCCGAGATGGTCAACAACGCAATTAAAGAGATGAAGGAGCGTAGCGGATCATCTTTGCAGGCGATCAAGAAATATATCGCGGCACACTACAAGGTCGACGCGGAAAAGCTGGCGCCGTTCATAAGAAAATATCTGAAGAGCGCCGTCGAATCCGGTGCACTCATCCAGACCAAGGGCAAGGGAGCATCCGGCTCGTTCAAGCTCGAATCAAAGTCTTCCTCGGCGAAGAAACCTAGCGCGAGCTCCGGCTCGGGCAAGTCCGCCGGTGGCAAAGGCGCCGCATCTGCCGCGTCAAAGGGTGCCAAGAAGGCGACCGCCTCGGCCGCCGGTGCCAAGAGCAAGAAGGCGGCAGCCGCGTCGGCGTCGGCCGCTTCTCCGTCCAAAGCCAAGGCATCAGCCGCGCCTAAGGACAAAAAGGCGGCCGCCGCCAAGAAGAAGCCCGCCGCCAAGAAAGCGGCCGCACCGGCCAAAGCCAAAGGTGGCGCCGCCCCCAAGGCCAAGAAGACCGCCAAGCCACCTACGAAGAAACCAAAGGCACCTAAACCTAAGAAGGCCGCCGCTACACCTAAATCGAAGCCGGCCGCAAAGAAGGCAACCGCAGCGAAGAAGTAAAACACAGTCTCCACGGCCGCTGACGCTGCTAACGAGTCTTACACGAGACGAGCTACACCTCCTCGCGTGCTGCGCGTGCTGTGCTGTACAAGTACAAGCGTGTGCGGACGCGGGCGGTCGTTCGTCCGGAACAGCGCTCGATATCAACCTCGGCGGCGGCGATTGCTGCCTGCTGCGTGCGAACTCGCTACCACGCTCCCGGAAGTCCGGGAGCGAGAGCGGCGCGCACAAATCAAAAAGCCCTTTTCAGGGCTAACAATATTTTCATTACATACAGTTTCTATGTGTATACAGAAAGAAAGTCAAAAACAAACCCTCTATAAACATATAATATTATATAAGATAATAATTATTATCTTATCATAATAGCATAATAATATAAACAAAATCAACAAGAGACCGAATACTCTTGTTTACACACAATAATAGGGTTAAGTTATATCATTGCAATACAATAGGTTCGGGTAAGAGCTCTGAGAGCTGTAGAGGGGTTGGTATACCTAGACAGATACACACAGTTATTAGTAGGTTATTAGTAGTATAGTAACATGTAACTACACTACACGCCCATTCGAATGAGACAACTAAAACAAACAATTACACACTCTCGAAGCATCATCACTGACCTATACTCGTAGATGTATCTTAATAGAAATTCTCATCAAATTAATCATGTACCATACCTACACAGTACATTACATACATCATAAATATTGCTTAGTTACATACCTACTACACTTACTACAACGACTAAATAAAAGTTAGTTACCTATTCAATACCTAACTAACGTACGTCGTAGGTCTGTACATACACCTAATAAAATAATTATGACACGTTCTTGATCAATCAATGAATAAAATCTAATCTAATAATATTATTACATATTTATGTAATATAAATAATAAAATAGGTATAGGTAGCTAAAGGTGGTCAAACAATTTCCACAAAATTTTTCAATTCATCAATGTTCTGTTCAGCGCGACACCGCCCGACTGCCCGCGCACGACACGACTACGTTATAGTCGCGCACGACGCGGTGCGGTGCGCTCCCTCCACTGGGGTGCGCTTCGATGAGAGCGTTCGAATATATAAATAGGAAAACGTTGAATTTTTGGACTCATTGTAAACTTATAGCTCGTTGCGCGCGCACGTTACGCTCGCAACTCTTCGCTCTCTATTCTTATTTGACAACACAACTCACATTCGCACATCAAGATGTCCGGTCGCGGCAAAGGTGGAAAAGTTAAGGGGAAGGCAAAGTCTCGTTCAAACCGTGCCGGTCTTCAGTTTCCAGTCGGTCGTATACACAGGTTGCTGCGTAACGGCAATTACGCCGAGCGCGTTGGTGCCGGCGCACCTGTGTACCTAGCCGCCGTGATGGAATACCTGGCGGCCGAAGTACTCGAGTTGGCCGGCAACGCAGCTAGAGACAACAAGAAGACCAGGATCATTCCTCGTCATCTACAATTGGCCATCCGCAACGACGAGGAGTTGAACAAACTTCTATCCGGCGTTACCATCGCACAGGGCGGCGTTCTGCCTAACATTCAAGCGGTTCTCCTGCCCAAGAAGACCGAGAAGAAAGCCTAAGTAACTCGCGCGTTTGTTATACTTACAACATTCGCCTAGTTCGGCTGGCGGCGCTTATAGAACGCGAACACTACACAATTGTGTCGTGTATCGTGATCAAAAGGCCCTTTTAAGGGCCACAATATATATCATAATCACTTTTCATATCAAATAAAAGGATTGTCTCTGTTTATGAAACACGAAAGTCAAATTCCAACTCCTACCTAACTATCTAACCACTAAACTACATTAATTATATACCGACACACTCACTTTATAGTTTATAATTATTTTTATCAAGTATGTATATTTTATAATTTATTGACGAAAAACGTACCTGCCACAAGGTACGAATACATATCAATATAATATAGTAAGTAGAGTATGTATGCAACAAAACAAAGCAATAAGTTAGTACATACATAGGTAAACAAGCTAACTAGATATTATTTATTACTATTCTATTCTATATAATACAACAGTAATTGTGTAACTAACTAACTAATATGCAAACAATATACAACGACGATATAGTTCCCGCTTAGGTATCGGCTAGTTTTGATACGATTTTATATTATACATACTTTAGAAAATATAATCGTGTACGGGTGTGTGTGAGTGTTATGTTGTGTAGCTATTAGAGTGAGCGGAAAGTGTGTGTGCCGCGTCACCCGGCCGTGCGCGACGTCTACTAAACATAATATTGCCGAGCTCTGATTGGTCGATACGTTGTGGGGAGCTCGAACGGCGCGCCTCGCTCTCTCTCGACTATCCGGTCAATATATATAAACTGCAATTTTATTGAGCCACCCAGAACACTTCTGAACTTCACAACGTACGGTTGTGTCGGTTAGTTTCGTTCGTATTTTGCATTTGTTAACAATTCATAATGCCGCCAAAGACGAGTGGTAAGGCAGCCAAAAAATCTGGCAAGGCCCAAAAGAACATCTCGAAGACCGATAAGAAAAAGAAGAAGCACAAGAGGAAGGAGAGCTACGCCATTTACATCTACAAAGTGCTCAAACAGGTCCACCCCGACACCGGTATCTCCAGTAAGGCCATGTCAATCATGAACTCTTTCGTGAACGACATCTTCGAACGTATCGCCGCCGAAGCTTCACGTCTCGCCCACTACAACAAGAGATCCACCATCACCTCTAGGGAGGTACAGACATCAGTGAGGTTGCTGTTGCCCGGTGAACTCGCCAAGCACGCCGTCAGCGAGGGTACAAAGGCCGTCACCAAGTACACCAGCTCCAAGTAAATGTGTCCTACACCTATGTGTGTGAGGTCGTCACATACGATGATATGATATTCATGTTTGTTGCATGTGACACGCTCAAAAGGCCCTTTTCAGGGCCACAAATATTGTCATGTTTTATAACTGTTTCTATGAAGTGAACAAAAAAAGTCCAAATAATTCAATAGTTACTCTTGGTAATTAACTACTTGCGGTCTTTCTTTAATAAAATTATTAAATACCTAGTAAGTATAGGTACGAACAGACCTGCTATATTGGGAGATATACACCTATAATGAAATTTTAAACAAATATGTCTGTAGTTTAGTTGTGGTAGTAGTGGTAATAATGTATGTGTATGTATGTATGTACTTACACAAAACAATCTAATAATAATAATATATTAAATTGATCTATCAAATAACAATACTTACATTATATTATCTAATTTGCTTATATAAAATATAGACAGTTAGTAGTAGGTAATCTACTTAACCTAATCACATAGGTTCACAACACACACATATTATACTATATATTATTCTAGTTGCATATGTACCTACACCGTGCACATAGACATATTATTATCATAAAAAGTTCGTTATGAAAAGTAAATAATAAATAATAACTAGGTATATACGTATAAAAATTATGAAATAGGTACATTTATGTACATTAATTGATTAATGATTACTTTGGCTTACTTGATAAGTACCTATATTAATATAGTATACATAGGTATAATTAAAACTACCTAAACTACCTAACCTCAATATCAAATTAAAATTTACAAAATATTATGAATCGTTCGGATGATGTTGTATTGTGAACTAGCGCGCTCGCATCGGTCGGCTACGTACGTAGACGAGCGAGCGCACAACACCGCACCGCACGTATAAATACAAGTGGTTATCCGTCCGAGCGTCGCATTCTATCACGAATCGTTCCCGCGCGCAGACGTCCGTTCGTTCGTTGAGAAGAATTTGATTGAAAATGGCTCGTACCAAGCAGACCGCTCGCAAATCCACCGGTGGCAAAGCCCCGAGGAAACAGCTCGCTACCAAAGCTGCCCGCAAGAGTGCACCGGCTACCGGCGGTGTCAAGAAACCACATCGTTACCGTCCCGGCACCGTCGCTCTTCGTGAGATCCGTCGTTATCAGAAGAGCACCGAACTCCTGATCCGCAAACTGCCTTTCCAGCGTCTGGTGCGTGAAATAGCACAGGACTTCAAGACCGATCTTCGCTTCCAGAGTTCCGCCGTCATGGCACTGCAGGAGGCGAGCGAGGCGTATTTGGTCGGTCTCTTTGAGGACACAAACCTTTGCGCAATTCACGCTAAACGCGTTACCATCATGCCAAAGGACATTCAATTGGCGCGCAGGATCAGAGGCGAACGCGCTTAATCGAGAGTTGTTGGCTTTGGCTAGTATGAGCGTATACGCGTTTCAGTTGTACCGTATGTTGTGTGACATACTGAGCGTTGAAATGATTACGCTTTCACCCAAAAGGCCCTTTTCAGGGCCACATATATTTCATATATTAATATCATATTTTGATATTATAATATGTTTCTCTATGGACAGATTGATAAATAAGTCGTTACTCTTAGTATTAAAATACAATGAATATTATGTTGGTATGGTACCTGGTTGCTACCTACTACACACTACACTACCGTACCACCACCGCCTGTATTATATATTATTATATATTAATATTATATTTATAGACATTTGCCTAACATAACATAGTATGAAATGAATACATTATTACGCTTCTGTGAGCTCGTAGAATATAGGTTCGTGTTAGGTTTATTGTGTTAACCCATAAGGAAATATCGTTTAGCTAAGTCGACATAATTTATATATATTTTGGTATACTTTACTTATTACTTACATAGGTATATAAATTTTACCTTAACTGATATAATATTATATCACACGACACACAAGCAAATCAACATGAATTATTTCATATTTCGCATCGTACGAATCGAACGATACAGTTTTTATATTGTATTTATTATTAATAAAGTGCATTTATTTTATTTTATTATGTGAAATCGTCGTCGTGTATGTATGAATGTAGTAATGTACGTGATGTACACAGAGCGCAGTGCGCCGGCTAGCGAGCGAGCCGACCGGGTGGCTGAGCCGAGCTCGGCGCCGAACGTAACGCGCGTCGCTCGTCCCGTGAAACTATATAAAGAGACCGGCCGGGGACGTTTTACATCCAGTCGTTCGCCAGCGCTCGCCGTTTAACAACGTGTGCGCGCTCGTCATTTGTCTGTGCAAGCTTCACTAAGAAAAACATACCAACAAGATGACCGGTCGCGGTAAGGGAGGAAAAGGTCTGGGGAAAGGAGGAGCCAAGCGTCACAGGAAAGTGCTTCGTGATAACATCCAGGGTATTACGAAGCCGGCCATCCGTCGTTTGGCGCGCAGAGGCGGTGTCAAGCGTATCTCCGGTCTTATTTACGAAGAGACCCGCGGTGTGCTCAAAGTGTTCCTCGAGAACGTTATCCGCGACGCCGTCACTTACACCGAACACGCCAAGAGGAAGACGGTCACAGCCATGGACGTCGTCTACGCTCTGAAGCGTCAAGGTCGCACTCTGTACGGTTTCGGTGGTTAAGTTAATCAAAAAGCCGATACACACCGTAAGCTTTTAGTGTTATGTCGAATTTTCGATATATACACTATTAGTGAACAAAAGGCCCTTTTCAGGGCCGCATATGATTCGTGTTATTTATTATTAATAAAATAACGTTTCTGTACAACAGACAAATATTAAGTCAAACCAAACCACAGAAATATACCTACTCTCTACTTGCCTACAATCTGATTCCGTTATCCGTTATTCCTATAATAATAACAATTATATAGACGAATATATATATACTTAGACAAAATATGACTTACCTCTTACCTCAATGTATGATGTACGCACGCGATGAGACTGTGCGTGTGCTGTGCTGTGCTGGCACTAGTGCACACAAGCCCTGCAGACAGTTGGCTGGCTGGCTGGCTGGCTGGCTGGCTGGCTGGCTGGCTGGCTGAAATGTGATGAAATAAAACGTTAATTTTAATTTTAAAACTGAACAATGTCAATATAAAATTAAGTATATATACTTAAATAATAATTAAGTACCTTGTGGTTAGGTACTTAGTGTACCTACTTACTCATACATATTTAATAGGTACATAAAATAAATGTACGTAACATTTGTATTATTATTATATTTTATATTTATTAATAATATTATATCATATACTACCACTATTACTTAATAGAAAAAGAAAATAAAAAGTGTTTGTTTGTTATATTATATGATGAGTGTCTGTGTTACTTAGTGTAGTGATATTGAACGTGTTTTGGAACGTCGTACGTCATTGTTGAGAACTGTGGTGCGGTGGTGGTTATTTACTTCTATTATTGCACGAGTGAGATTAGATACTGGAGAATATTTAATTGATAATATAGTATAAATAATTCATTACTTTAAAACTTATATTGAAAACGTACTAAAATATCACGGTGTGAGACGTCCGTCCTTAAGTGGTGTTAAGCTGACGTACCTACGTGTTTTACGAAGGTTCACTTTTATACGTTCGGTGCGCTCGTATAATGTATTAATACAAAAGAAATGTTGATACGTTACAAGTTAGATATACTAGTTGTTGTTTTATCGATAGTTTTCACGTAAAACGTTGAGTTTTATAGAGAAAAATACATTTTGAACTGGACACTCTGTATGCTAGATAGACAGACGAGAATATAATACGTCATATCTCGGCCGTTCTACACTCGTTCAACTCGCTTAATGTACGAGACGATGGTCACTTTCATGTAATATATAAATATGTAAGTTTTTAATATAGTAACATAAGAAAAGTATTGTAAAAATTAATTTAATTAGATACGTGTTAGTGAAAAGTGTGAAGTGTTCATACGAGAAAACGTCCCGCGACAGAACGGCCCTCGTTACGGTAAAGTTTCCGAGTACCTGAGCGATCGGCTCTACGCGTATAGTATAGTGGCGACATCTACGTCTCTGCGACTCACTACTGTAACTACGTAATAGTCTATATATTATCGTCGTGTTTCGTGCGTCGTGCGTTAATTGCAAACAAGATGGCAGATACAGCGGTCTCAACCGAAGCTCCGGCTCCAGCGACACCAGCAAAAAAGGCAGCAAGACAGGCGGGTGGTGCCAAAAAACCTAAGGCTAAACCTACTCACCCGAAAACATCCGAGATGGTCAACAACGCAATTAAAGAGATGAAGGAGCGTAGCGGATCATCTTTGCAGGCGATCAAGAAATATATCGCGGCACACTACAAGGTCGACGCGGAAAAGCTGGCGCCGTTCATAAGAAAATATCTGAAGAGCGCCGTCGAATCCGGTGCACTCATCCAGACCAAGGGCAAGGGAGCATCCGGCTCGTTCAAGCTCGAATCAAAGTCTTCCTCGGCGAAGAAACCTAGCGCGAGCTCCGGCTCGGGCAAGTCCGCCGGTGGCAAAGGCGCCGCATCTGCCGCGTCAAAGGGTGCCAAGAAGGCGACCGCCTCGGCCGCCGGTGCCAAGAGCAAGAAGGCGGCAGCCGCGTCGGCGTCGGCCGCTTCTCCGTCCAAAGCCAAGGCATCAGCCGCGCCTAAGGACAAAAAGGCGGCCGCCGCCAAGAAGAAGCCCGCCGCCAAGAAAGCGGCCGCACCGGCCAAAGCCAAAGGTGGCGCCGCCCCCAAGGCCAAGAAGACCGCCAAGCCACCTACGAAGAAACCAAAGGCACCTAAACCTAAGAAGGCCGCCGCTACACCTAAATCGAAGCCGGCCGCAAAGAAGGCAACCGCAGCGAAGAAGTAAAACACAGTCTCCACGGCCGCTGACGCTGCTAACGAGTCTTACACGAGACGAGCTACACCTCCTCGCGTGCTGCGCGTGCTGTGCTGTACAAGTACAAGCGTGTGCGGACGCGGGCGGTCGTTCGTCCGGAACAGCGCTCGATATCAACCTCGGCGGCGGCGATTGCTGCCTGCTGCGTGCGAACTCGCTACCACGCTCCCGGAAGTCCGGGAGCGAGAGCGGCGCGCACAAATCAAAAAGCCCTTTTCAGGGCTAACAATATTTTCATTACATACAGTTTCTATGTGTATACAGAAAGAAAGTCAAAAACAAACCCTCTATAAACATAT
This sequence comes from Pelosia muscerda, assembly GCA_963691645.1. NCBI lineage: Eukaryota > Metazoa > Arthropoda > Insecta > Lepidoptera > Erebidae > Pelosia > Pelosia muscerda. Next base: position 9,992,921 of record OY829124.1, on the reverse strand, counting down.
AATATTATATAAGATAATAATTATTATCTTATCATAATAGCATAATAATATAAACAAAATCAACAAGAGACCGAATACTCTTGTTTACACACAATAATAGGGTTAAGTTATATCATTGCAATACAATAGGTTCGGGTAAGAGCTCTGAGAGCTGTAGAGGGGTTGGTATACCTAGACAGATACACACAGTTATTAGTAGGTTATTAGTAGTATAGTAACATGTAACTACACTACACGCCCATTCGAATGAGACAACTAAAACAAACAATTACACACTCTCGAAGCATCATCACTGACCTATACTCGTAGATGTATCTTAATAGAAATTCTCATCAAATTAATCATGTACCATACCTACACAGTACATTACATACATCATAAATATTGCTTAGTTACATACCTACTACACTTACTACAACGACTAAATAAAAGTTAGTTACCTATTCAATACCTAACTAACGTACGTCGTAGGTCTGTACATACACCTAATAAAATAATTATGACACGTTCTTGATCAATCAATGAATAAAATCTAATCTAATAATATTATTACATATTTATGTAATATAAATAATAAAATAGGTATAGGTAGCTAAAGGTGGTCAAACAATTTCCACAAAATTTTTCAATTCATCAATGTTCTGTTCAGCGCGACACCGCCCGACTGCCCGCGCACGACACGACTACGTTATAGTCGCGCACGACGCGGTGCGGTGCGCTCCCTCCACTGGGGTGCGCTTCGATGAGAGCGTTCGAATATATAAATAGGAAAACGTTGAATTTTTGGACTCATTGTAAACTTATAGCTCGTTGCGCGCGCACGTTACGCTCGCAACTCTTCGCTCTCTATTCTTATTTGACAACACAACTCACATTCGCACATCAAGATGTCCGGTCGCGGCAAAGGTGGAAAAGTTAAGGGGAAGGCAAAGTCTCGTTCAAACCGTGCCGGTCTTCAGTTTCCAGTCGGTCGTATACACAGGTTGCTGCGTAACGGCAATTACGCCGAGCGCGTTGGTGCCGGCGCACCTGTGTACCTAGCCGCCGTGATGGAATACCTGGCGGCCGAAGTACTCGAGTTGGCCGGCAACGCAGCTAGAGACAACAAGAAGACCAGGATCATTCCTCGTCATCTACAATTGGCCATCCGCAACGACGAGGAGTTGAACAAACTTCTATCCGGCGTTACCATCGCACAGGGCGGCGTTCTGCCTAACATTCAAGCGGTTCTCCTGCCCAAGAAGACCGAGAAGAAAGCCTAAGTAACTCGCGCGTTTGTTATACTTACAACATTCGCCTAGTTCGGCTGGCGGCGCTTATAGAACGCGAACACTACACAATTGTGTCGTGTATCGTGATCAAAAGGCCCTTTTAAGGGCCACAATATATATCATAATCACTTTTCATATCAAATAAAAGGATTGTCTCTGTTTATGAAACACGAAAGTCAAATTCCAACTCCTACCTAACTATCTAACCACTAAACTACATTAATTATATACCGACACACTCACTTTATAGTTTATAATTATTTTTATCAAGTATGTATATTTTATAATTTATTGACGAAAAACGTACCTGCCACAAGGTACGAATACATATCAATATAATATAGTAAGTAGAGTATGTATGCAACAAAACAAAGCAATAAGTTAGTACATACATAGGTAAACAAGCTAACTAGATATTATTTATTACTATTCTATTCTATATAATACAACAGTAATTGTGTAACTAACTAACTAATATGCAAACAATATACAACGACGATATAGTTCCCGCTTAGGTATCGGCTAGTTTTGATACGATTTTATATTATACATACTTTAGAAAATATAATCGTGTACGGGTGTGTGTGAGTGTTATGTTGTGTAGCTATTAGAGTGAGCGGAAAGTGTGTGTGCCGCGTCACCCGGCCGTGCGCGACGTCTACTAAACATAATATTGCCGAGCTCTGATTGGTCGATACGTTGTGGGGAGCTCGAACGGCGCGCCTCGCTCTCTCTCGACTATCCGGTCAATATATATAAACTGCAATTTTATTGAGCCACCCAGAACACTTCTGAACTTCACAACGTACGGTTGTGTCGGTTAGTTTCGTTCGTATTTTGCATTTGTTAACAATTCATAATGCCGCCAAAGACGAGTGGTAAGGCAGCCAAAAAATCTGGCAAGGCCCAAAAGAACATCTCGAAGACCGATAAGAAAAAGAAGAAGCACAAGAGGAAGGAGAGCTACGCCATTTACATCTACAAAGTGCTCAAACAGGTCCACCCCGACACCGGTATCTCCAGTAAGGCCATGTCAATCATGAACTCTTTCGTGAACGACATCTTCGAACGTATCGCCGCCGAAGCTTCACGTCTCGCCCACTACAACAAGAGATCCACCATCACCTCTAGGGAGGTACAGACATCAGTGAGGTTGCTGTTGCCCGGTGAACTCGCCAAGCACGCCGTCAGCGAGGGTACAAAGGCCGTCACCAAGTACACCAGCTCCAAGTAAATGTGTCCTACACCTATGTGTGTGAGGTCGTCACATACGATGATATGATATTCATGTTTGTTGCATGTGACACGCTCAAAAGGCCCTTTTCAGGGCCACAAATATTGTCATGTTTTATAACTGTTTCTATGAAGTGAACAAAAAAAGTCCAAATAATTCAATAGTTACTCTTGGTAATTAACTACTTGCGGTCTTTCTTTAATAAAATTATTAAATACCTAGTAAGTATAGGTACGAACAGACCTGCTATATTGGGAGATATACACCTATAATGAAATTTTAAACAAATATGTCTGTAGTTTAGTTGTGGTAGTAGTGGTAATAATGTATGTGTATGTATGTATGTACTTACACAAAACAATCTAATAATAATAATATATTAAATTGATCTATCAAATAACAATACTTACATTATATTATCTAATTTGCTTATATAAAATATAGACAGTTAGTAGTAGGTAATCTACTTAACCTAATCACATAGGTTCACAACACACACATATTATACTATATATTATTCTAGTTGCATATGTACCTACACCGTGCACATAGACATATTATTATCATAAAAAGTTCGTTATGAAAAGTAAATAATAAATAATAACTAGGTATATACGTATAAAAATTATGAAATAGGTACATTTATGTACATTAATTGATTAATGATTACTTTGGCTTACTTGATAAGTACCTATATTAATATAGTATACATAGGTATAATTAAAACTACCTAAACTACCTAACCTCAATATCAAATTAAAATTTACAAAATATTATGAATCGTTCGGATGATGTTGTATTGTGAACTAGCGCGCTCGCATCGGTCGGCTACGTACGTAGACGAGCGAGCGCACAACACCGCACCGCACGTATAAATACAAGTGGTTATCCGTCCGAGCGTCGCATTCTATCACGAATCGTTCCCGCGCGCAGACGTCCGTTCGTTCGTTGAGAAGAATTTGATTGAAAATGGCTCGTACCAAGCAGACCGCTCGCAAATCCACCGGTGGCAAAGCCCCGAGGAAACAGCTCGCTACCAAAGCTGCCCGCAAGAGTGCACCGGCTACCGGCGGTGTCAAGAAACCACATCGTTACCGTCCCGGCACCGTCGCTCTTCGTGAGATCCGTCGTTATCAGAAGAGCACCGAACTCCTGATCCGCAAACTGCCTTTCCAGCGTCTGGTGCGTGAAATAGCACAGGACTTCAAGACCGATCTTCGCTTCCAGAGTTCCGCCGTCATGGCACTGCAGGAGGCGAGCGAGGCGTATTTGGTCGGTCTCTTTGAGGACACAAACCTTTGCGCAATTCACGCTAAACGCGTTACCATCATGCCAAAGGACATTCAATTGGCGCGCAGGATCAGAGGCGAACGCGCTTAATCGAGAGTTGTTGGCTTTGGCTAGTATGAGCGTATACGCGTTTCAGTTGTACCGTATGTTGTGTGACATACTGAGCGTTGAAATGATTACGCTTTCACCCAAAAGGCCCTTTTCAGGGCCACATATATTTCATATATTAATATCATATTTTGATATTATAATATGTTTCTCTATGGACAGATTGATAAATAAGTCGTTACTCTTAGTATTAAAATACAATGAATATTATGTTGGTATGGTACCTGGTTGCTACCTACTACACACTACACTACCGTACCACCACCGCCTGTATTATATATTATTATATATTAATATTATATTTATAGACATTTGCCTAACATAACATAGTATGAAATGAATACATTATTACGCTTCTGTGAGCTCGTAGAATATAGGTTCGTGTTAGGTTTATTGTGTTAACCCATAAGGAAATATCGTTTAGCTAAGTCGACATAATTTATATATATTTTGGTATACTTTACTTATTACTTACATAGGTATATAAATTTTACCTTAACTGATATAATATTATATCACACGACACACAAGCAAATCAACATGAATTATTTCATATTTCGCATCGTACGAATCGAACGATACAGTTTTTATATTGTATTTATTATTAATAAAGTGCATTTATTTTATTTTATTATGTGAAATCGTCGTCGTGTATGTATGAATGTAGTAATGTACGTGATGTACACAGAGCGCAGTGCGCCGGCTAGCGAGCGAGCCGACCGGGTGGCTGAGCCGAGCTCGGCGCCGAACGTAACGCGCGTCGCTCGTCCCGTGAAACTATATAAAGAGACCGGCCGGGGACGTTTTACATCCAGTCGTTCGCCAGCGCTCGCCGTTTAACAACGTGTGCGCGCTCGTCATTTGTCTGTGCAAGCTTCACTAAGAAAAACATACCAACAAGATGACCGGTCGCGGTAAGGGAGGAAAAGGTCTGGGGAAAGGAGGAGCCAAGCGTCACAGGAAAGTGCTTCGTGATAACATCCAGGGTATTACGAAGCCGGCCATCCGTCGTTTGGCGCGCAGAGGCGGTGTCAAGCGTATCTCCGGTCTTATTTACGAAGAGACCCGCGGTGTGCTCAAAGTGTTCCTCGAGAACGTTATCCGCGACGCCGTCACTTACACCGAACACGCCAAGAGGAAGACGGTCACAGCCATGGACGTCGTCTACGCTCTGAAGCGTCAAGGTCGCACTCTGTACGGTTTCGGTGGTTAAGTTAATCAAAAAGCCGATACACACCGTAAGCTTTTAGTGTTATGTCGAATTTTCGATATATACACTATTAGTGAACAAAAGGCCCTTTTCAGGGCCGCATATGATTCGTGTTATTTATTATTAATAAAATAACGTTTCTGTACAACAGACAAATATTAAGTCAAACCAAACCACAGAAATATACCTACTCTCTACTTGCCTACAATCTGATTCCGTTATCCGTTATTCCTATAATAATAACAATTATATAGACGAATATATATATACTTAGACAAAATATGACTTACCTCTTACCTCAATGTATGATGTACGCACGCGATGAGACTGTGCGTGTGCTGTGCTGTGCTGGCACTAGTGCACACAAGCCCTGCAGACAGTTGGCTGGCTGGCTGGCTGGCTGGCTGGCTGGCTGGCTGGCTGGCTGAAATGTGATGAAATAAAACGTTAATTTTAATTTTAAAACTGAACAATGTCAATATAAAATTAAGTATATATACTTAAATAATAATTAAGTACCTTGTGGTTAGGTACTTAGTGTACCTACTTACTCATACATATTTAATAGGTACATAAAATAAATGTACGTAACATTTGTATTATTATTATATTTTATATTGATTAATAATATTATATCATATACTACCACTATTACTTAATAGAAAAAGAAAATAAAAAGTGTTTGTTTGTTATATTATATGATGAGTGTCTGTGTTACTTAGTGTAGTGATATTGAACGTGTTTTGGAACGTCGTACGTCATTGTTGAGAACTGTGGTGCGGTGGTGGTTATTTACTTCTATTATTGCACGAGTGAGATTAGATACTGGAGAATATTTAATTGATAATATAGTATAAATAATTCATTACTTTAAAACTTATATTGAAAACGTACTAAAATATCACGGTGTGAGACGTCCGTCCTTAAGTGGTGTTAAGCTGACGTACCTACGTGTTTTACGAAGGTTCACTTTTATACGTTCGGTGCGCTCGTATAATGTATTAATACAAAAGAAATGTTGATACGTTACAAGTTAGATATACTAGTTGTTGTTTTATCGATAGTTTTCACGTAAAACGTTGAGTTTTATAGAGAAAAATACATTTTGAACTGGACACTCTGTATGCTAGATAGACAGACGAGAATATAATACGTCATATCTCGGCCGTTCTACACTCGTTCAACTCGCTTAATGTACGAGACGATGGTCACTTTCATGTAATATATAAATATGTAAGTTTTTAATATAGTAACATAAGAAAAGTATTGTAAAAATTAATTTAATTAGATACGTGTTAGTGAAAAGTGTGAAGTGTTCATACGAGAAAACGTCCCGCGACAGAACGGCCCTCGTTACGGTAAAGTTTCCGAGTACCTGAGCGATCGGCTCTACGCGTATAGTATAGTGGCGACATCTACGTCTCTGCGACTCACTACTGTAACTACGTAATAGTCTATATATTATCGTCGTGTTTCGTGCGTCGTGCGTTAATTGCAAACAAGATGGCAGATACAGCGGTCTCAACCGAAGCTCCGGCTCCAGCGACACCAGCAAAAAAGGCAGCAAGACAGGCGGGTGGTGCCAAAAAACCTAAGGCTAAACCTACTCACCCGAAAACATCCGAGATGGTCAACAACGCAATTAAAGAGATGAAGGAGCGTAGCGGATCATCTTTGCAGGCGATCAAGAAATATATCGCGGCACACTACAAGGTCGACGCGGAAAAGCTGGCGCCGTTCATAAGAAAATATCTGAAGAGCGCCGTCGAATCCGGTGCACTCATCCAGACCAAGGGCAAGGGAGCATCCGGCTCGTTCAAGCTCGAATCAAAGTCTTCCTCGGCGAAGAAACCTAGCGCGAGCTCCGGCTCGGGCAAGTCCGCCGGTGGCAAAGGCGCCGCATCTGCCGCGTCAAAGGGTGCCAAGAAGGCGACCGCCTCGGCCGCCGGTGCCAAGAGCAAGAAGGCGGCAGCCGCGTCGGCGTCGGCCGCTTCTCCGTCCAAAGCCAAGGCATCAGCCGCGCCTAAGGACAAAAAGGCGGCCGCCGCCAAGAAGAAGCCCGCCGCCAAGAAAGCGGCCGCACCGGCCAAAGCCAAAGGTGGCGCCGCCCCCAAGGCCAAGAAGACCGCCAAGCCACCTACGAAGAAACCAAAGGCACCTAAACCTAAGAAGGCCGCCGCTACACCTAAATCGAAGCCGGCCGCAAAGAAGGCAACCGCAGCGAAGAAGTAAAACACAGTCTCCACGGCCGCTGACGCTGCTAACGAGTCTTACACGAGACGAGCTACACCTCCTCGCGTGCTGCGCGTGCTGTGCTGTACAAGTACAAGCGTGTGCGGACGCGGGCGGTCGTTCGTCCGGAACAGCGCTCGATATCAACCTCGGCGGCGGCGATTGCTGCCTGCTGCGTGCGAACTCGCTACCACGCTCCCGGAAGTCCGGGAGCGAGAGCGGCGCGCACAAATCAAAAAGCCCTTTTCAGGGCTAACAATATTTTCATTACATACAGTTTCTATGTGTATACAGAAAGAAAGTCAAAAACAAACCCTCTATAAACATATAATATTATATAAGATAATAATTATTATCTTATCATAATAGCATAATAATATAAACAAAATCAACAAGAGACCGAATACTCTTGTTTACACACAATAATAGGGTTAAGTTATATCATTGCAATACAATAGGTTCGGGTAAGAGCTCTGAGAGCTGTAGAGGGGTTGGTATACCTAGACAGATACACACAGTTATTAGTAGGTTATTAGTAGTATAGTAACATGTAACTACACTACACGCCCATTCGAATGAGACAACTAAAACAAACAATTACACACTCTCGAAGCATCATCACTGACCTATACTCGTAGATGTATCTTAATAGAAATTCTCATCAAATTAATCATGTACCATACCTACACAGTACATTACATACATCATAAATATTGCTTAGTTACATACCTACTACACTTACTACAACGACTAAATAAAAGTTAGTTACCTATTCAATACCTAACTAACGTACGTCGTAGGTCTGTACATACACCTAATAAAATAATTATGACACGTTCTTGATCAATCAATGAATAAAATCTAATCTAATAATATTATTACATATTTATGTAATATAAATAATAAAATAGGTATAGGTAGCTAAAGGTGGTCAAACAATTTCCACAAAATTTTTCAATTCATCAATGTTCTGTTCAGCGCGACACCGCCCGACTGCCCGCGCACGACACGACTACGTTATAGTCGCGCACGACGCGGTGCGGTGCGCTCCCTCCACTGGGGTGCGCTTCGATGAGAGCGTTCGAATATATAAATAGGAAAACGTTGAATTTTTGGACTCATTGTAAACTTATAGCTCGTTGCGCGCGCACGTTACGCTCGCAACTCTTCGCTCTCTATTCTTATTTGACAACACAACTCACATTCGCACATCAAGATGTCCGGTCGCGGCAAAGGTGGAAAAGTTAAGGGGAAGGCAAAGTCTCGTTCAAACCGTGCCGGTCTTCAGTTTCCAGTCGGTCGTATACACAGGTTGCTGCGTAACGGCAATTACGCCGAGCGCGTTGGTGCCGGCGCACCTGTGTACCTAGCCGCCGTGATGGAATACCTGGCGGCCGAAGTACTCGAGTTGGCCGGCAACGCAGCTAGAGACAACAAGAAGACCAGGATCATTCCTCGTCATCTACAATTGGCCATCCGCAACGACGAGGAGTTGAACAAACTTCTATCCGGCGTTACCATCGCACAGGGCGGCGTTCTGCCTAACATTCAAGCGGTTCTCCTGCCCAAGAAGACCGAGAAGAAAGCCTAAGTAACTCGCGCGTTTGTTATACTTACAACATTCGCCTAGTTCGGCTGGCGGCGCTTATAGAACGCGAACACTACACAATTGTGTCGTGTATCGTGATCAAAAGGCCCTTTTAAGGGCCACAATATATATCATAATCACTTTTCATATCAAATAAAAGGATTGTCTCTGTTTATGAAACACGAAAGTCAAATTCCAACTCCTACCTAACTATCTAACCACTAAACTACATTAATTATATACCGACACACTCACTTTATAGTTTATAATTATTTTTATCAAGTATGTATATTTTATAATTTATTGACGAAAAACGTACCTGCCACAAGGTACGAATACATATCAATATAATATAGTAAGTAGAGTATGTATGCAACAAAACAAAGCAATAAGTTAGTACATACATAGGTAAACAAGCTAACTAGATATTATTTATTACTATTCTATTCTATATAATACAACAGTAATTGTGTAACTAACTAACTAATATGCAAACAATATACAACGACGATATAGTTCCCGCTTAGGTATCGGCTAGTTTTGATACGATTTTATATTATACATACTTTAGAAAATATAATCGTGTACGGGTGTGTGTGAGTGTTATGTTGTGTAGCTATTAGAGTGAGCGGAAAGTGTGTGTGCCGCGTCACCCGGCCGTGCGCGACGTCTACTAAACATAATATTGCCGAGCTCTGATTGGTCGATACGTTGTGGGGAGCTCGAACGGCGCGCCTCGCTCTCTCTCGACTATCCGGTCAATATATATAAACTGCAATTTTATTGAGCCACCCAGAACACTTCTGAACTTCACAACGTACGGTTGTGTCGGTTAGTTTCGTTCGTATTTTGCATTTGTTAACAATTCATAATGCCGCCAAAGACGAGTGGTAAGGCAGCCAAAAAATCTGGCAAGGCCCAAAAGAACATCTCGAAGACCGATAAGAAAAAGAAGAAGCACAAGAGGAAGGAGAGCTACGCCATTTACATCTACAAAGTGCTCAAACAGGTCCACCCCGACACCGGTATCTCCAGTAAGGCCATGTCAATCATGAACTCTTTCGTGAACGACATCTTCGAACGTATCGCCGCCGAAGCTTCACGTCTCGCCCACTACAACAAGAGATCCACCATCACCTCTAGGGAGGTACAGACATCAGTGAGGTTGCTGTTGCCCGGTGAACTCGCCAAGCACGCCGTCAGCGAGGGTACAAAGGCCGTCACCAAGTACACCAGCTCCAAGTAAATGTGTCCTACACCTATGTGTGTGAGGTCGTCACATACGATGATATGATATTCATGTTTGTTGCATGTGACACGCTCAAAAGGCCCTTTTCAGGGCCACAAATATTGTCATGTTTTATAACTGTTTCTATGAAGTGAACAAAAAAAGTCCAAATAATTCAATAGTTACTCTTGGTAATTAACTACTTGCGGTCTTTCTTTAATAAAATTATTAAATACCTAGTAAGTATAGGTACGAACAGACCTGCTATATTGGGAGATATACACCTATAATGAAATTTTAAACAAATATGTCTGTAGTTTAGTTGTGGTAGTAGTGGTAATAATGTATGTGTATGTATGTATGTACTTACACAAAACAATCTAATAATAATAATATATTAAATTGATCTATCAAATAACAATACTTACATTATATTATCTAATTTGCTTATATAAAATATAGACAGTTAGTAGTAGGTAATCTACTTAACCTAATCACATAGGTTCACAACACACACATATTATACTATATATTATTCTAGTTGCATATGTACCTACACCGTGCACATAGACATATTATTATCATAAAAAGTTCGTTATGAAAAGTAAATAATAAATAATAACTAGGTATATACGTATAAAAATTATGAAATAGGTACATTTATGTACATTAATTGATTAATGATTACTTTGGCTTACTTGATAAGTACCTATATTAATATAGTATACATAGGTATAATTAAAACTACCTAAACTACCTAACCTCAATATCAAATTAAAATTTACAAAATATTATGAATCGTTCGGATGATGTTGTATTGTGAACTAGCGCGCTCGCATCGGTCGGCTACGTACGTAGACGAGCGAGCGCACAACACCGCACCGCACGTATAAATACAAGTGGTTATCCGTCCGAGCGTCGCATTCTATCACGAATCGTTCCCGCGCGCAGACGTCCGTTCGTTCGTTGAGAAGAATTTGATTGAAAATGGCTCGTACCAAGCAGACCGCTCGCAAATCCACCGGTGGCAAAGCCCCGAGGAAACAGCTCGCTACCAAAGCTGCCCGCAAGAGTGCACCGGCTACCGGCGGTGTCAAGAAACCACATCGTTACCGTCCCGGCACCGTCGCTCTTCGTGAGATCCGTCGTTATCAGAAGAGCACCGAACTCCTGATCCGCAAACTGCCTTTCCAGCGTCTGGTGCGTGAAATAGCACAGGACTTCAAGACCGATCTTCGCTTCCAGAGTTCCGCCGTCATGGCACTGCAGGAGGCGAGCGAGGCGTATTTGGTCGGTCTCTTTGAGGACACAAACCTTTGCGCAATTCACGCTAAACGCGTTACCATCATGCCAAAGGACATTCAATTGGCGCGCAGGATCAGAGGCGAACGCGCTTAATCGAGAGTTGTTGGCTTTGGCTAGTATGAGCGTATACGCGTTTCAGTTGTACCGTATGTTGTGTGACATACTGAGCGTTGAAATGATTACGCTTTCACCCAAAAGGCCCTTTTCAGGGCCACATATATTTCATATATTAATATCATATTTTGATATTATAATATGTTTCTCTATGGACAGATTGATAAATAAGTCGTTACTCTTAGTATTAAAATACAATGAATATTATGTTGGTATGGTACCTGGTTGCTACCTACTACACACTACACTACCGTACCACCACCGCCTGTATTATATATTATTATATATTAATATTATATTTATAGACATTTGCCTAACATAACATAGTATGAAATGAATACATTATTACGCTTCTGTGAGCTCGTAGAATATAGGTTCGTGTTAGGTTTATTGTGTTAACCCATAAGGAAATATCGTTTAGCTAAGTCGACATAATTTATATATATTTTGGTATACTTTACTTATTACTTACATAGGTATATAAATTTTACCTTAACTGATATAATATTATATCACACGACACACAAGCAAATCAACATGAATTATTTCATATTTCGCATCGTACGAATCGAACGATACAGTTTTTATATTGTATTTATTATTAATAAAGTGCATTTATTTTATTTTATTATGTGAAATCGTCGTCGTGTATGTATGAATGTAGTAATGTACGTGATGTACACAGAGCGCAGTGCGCCGGCTAGCGAGCGAGCCGACCGGGTGGCTGAGCCGAGCTCGGCGCCGAACGTAACGCGCGTCGCTCGTCCCGTGAAACTATATAAAGAGACCGGCCGGGGACGTTTTACATCCAGTCGTTCGCCAGCGCTCGCCGTTTAACAACGTGTGCGCGCTCGTCATTTGTCTGTGCAAGCTTCACTAAGAAAAACATACCAACAAGATGACCGGTCGCGGTAAGGGAGGAAAAGGTCTGGGGAAAGGAGGAGCCAAGCGTCACAGGAAAGTGCTTCGTGATAACATCCAGGGTATTACGAAGCCGGCCATCCGTCGTTTGGCGCGCAGAGGCGGTGTCAAGCGTATCTCCGGTCTTATTTACGAAGAGACCCGCGGTGTGCTCAAAGTGTTCCTCGAGAACGTTATCCGCGACGCCGTCACTTACACCGAACACGCCAAGAGGAAGACGGTCACAGCCATGGACGTCGTCTACGCTCTGAAGCGTCAAGGTCGCACTCTGTACGGTTTCGGTGGTTAAGTTAATCAAAAAGCCGATACACACCGTAAGCTTTTAGTGTTATGTCGAATTTTCGATATATACACTATTAGTGAACAAAAGGCCCTTTTCAGGGCCGCATATGATTCGTGTTATTTATTATTAATAAAATAACGTTTCTGTACAACAGACAAATATTAAGTCAAACCAAACCACAGAAATATACCTACTCTCTACTTGCCTACAATCTGATTCCGTTATCCGTTATTCCTATAATAATAACAATTATATAGACGAATATATATATACTTAGACAAAATATGACTTACCTCTTACCTCAATGTATGATGTACGCACGCGATGAGACTGTGCGTGTGCTGTGCTGTGCTGGCACTAGTGCACACAAGCCCTGCAGACAGTTGGCTGGCTGGCTGGCTGGCTGGCTGGCTGGCTGGCTGGCTGGCTGAAATGTGATGAAATAAAACGTTAATTTTAATTTTAAAACTGAACAATGTCAATATAAAATTAAGTATATATACTTAAATAATAATTAAGTACCTTGTGGTTAGGTACTTAGTGTACCTACTTACTCATACATATTTAATAGGTACATAAAATAAATGTACGTAACATTTGTATTATTATTATATTTTATATTTATTAATAATATTATATCATATACTACCACTATTACTTAATAGAAAAAGAAAATAAAAAGTGTTTGTTTGTTATATTATATGATGAGTGTCTGTGTTACTTAGTGTAGTGATATTGAACGTGTTTTGGAACGTCGTACGTCATTGTTGAGAACTGTGGTGCGGTGGTGGTTATTTACTTCTATTATTGCACGAGTGAGATTAGATACTGGAGAATATTTAATTGATAATATAGTATAAATAATTCATTACTTTAAAACTTATATTGAAAACGTACTAAAATATCACGGTGTGAGACGTCCGTCCTTAAGTGGTGTTAAGCTGACGTACCTACGTGTTTTACGAAGGTTCACTTTTATACGTTCGGTGCGCTCGTATAATGTATTAATACAAAAGAAATGTTGATACGTTACAAGTTAGATATACTAGTTGTTGTTTTATCGATAGTTTTCACGTAAAACGTTGAGTTTTATAGAGAAAAATACATTTTGAACTGGACACTCTGTATGCTAGATAGACAGACGAGAATATAATACGTCATATCTCGGCCGTTCTACACTCGTTCAACTCGCTTAATGTACGAGACGATGGTCACTTTCATGTAATATATAAATATGTAAGTTTTTAATATAGTAACATAAGAAAAGTATTGTAAAAATTAATTTAATTAGATACGTGTTAGTGAAAAGTGTGAAGTGTTCATACGAGAAAACGTCCCGCGACAGAACGGCCCTCGTTACGGTAAAGTTTCCGAGTACCTGAGCGATCGGCTCTACGCGTATAGTATAGTGGCGACATCTACGTCTCTGCGACTCACTACTGTAACTACGTAATAGTCTATATATTATCGTCGTGTTTCGTGCGTCGTGCGTTAATTGCAAACAAGATGGCAGATACAGCGGTCTCAACCGAAGCTCCGGCTCCAGCGACACCAGCAAAAAAGGCAGCAAGACAGGCGGGTGGTGCCAAAAAACCTAAGGCTAAACCTACTCACCCGAAAACATCCGAGATGGTCAACAACGCAATTAAAGAGATGAAGGAGCGTAGCGGATCATCTTTGCAGGCGATCAAGAAATATATCGCGGCACACTACAAGGTCGACGCGGAAAAGCTGGCGCCGTTCATAAGAAAATATCTGAAGAGCGCCGTCGAATCCGGTGCACTCATCCAGACCAAGGGCAAGGGAGCATCCGGCTCGTTCAAGCTCGAATCAAAGTCTTCCTCGGCGAAGAAACCTAGCGCGAGCTCCGGCTCGGGCAAGTCCGCCGGTGGCAAAGGCGCCGCATCTGCCGCGTCAAAGGGTGCCAAGAAGGCGACCGCCTCGGCCGCCGGTGCCAAGAGCAAGAAGGCGGCAGCCGCGTCGGCGTCGGCCGCTTCTCCGTCCAAAGCCAAGGCATCAGCCGCGCCTAAGGACAAAAAGGCGGCCGCCGCCAAGAAGAAGCCCGCCGCCAAGAAAGCGGCCGCACCGGCCAAAGCCAAAGGTGGCGCCGCCCCCAAGGCCAAGAAGACCGCCAAGCCACCTACGAAGAAACCAAAGGCACCTAAACCTAAGAAGGCCGCCGCTACACCTAAATCGAAGCCGGCCGCAAAGAAGGCAACCGCAGCGAAGAAGTAAAACACAGTCTCCACGGCCGCTGACGCTGCTAACGAGTCTTACACGAGACGAGCTACACCTCCACGCGTGCTGCGCGTGCTGTGCTGTACAAGTACAAGCGTGTGCGGACGCGGGCGGTCGTTCGTCCGGAACAGCGCTCGATATCAACCTCGGCGGCGGCGATTGCTGCCTGCTGCAATGCTGCTGCGTGCGAACTCGCTACCACGCTCCCGGAAGTCCGGGAGCGAGAGCGGCGCGCACAAATCAAAAAGCCCTTTTCAGGGCTAACAATATTTTCATTACATACAGTTTCTATGTGTATACAGAAAGAAAGTCAAAAACAAACCCTCTATAAACATATAATATTATATAAGATAATAATTATTATCTTATCATAATAGCATAATAATATAAACAAAATCAACAAGAGACCGAATACTCTTGTTTACACACAATAATAGGGTTAAGTTATATCATTGCAATACAATAGGTTCGGGTAAGAGCTCTGAGAGCTGTAGAGGGGTTGGTATACCTAGACAGATACACACAGTTATTAGTAGGTATTAGTATAGTAACATGTAACTACACTACACGCCCATTCGAATGAGACAACTAAAACAAACAATTACACACTCTCGAAGCATCATCACTGACCTCTATACTCGTAGATGTATCTTAATAGAAATTCTCATCAAATTAATCATGTACCTACCTACACAGTACATTACATACATCATAAATATTGCTTAGTTACATACCTACTACACTTACTACAACGACTAAATAAAAGTTAGTTACCTATTCAATACCTAACTAACGTACGTCGTAGGTCTGTACATACACCTAATAAAATAATTATGACACGTTCTTGATCAATCAATGAATAAAATCTAATCTAATAATATTATTACATATTTATGTAATATAAATAATAAAATAGGTATAGGTAGCTAAAGGTGGTCAAACAATTTCCACAAAATTTTTCAATTCATCAATGTTCTGTTCAGCGCGACACCGCCCGACTGCCCGCGCACGACACGACTACGTTATAGTCGCGCACGACGCGGTGCGGTGCGCTCCCTCCACTGGGGTGCGCTTCGATGAGAGCGTTCGAATATATAAATAGGAAAACGTTGAATTTTTGGACTCATTGTAAACTTATAGCTCGTTGCGCGCGCACGTTACGCTCGCAACTCTTCGCTCTCTATTCTTATTTGACAACTCACATTCGCACATCAAGATGTCCGGTCGCGGCAAAGGTGGAAAAGTTAAGGGGAAGGCAAAGTCTCGTTCAAACCGTGCCGGTCTTCAGTTTCCAGTCGGTCGTATACACAGGTTGCTGCGTAACGGCAATTACGCCGAGCGCGTTGGTGCCGGCGCACCTGTGTACCTAGCCGCCGTGATGGAATACCTGGCGGCCGAAGTACTCGAGTTGGCCGGCAACGCAGCTAGAGACAACAAGAAGACCAGGATCATTCCTCGTCATCTACAATTGGCCATCCGCAACGACGAGGAGTTGAACAAACTTCTATCCGGCGTTACCATCGCACAGGGCGGCGTTCTGCCTAACATTCAAGCGGTTCTCCTGCCCAAGAAGACCGAGAAGAAAGCCTAAGTAACTCGCGCGTTTGTTATACTTACAACATTCGCCTAGTTCGGCTGGCGGCGCTTATAGAACGCGAACACTACACAATTGTGTCGTGTATCGTGATCAAAAGGCCCTTTTAAGGGCCACAATATATATCATAATCACTTTTCATATCAAATAAAAGGATTGTCTCTGTTTATGAAACACGAAAGTCAAATTCCAACTCCTACCTAACTATCTAACCACTAAACTACATTAATTATATACCGACACACTCACTTTATAGTTTATAATTATTTTTATCAAGTATGTATATTTTATAATTTATTGACGAAAAACGTACCTGCCACAAGGTACGAATACATATCAATATAATATAGTAAGTAGAGTATGTATGCAACAAAACAAAGCAATAAGTTAGTACATACATAGGTAAACAAGCTAACTAGATATTATTTATTACTATTCTATTCTATATAATACAACAGTAATTGTGTAACTAACTAACTAATATGCAAACAATATACAACGACGATATAGTTCCCGCTTAGGTATCGGCTAGTTTTGATACGATTTTATATTATACATACTTTAGAAAATATAATCGTGTACGGGTGTGTGTGAGTGTTATGTTGTGTAGCTATTAGAGTGAGCGGAAAGTGTGTGTGCCGCGTCACCCGGCCGCGCGCGACGTCTACTAAACATAATATTGCCGAGCTCTGATTGGTCGATACGTTGTGGGGAGCTCGAACGGCGCGCCTCGCTCTCTCTCGACTATCCGGTCAATATATATAAACTGCAATTTTATTGAGCCACCCAGAACACTTCTGAACTTCACAACGTACGGTTGTGTCGGTTAGTTTCGTTCGTATTTTGCATTTGTTAACAATTCATAATGCCGCCAAAGACGAGTGGTAAGGCAGCCAAAAAATCTGGCAAGGCCCAAAAGAACATCTCGAAGACCGATAAGAAAAAGAAGAAGCACAAGAGGAAGGAGAGCTACGCCATTTACATCTACAAAGTGCTCAAACAGGTCCACCCCGACACCGGTATCTCCAGTAAGGCCATGTCAATCATGAACTCTTTCGTGAACGACATCTTCGAACGTATCGCCGCCGAAGCTTCACGTCTCGCCCACTACAACAAGAGATCCACCATCACCTCTAGGGAGGTACAGACATCAGTGAGGTTGCTGTTGCCCGGTGAACTCGCCAAGCACGCCGTCAGCGAGGGTACAAAGGCCGTCACCAAGTACACCAGCTCCAAGTAAATGTGTCCTACACCTATGTGTGTGAGGTCGTCACATACGATGATATGATATTCATGTTTGTTGCATGTGACACGCTCAAAAGGCCCTTTTCAGGGCCACAAATATTGTCATGTTTTATAACTGTTTCTATGAAGTGAACAAAAAAAGTCCAAATAATTCAATAGTTACTCTTGGTAACTAACTACTTGCGGTCTTTCTTTAATAAAATTATTAAATACCTAGTAAGTATAGGTACGAACAGACCTGCTATATTGGGAGATATACACCTATAATGAAATTTTAAACAAAATATGTCTGTAGTTTAGTTGTGGTAGTAGTGGTAATAATGTATGTGTATGTATGTATGTACTTACACAAAACAATCTAATAATAATAATATATTAAATTGATCTATCAAATAACAATACTTACATTATATTATCTAATTTGCTTATATAAAATATAGACAGTTAGTAGTAGGTAATCTACTTAACCTAATCACATAGGTTCACAACACACACATATTATACTATATATTATTCTAGTTGCATATGTACCTACACCGTGCACATAGACATATTATTATCATAAAAAGTTCGTTATGAAAAGTAAATAATAAATAATAACTAGGTATATACGTATAAAAATTATGAAATAGGTACATTTATGTACATTAATTGATTAATGATTACTTTGGCTTACTTGATAAGTACCTATATTAATATAGTATACATAGGTATAATTAAAACTACCTAAACTACCTAACCTCAATATCAAATTAAAATTTACAAAATATTATGAATCGTTCGGATGATGTTGTATTGTGAACTAGCGCGCTCGCATCGGTCGGCTACGTACGTAGACGAGCGAGCGCACAACACCGCACCGCACGTATAAATACAAGTGGTTATCCGTCCGAGCGTCGCATTCTATCACGAATCGTTCCCGCGCGCAGACGTCCGTTCGTTCGTTGAGAAGAATTTGATTGAAAATGGCTCGTACCAAGCAGACCGCTCGCAAATCCACCGGTGGCAAAGCCCCGAGGAAACAGCTCGCTACCAAAGCTGCCCGCAAGAGTGCACCGGCTACCGGCGGTGTCAAGAAACCACATCGTTACCGTCCCGGCACCGTCGCTCTTCGTGAGATCCGTCGTTATCAGAAGAGCACCGAACTCCTGATCCGCAAACTGCCTTTCCAGCGTCTGGTGCGTGAAATAGCACAGGACTTCAAGACCGATCTTCGCTTCCAGAGTTCCGCCGTCATGGCACTGCAGGAGGCGAGCGAGGCGTATTTGGTCGGTCTCTTTGAGGACACAAACCTTTGCGCAATTCACGCTAAACGCGTTACCATCATGCCAAAGGACATTCAATTGGCGCGCAGGATCAGAGGCGAACGCGCTTAATCGAGAGTTGTTGGCTTTGGCTAGTATGAGCGTATACGCGTTTCAGTTGTACCGTATGTTGTGTGACATACTGAGCGTTGAAATGATTACGCTTTCACCCAAAAGGCCCTTTTCAGGGCCACATATATTTCATATATTAATATCATATTTTGATATTATATGTTTCTCTATGGACAGATTGATAAAAATAAGTCGTTACTCTTAGTATTAAAATACAATGAATATTATGTTGGTATGGTACCTGGTTGCTACCTACTACACACTACACTACCGTACCACCACCGCCTGTATTATATATTATTATATATTAATATTATATTTATAGACATTTGCCTAACATAACATAGTATGAAATGAATACATTATTACGCTTCTGTGAGCTCGTAGAATATAGGTTCGTGTTAGGTTTATTGTGTTAACCCATAAGGAAATATCGTTTAGCTAAGTCGACATAATTTATATATATTTTGGTATACTTTACTTATTACACAAATTTACATAGGTATATAAATTTTACCTTAACTGATATAATATTATATCACACGACACACAAGCAAATCAACATGAATTATTTCATATTTCGCATCGTACGAATCGAACGATACAGTTTTTATATTGTATTTATTATTAATAAAGTGCATTTATTTTATTTTATTATGTGAAATCGTCGTCGTGTATGTATGAATGTAGTAATGTACGTGATGTACACAGAGCGCAGTGCGCCGGCTAGCGAGCGAGCCGACCGGGTGGCTGAGCCGAGCTCGGCGCCGAACGTAACGCGCGTCGCTCGTCCCGTGAAACTATATAAAGAGACCGGCCGGGGACGTTTTACATCCAGTCGTTCGCCAGCGCTCGCCGTTTAACAACGTGTGCGCGCTCGTCATTTGTCTGTGCAAGCTTCACTAAGAAAAACATACCAACAAGATGACCGGTCGCGGTAAGGGAGGAAAAGGTCTGGGGAAAGGAGGAGCCAAGCGTCACAGGAAAGTGCTTCGTGATAACATCCAGGGTATTACGAAGCCGGCCATCCGTCGTTTGGCGCGCAGAGGCGGTGTCAAGCGTATCTCCGGTCTTATTTACGAAGAGACCCGCGGTGTGCTCAAAGTGTTCCTCGAGAACGTTATCCGCGACGCCGTCACTTACACCGAACACGCCAAGAGGAAGACGGTCACAGCCATGGACGTCGTCTACGCTCTGAAGCGTCAAGGTCGCACTCTGTACGGTTTCGGTGGTTAAGTTAATCAAAAAGCCGATACACACCGTAAGCTTTTAGTGTTATGTCGAATTTTCGATATATACACTATTAGTGAACAAAAGGCCCTTTTCAGGGCCGCATATGATTCGTGTTATTTATTATTAATAAAATAACGTTTCTGTACAACAGACAAATATTAAGTCAAACCAAACCACAGAAATATACCTACTCTCTACTTGCCTACAATCTGATTCCGTTATCCGTTATTCCTATAATAATAACAATTATATAGACGAATATATATATTATATACTTAGACAAAATATGACTTACCTCTTACCTCAATGTATGATGTACGCACGCGATGAGACTGTGCGTGTGCTGTGCTGTGCTGGCACTAGTGCACACAAGCCCTGCAGACAGTTGGCTGGCTGGCTGGCTGGCTGGCTGGCTGGCTGGCTGGCTGGCTGGCTGGCTGGCTGGCTGGCTGGCTGGCTGGCTGGCTGAAATGTGATGAAATAAAACGTTAATTTTAATTTTAAAACTGAACAATGTCAATATAAAATTAAGTATATATACTTAAATAATAATTAAGTACCTTGTGGTTAGGTACTTAGTGTACCTACTTACTCATACATATTTAATAGGTACATAAAATAAATGTACGTAACATTTGTATTATTATTATATTTTATATTTATTAATAATATTATATCATATACTACCACTATTACTTAATAGAAAAAGAAAATAAAAAGTGTTTGTTTGTTATATTATAATAATATGATGAGTGTCTGTGTTACTTAGTGTAGTGATATTGAACGTGTTTTGGAACGTCGTACGTCATTGTTGAGAACTGTGGTGCGGTGGTGGTTATTTACTTCTATTATTGCACGAGTGAGATTAGATACTGGAGAATATTTAATTGATAATATAGTATAAATAATTCATTACTTTAAAACTTATATTGAAAACGTACTAAAATATCACGGTGTGAGACGTCCGTCCTTAAGTGGTGTTAAGCTGACGTACGTGTTTTACGAAGGTTCACTTTTATACGTTCGGTGCGCTCGTATAATGTATTAATACAAAAGAAATGTTGATACGTTACAAGTTAGATATACTAGTTGTTGTTTTATCGATAGTTTTCACGTAAAACGTTGAGTTTTATAGAGAAAAATACATTTTGAACTGGACACTCTGTATGCTAGATAGACAGACGAGAATATAATACGTCATATCTCGGCCGTTCTACACTCGTTCAACTCGCTTAATGTACGAGACGATGGTCACTTTCATGATATATATAAATATGTAAGTTTTTAATATAGTAACATAAGAAAAGTATTGTAAAAATTAATTTAATTAGATACGTGTTAGTGAAAAGTGTGAAGTGTTCATACGAGAAAACGTCCCGCGACAGAACGGCCCTCGTTACGGTAAAGTTTCCGAGTACCTGAGCGATCGGCTCTACGCGTATAGTATAGTGGCGACATCTACGTCTCTGCGACTCACTACTGTAACTACGTAATAGTCTATATATTATCGTCGTGTTTCGTGCGTCGTGCGTTAATTGCAAACAAGATGGCAGATACAGCGGTCTCAACCGAAGCTCCGGCTCCAGCGACACCAGCAAAAAAGGCAGCAAGACAGGCGGGTGGTGCCAAAAAACCTAAGGCTAAACCTACTCACCCGAAAACATCCGAGATGGTCAACAACGCAATTAAAGAGATGAAGGAGCGTAGCGGATCATCTTTGCAGGCGATCAAGAAATATATCGCGGCACACTACAAGGTCGACGCGGAAAAGCTGGCGCCGTTCATAAGAAAATATCTGAAGAGCGCCGTCGAATCCGGTGCACTCATCCAGACCAAGGGCAAGGGAGCATCCGGCTCGTTCAAGCTCGAATCAAAGTCTTCCTCGGCGAAGAAACCTAGCGCGAGCTCCGGCTCGGGCAAGTCCGCCGGTGGCAAAGGCGCCGCATCTGCCGCGTCAAAGGGTGCCAAGAAGGCGACCGCCTCGGCCGCCGGTGCCAAGAGCAAGAAGGCGGCAGCCGCGTCGGCGTCGGCCGCTTCTCCGTCCAAAGCCAAGGCATCAGCCGCGCCTAAGGACAAAAAGGCGGCCGCCGCCAAGAAGAAGCCCGCCGCCAAGAAAGCGGCCGCACCGGCCAAAGCCAAAGGTGGCGCCGCCCCCAAGGCCAAGAAGACCGCCAAGCCACCTACGAAGAAACCAAAGGCACCTAAACCTAAGAAGGCCGCCGCTACACCTAAATCGAAGCCGGCCGCAAAGAAGGCAACCGCAGCGAAGAAGTAAAACACAGTCTCCACGGCCGCTGACGCTGCTAACGAGTCTTACACGAGACGAGCTACACCTCCACGCGTGCTGCGCGTGCTGTGCTGTACAAGTACAAGCGTGTGCGGACGCGGGCGGTCGTTCGTCCGGAACAGCGCTCGATATCAACCTCGGCGGCGGCGATTGCTGCCTGCTGCAATGCTGCTGCGTGCGAACTCGCTACCACGCTCCCGGAAGTCCGGGAGCGAGAGCGGCGCGCACAAATCAAAAAGCCCTTTTCAGGGCTAACAATATTTTCATTACATACAGTTTCTATGTGTATACAGAAAGAAAGTCAAAAACAAACCCTCTATAAACATATAATATTATATAAGATAATAATTATTATCTTATCATAATAGCATAATAATATAAACAAAATCAACAAGAGACCGAATACTCTTGTTTACACACAATAATAGGGTTAAGTTATATCATTGCAATACAATAGGTTCGGGTAAGAGCTCTGAGAGCTGTAGAGGGGTTGGTATACCTAGACAGATACACACAGTTATTAGTAGGTATTAGTATAGTAACATGTAACTACACTACACGCCCATTCGAATGAGACAACTAAAACAAACAATTACACACTCTCGAAGCATCATCACTGACCTCTATACTCGTAGATGTATCTTAATAGAAATTCTCATCAAATTAATCATGTACCTACCTACACAGTACATTACATACATCATAAATATTGCTTAGTTACATACCTACTACACTTACTACAACGACTAAATAAAAGTTAGTTACCTATTCAATACCTAACTAACGTACGTCGTAGGTCTGTACATACACCTAATAAAATAATTATGACACGTTCTTGATCAATCAATGAATAAAATCTAATCTAATAATATTATTACATATTTATGTAATATAAATAATAAAATAGGTATAGGTAGCTAAAGGTGGTCAAACAATTTCCACAAAATTTTTCAATTCATCAATGTTCTGTTCAGCGCGACACCGCCCGACTGCCCGCGCACGACACGACTACGTTATAGTCGCGCACGACGCGGTGCGGTGCGCTCCCTCCACTGGGGTGCGCTTCGATGAGAGCGTTCGAATATATAAATAGGAAAACGTTGAATTTTTGGACTCATTGTAAACTTATAGCTCGTTGCGCGCGCACGTTACGCTCGCAACTCTTCGCTCTCTATTCTTATTTGACAACTCACATTCGCACATCAAGATGTCCGGTCGCGGCAAAGGTGGAAAAGTTAAGGGGAAGGCAAAGTCTCGTTCAAACCGTGCCGGTCTTCAGTTTCCAGTCGGTCGTATACACAGGTTGCTGCGTAACGGCAATTACGCCGAGCGCGTTGGTGCCGGCGCACCTGTGTACCTAGCCGCCGTGATGGAATACCTGGCGGCCGAAGTACTCGAGTTGGCCGGCAACGCAGCTAGAGACAACAAGAAGACCAGGATCATTCCTCGTCATCTACAATTGGCCATCCGCAACGACGAGGAGTTGAACAAACTTCTATCCGGCGTTACCATCGCACAGGGCGGCGTTCTGCCTAACATTCAAGCGGTTCTCCTGCCCAAGAAGACCGAGAAGAAAGCCTAAGTAACTCGCGCGTTTGTTATACTTACAACATTCGCCTAGTTCGGCTGGCGGCGCTTATAGAACGCGAACACTACACAATTGTGTCGTGTATCGTGATCAAAAGGCCCTTTTAAGGGCCACAATATATATCATAATCACTTTTCATATCAAATAAAAGGATTGTCTCTGTTTATGAAACACGAAAGTCAAATTCCAACTCCTACCTAACTATCTAACCACTAAACTACATTAATTATATACCGACACACTCACTTTATAGTTTATAATTATTTTTATCAAGTATGTATATTTTATAATTTATTGACGAAAAACGTACCTGCCACAAGGTACGAATACATATCAATATAATATAGTAAGTAGAGTATGTATGCAACAAAACAAAGCAATAAGTTAGTACATACATAGGTAAACAAGCTAACTAGATATTATTTATTACTATTCTATTCTATATAATACAACAGTAATTGTGTAACTAACTAACTAATATGCAAACAATATACAACGACGATATAGTTCCCGCTTAGGTATCGGCTAGTTTTGATACGATTTTATATTATACATACTTTAGAAAATATAATCGTGTACGGGTGTGTGTGAGTGTTATGTTGTGTAGCTATTAGAGTGAGCGGAAAGTGTGTGTGCCGCGTCACCCGGCCGCGCGCGACGTCTACTAAACATAATATTGCCGAGCTCTGATTGGTCGATACGTTGTGGGGAGCTCGAACGGCGCGCCTCGCTCTCTCTCGACTATCCGGTCAATATATATAAACTGCAATTTTATTGAGCCACCCAGAACACTTCTGAACTTCACAACGTACGGTTGTGTCGGTTAGTTTCGTTCGTATTTTGCATTTGTTAACAATTCATAATGCCGCCAAAGACGAGTGGTAAGGCAGCCAAAAAATCTGGCAAGGCCCAAAAGAACATCTCGAAGACCGATAAGAAAAAGAAGAAGCACAAGAGGAAGGAGAGCTACGCCATTTACATCTACAAAGTGCTCAAACAGGTCCACCCCGACACCGGTATCTCCAGTAAGGCCATGTCAATCATGAACTCTTTCGTGAACGACATCTTCGAACGTATCGCCGCCGAAGCTTCACGTCTCGCCCACTACAACAAGAGATCCACCATCACCTCTAGGGAGGTACAGACATCAGTGAGGTTGCTGTTGCCCGGTGAACTCGCCAAGCACGCCGTCAGCGAGGGTACAAAGGCCGTCACCAAGTACACCAGCTCCAAGTAAATGTGTCCTACACCTATGTGTGTGAGGTCGTCACATACGATGATATGATATTCATGTTTGTTGCATGTGACACGCTCAAAAGGCCCTTTTCAGGGCCACAAATATTGTCATGTTTTATAACTGTTTCTATGAAGTGAACAAAAAAAGTCCAAATAATTCAATAGTTACTCTTGGTAACTAACTACTTGCGGTCTTTCTTTAATAAAATTATTAAATACCTAGTAAGTATAGGTACGAACAGACCTGCTATATTGGGAGATATACACCTATAATGAAATTTTAAACAAAATATGTCTGTAGTTTAGTTGTGGTAGTAGTGGTAATAATGTATGTGTATGTATGTATGTACTTACACAAAACAATCTAATAATAATAATATATTAAATTGATCTATCAAATAACAATACTTACATTATATTATCTAATTTGCTTATATAAAATATAGACAGTTAGTAGTAGGTAATCTACTTAACCTAATCACATAGGTTCACAACACACACATATTATACTATATATTATTCTAGTTGCATATGTACCTACACCGTGCACATAGACATATTATTATCATAAAAAGTTCGTTATGAAAAGTAAATAATAAATAATAACTAGGTATATACGTATAAAAATTATGAAATAGGTACATTTATGTACATTAATTGATTAATGATTACTTTGGCTTACTTGATAAGTACCTATATTAATATAGTATACATAGGTATAATTAAAACTACCTAAACTACCTAACCTCAATATCAAATTAAAATTTACAAAATATTATGAATCGTTCGGATGATGTTGTATTGTGAACTAGCGCGCTCGCATCGGTCGGCTACGTACGTAGACGAGCGAGCGCACAACACCGCACCGCACGTATAAATACAAGTGGTTATCCGTCCGAGCGTCGCATTCTATCACGAATCGTTCCCGCGCGCAGACGTCCGTTCGTTCGTTGAGAAGAATTTGATTGAAAATGGCTCGTACCAAGCAGACCGCTCGCAAATCCACCGGTGGCAAAGCCCCGAGGAAACAGCTCGCTACCAAAGCTGCCCGCAAGAGTGCACCGGCTACCGGCGGTGTCAAGAAACCACATCGTTACCGTCCCGGCACCGTCGCTCTTCGTGAGATCCGTCGTTATCAGAAGAGCACCGAACTCCTGATCCGCAAACTGCCTTTCCAGCGTCTGGTGCGTGAAATAGCACAGGACTTCAAGACCGATCTTCGCTTCCAGAGTTCCGCCGTCATGGCACTGCAGGAGGCGAGCGAGGCGTATTTGGTCGGTCTCTTTGAGGACACAAACCTTTGCGCAATTCACGCTAAACGCGTTACCATCATGCCAAAGGACATTCAATTGGCGCGCAGGATCAGAGGCGAACGCGCTTAATCGAGAGTTGTTGGCTTTGGCTAGTATGAGCGTATACGCGTTTCAGTTGTACCGTATGTTGTGTGACATACTGAGCGTTGAAATGATTACGCTTTCACCCAAAAGGCCCTTTTCAGGGCCACATATATTTCATATATTAATATCATATTTTGATATTATATGTTTCTCTATGGACAGATTGATAAAAATAAGTCGTTACTCTTAGTATTAAAATACAATGAATATTATGTTGGTATGGTACCTGGTTGCTACCTACTACACACTACACTACCGTACCACCACCGCCTGTATTATATATTATTATATATTAATATTATATTTATAGACATTTGCCTAACATAACATAGTATGAAATGAATACATTATTACGCTTCTGTGAGCTCGTAGAATATAGGTTCGTGTTAGGTTTATTGTGTTAACCCATAAGGAAATATCGTTTAGCTAAGTCGACATAATTTATATATATTTTGGTATACTTTACTTATTACACAAATTTACATAGGTATATAAATTTTACCTTAACTGATATAATATTATATCACACGACACACAAGCAAATCAACATGAATTATTTCATATTTCGCATCGTACGAATCGAACGATACAGTTTTTATATTGTATTTATTATTAATAAAGTGCATTTATTTTATTTTATTATGTGAAATCGTCGTCGTGTATGTATGAATGTAGTAATGTACGTGATGTACACAGAGCGCAGTGCGCCGGCTAGCGAGCGAGCCGACCGGGTGGCTGAGCCGAGCTCGGCGCCGAACGTAACGCGCGTCGCTCGTCCCGTGAAACTATATAAAGAGACCGGCCGGGGACGTTTTACATCCAGTCGTTCGCCAGCGCTCGCCGTTTAACAACGTGTGCGCGCTCGTCATTTGTCTGTGCAAGCTTCACTAAGAAAAACATACCAACAAGATGACCGGTCGCGGTAAGGGAGGAAAAGGTCTGGGGAAAGGAGGAGCCAAGCGTCACAGGAAAGTGCTTCGTGATAACATCCAGGGTATTACGAAGCCGGCCATCCGTCGTTTGGCGCGCAGAGGCGGTGTCAAGCGTATCTCCGGTCTTATTTACGAAGAGACCCGCGGTGTGCTCAAAGTGTTCCTCGAGAACGTTATCCGCGACGCCGTCACTTACACCGAACACGCCAAGAGGAAGACGGTCACAGCCATGGACGTCGTCTACGCTCTGAAGCGTCAAGGTCGCACTCTGTACGGTTTCGGTGGTTAAGTTAATCAAAAAGCCGATACACACCGTAAGCTTTTAGTGTTATGTCGAATTTTCGATATATACACTATTAGTGAACAAAAGGCCCTTTTCAGGGCCGCATATGATTCGTGTTATTTATTATTAATAAAATAACGTTTCTGTACAACAGACAAATATTAAGTCAAACCAAACCACAGAAATATACCTACTCTCTACTTGCCTACAATCTGATTCCGTTATCCGTTATTCCTATAATAATAACAATTATATAGACGAATATATATATTATATACTTAGACAAAATATGACTTACCTCTTACCTCAATGTATGATGTACGCACGCGATGAGACTGTGCGTGTGCTGTGCTGTGCTGGCACTAGTGCACACAAGCCCTGCAGACAGTTGCTGGCTGGCTGGCTGGCTGGCTGGCTGGCTGGCTGGCTGGCTGGCTGGCTGGCTGGCTGGCTGGCTGGCTGGCTGGCTGGC
Source organism: Pelosia muscerda (assembly GCA_963691645.1). Lineage (NCBI taxonomy): Eukaryota > Metazoa > Arthropoda > Insecta > Lepidoptera > Erebidae > Pelosia > Pelosia muscerda. Next base: position 9,964,256 of record OY829124.1, on the reverse strand, counting down.
TGAAATGTGATGAAATAAAACGTTAATTTTAATTTTAAAACTGAACAATGTCAATATAAAATTAAGTATATATACTTAAATAATAATTAAGTACCTTGTGGTTAGGTACTTAGTGTACCTACTTACTCATACATATTTAATAGGTACATAAAATAAATGTACGTAACATTTGTATTATTATTATATTTTATATTTATTAATAATATTATATCATATACTACCACTATTACTTAATAGAAAAAGAAAATAAAAAGTGTTTGTTTGTTATATTATAATAATATGATGAGTGTCTGTGTTACTTAGTGTAGTGATATTGAACGTGTTTTGGAACGTCGTACGTCATTGTTGAGAACTGTGGTGCGGTGGTGGTTATTTACTTCTATTATTGCACGAGTGAGATTAGATACTGGAGAATATTTAATTGATAATATAGTATAAATAATTCATTACTTTAAAACTTATATTGAAAACGTACTAAAATATCACGGTGTGAGACGTCCGTCCTTAAGTGGTGTTAAGCTGACGTACGTGTTTTACGAAGGTTCACTTTTATACGTTCGGTGCGCTCGTATAATGTATTAATACAAAAGAAATGTTGATACGTTACAAGTTAGATATACTAGTTGTTGTTTTATCGATAGTTTTCACGTAAAACGTTGAGTTTTATAGAGAAAAATACATTTTGAACTGGACACTCTGTATGCTAGATAGACAGACGAGAATATAATACGTCATATCTCGGCCGTTCTACACTCGTTCAACTCGCTTAATGTACGAGACGATGGTCACTTTCATGATATATATAAATATGTAAGTTTTTAATATAGTAACATAAGAAAAGTATTGTAAAAATTAATTTAATTAGATACGTGTTAGTGAAAAGTGTGAAGTGTTCATACGAGAAAACGTCCCGCGACAGAACGGCCCTCGTTACGGTAAAGTTTCCGAGTACCTGAGCGATCGGCTCTACGCGTATAGTATAGTGGCGACATCTACGTCTCTGCGACTCACTACTGTAACTACGTAATAGTCTATATATTATCGTCGTGTTTCGTGCGTCGTGCGTTAATTGCAAACAAGATGGCAGATACAGCGGTCTCAACCGAAGCTCCGGCTCCAGCGACACCAGCAAAAAAGGCAGCAAGACAGGCGGGTGGTGCCAAAAAACCTAAGGCTAAACCTACTCACCCGAAAACATCCGAGATGGTCAACAACGCAATTAAAGAGATGAAGGAGCGTAGCGGATCATCTTTGCAGGCGATCAAGAAATATATCGCGGCACACTACAAGGTCGACGCGGAAAAGCTGGCGCCGTTCATAAGAAAATATCTGAAGAGCGCCGTCGAATCCGGTGCACTCATCCAGACCAAGGGCAAGGGAGCATCCGGCTCGTTCAAGCTCGAATCAAAGTCTTCCTCGGCGAAGAAACCTAGCGCGAGCTCCGGCTCGGGCAAGTCCGCCGGTGGCAAAGGCGCCGCATCTGCCGCGTCAAAGGGTGCCAAGAAGGCGACCGCCTCGGCCGCCGGTGCCAAGAGCAAGAAGGCGGCAGCCGCGTCGGCGTCGGCCGCTTCTCCGTCCAAAGCCAAGGCATCAGCCGCGCCTAAGGACAAAAAGGCGGCCGCCGCCAAGAAGAAGCCCGCCGCCAAGAAAGCGGCCGCACCGGCCAAAGCCAAAGGTGGCGCCGCCCCCAAGGCCAAGAAGACCGCCAAGCCACCTACGAAGAAACCAAAGGCACCTAAACCTAAGAAGGCCGCCGCTACACCTAAATCGAAGCCGGCCGCAAAGAAGGCAACCGCAGCGAAGAAGTAAAACACAGTCTCCACGGCCGCTGACGCTGCTAACGAGTCTTACACGAGACGAGCTACACCTCCACGCGTGCTGCGCGTGCTGTGCTGTACAAGTACAAGCGTGTGCGGACGCGGGCGGTCGTTCGTCCGGAACAGCGCTCGATATCAACCTCGGCGGCGGCGATTGCTGCCTGCTGCAATGCTGCTGCGTGCGAACTCGCTACCACGCTCCCGGAAGTCCGGGAGCGAGAGCGGCGCGCACAAATCAAAAAGCCCTTTTCAGGGCTAACAATATTTTCATTACATACAGTTTCTATGTGTATACAGAAAGAAAGTCAAAAACAAACCCTCTATAAACATATAATATTATATAAGATAATAATTATTATCTTATCATAATAGCATAATAATATAAACAAAATCAACAAGAGACCGAATACTCTTGTTTACACACAATAATAGGGTTAAGTTATATCATTGCAATACAATAGGTTCGGGTAAGAGCTCTGAGAGCTGTAGAGGGGTTGGTATACCTAGACAGATACACACAGTTATTAGTAGGTATTAGTATAGTAACATGTAACTACACTACACGCCCATTCGAATGAGACAACTAAAACAAACAATTACACACTCTCGAAGCATCATCACTGACCTCTATACTCGTAGATGTATCTTAATAGAAATTCTCATCAAATTAATCATGTACCTACCTACACAGTACATTACATACATCATAAATATTGCTTAGTTACATACCTACTACACTTACTACAACGACTAAATAAAAGTTAGTTACCTATTCAATACCTAACTAACGTACGTCGTAGGTCTGTACATACACCTAATAAAATAATTATGACACGTTCTTGATCAATCAATGAATAAAATCTAATCTAATAATATTATTACATATTTATGTAATATAAATAATAAAATAGGTATAGGTAGCTAAAGGTGGTCAAACAATTTCCACAAAATTTTTCAATTCATCAATGTTCTGTTCAGCGCGACACCGCCCGACTGCCCGCGCACGACACGACTACGTTATAGTCGCGCACGACGCGGTGCGGTGCGCTCCCTCCACTGGGGTGCGCTTCGATGAGAGCGTTCGAATATATAAATAGGAAAACGTTGAATTTTTGGACTCATTGTAAACTTATAGCTCGTTGCGCGCGCACGTTACGCTCGCAACTCTTCGCTCTCTATTCTTATTTGACAACTCACATTCGCACATCAAGATGTCCGGTCGCGGCAAAGGTGGAAAAGTTAAGGGGAAGGCAAAGTCTCGTTCAAACCGTGCCGGTCTTCAGTTTCCAGTCGGTCGTATACACAGGTTGCTGCGTAACGGCAATTACGCCGAGCGCGTTGGTGCCGGCGCACCTGTGTACCTAGCCGCCGTGATGGAATACCTGGCGGCCGAAGTACTCGAGTTGGCCGGCAACGCAGCTAGAGACAACAAGAAGACCAGGATCATTCCTCGTCATCTACAATTGGCCATCCGCAACGACGAGGAGTTGAACAAACTTCTATCCGGCGTTACCATCGCACAGGGCGGCGTTCTGCCTAACATTCAAGCGGTTCTCCTGCCCAAGAAGACCGAGAAGAAAGCCTAAGTAACTCGCGCGTTTGTTATACTTACAACATTCGCCTAGTTCGGCTGGCGGCGCTTATAGAACGCGAACACTACACAATTGTGTCGTGTATCGTGATCAAAAGGCCCTTTTAAGGGCCACAATATATATCATAATCACTTTTCATATCAAATAAAAGGATTGTCTCTGTTTATGAAACACGAAAGTCAAATTCCAACTCCTACCTAACTATCTAACCACTAAACTACATTAATTATATACCGACACACTCACTTTATAGTTTATAATTATTTTTATCAAGTATGTATATTTTATAATTTATTGACGAAAAACGTACCTGCCACAAGGTACGAATACATATCAATATAATATAGTAAGTAGAGTATGTATGCAACAAAACAAAGCAATAAGTTAGTACATACATAGGTAAACAAGCTAACTAGATATTATTTATTACTATTCTATTCTATATAATACAACAGTAATTGTGTAACTAACTAACTAATATGCAAACAATATACAACGACGATATAGTTCCCGCTTAGGTATCGGCTAGTTTTGATACGATTTTATATTATACATACTTTAGAAAATATAATCGTGTACGGGTGTGTGTGAGTGTTATGTTGTGTAGCTATTAGAGTGAGCGGAAAGTGTGTGTGCCGCGTCACCCGGCCGCGCGCGACGTCTACTAAACATAATATTGCCGAGCTCTGATTGGTCGATACGTTGTGGGGAGCTCGAACGGCGCGCCTCGCTCTCTCTCGACTATCCGGTCAATATATATAAACTGCAATTTTATTGAGCCACCCAGAACACTTCTGAACTTCACAACGTACGGTTGTGTCGGTTAGTTTCGTTCGTATTTTGCATTTGTTAACAATTCATAATGCCGCCAAAGACGAGTGGTAAGGCAGCCAAAAAATCTGGCAAGGCCCAAAAGAACATCTCGAAGACCGATAAGAAAAAGAAGAAGCACAAGAGGAAGGAGAGCTACGCCATTTACATCTACAAAGTGCTCAAACAGGTCCACCCCGACACCGGTATCTCCAGTAAGGCCATGTCAATCATGAACTCTTTCGTGAACGACATCTTCGAACGTATCGCCGCCGAAGCTTCACGTCTCGCCCACTACAACAAGAGATCCACCATCACCTCTAGGGAGGTACAGACATCAGTGAGGTTGCTGTTGCCCGGTGAACTCGCCAAGCACGCCGTCAGCGAGGGTACAAAGGCCGTCACCAAGTACACCAGCTCCAAGTAAATGTGTCCTACACCTATGTGTGTGAGGTCGTCACATACGATGATATGATATTCATGTTTGTTGCATGTGACACGCTCAAAAGGCCCTTTTCAGGGCCACAAATATTGTCATGTTTTATAACTGTTTCTATGAAGTGAACAAAAAAAGTCCAAATAATTCAATAGTTACTCTTGGTAACTAACTACTTGCGGTCTTTCTTTAATAAAATTATTAAATACCTAGTAAGTATAGGTACGAACAGACCTGCTATATTGGGAGATATACACCTATAATGAAATTTTAAACAAAATATGTCTGTAGTTTAGTTGTGGTAGTAGTGGTAATAATGTATGTGTATGTATGTATGTACTTACACAAAACAATCTAATAATAATAATATATTAAATTGATCTATCAAATAACAATACTTACATTATATTATCTAATTTGCTTATATAAAATATAGACAGTTAGTAGTAGGTAATCTACTTAACCTAATCACATAGGTTCACAACACACACATATTATACTATATATTATTCTAGTTGCATATGTACCTACACCGTGCACATAGACATATTATTATCATAAAAAGTTCGTTATGAAAAGTAAATAATAAATAATAACTAGGTATATACGTATAAAAATTATGAAATAGGTACATTTATGTACATTAATTGATTAATGATTACTTTGGCTTACTTGATAAGTACCTATATTAATATAGTATACATAGGTATAATTAAAACTACCTAAACTACCTAACCTCAATATCAAATTAAAATTTACAAAATATTATGAATCGTTCGGATGATGTTGTATTGTGAACTAGCGCGCTCGCATCGGTCGGCTACGTACGTAGACGAGCGAGCGCACAACACCGCACCGCACGTATAAATACAAGTGGTTATCCGTCCGAGCGTCGCGGCACTCATCCGGTAGCACTCGTTAGGATACGTCGCGTCCTACGTCGCGTCCTTCGGCTCACCGCGCGCGCATGAGTAGGTACTACGCTAACGCTAACAATCCACACCTTGACCTTGTACGCCTCGGCGCTTGCAACGATGTTCGTGTTACGACATCGCGGTGCACACCGAGGCTGAGACATCCGGGAGTTTAATGTTCGCTCTGCGTTAGAGCTGTAGAAGCTTTCATTGTGTTTATTTTGTTTTATTTATCCCACCCACCCGCTTGCTATAATGCTTAACCCGCTTCGCTTATTGTGACTACATTGTGCTTGTGCTTGTGACTACAATGTGTTTGTGTTTGTGCTCAGACTAAGGACTGCCCATTATATGGTAAGTGAATAAGTACATACAAACCTAGCACAGCCCCACCCCAAAAGGAAATGGGGTCGCGCCCATTGCCAGGGACTGACACAGTCCCTCCCAGCCCGACCGCCTCGCCGGCGCGTCCGCCACCGGCTGTGGAACGTGCCCCGCCGACATCGCCGGCACTGCCGTCCACCAGACTAGACGCAGCCACCGCCTTCCTAGAGGTAACTAGAACACCCCTAACCCATTCGCAGTCGCCCGACCTACCGGCGACACCCATTCGCCCGCCAACGCCCGGAAAGGGCCTGACGGACGATGCTTGTAAAATACAAGACTGGCCAGATGTGAGGATAGTAATCCCAAGAAAGAAACGCCACGCGCGCCGCTCGGCCACCCCGTCTCCCGTAGGAGGAGAGCGAAGAACGGTAAGCGCCCCCCAATCTCCGCACCGTCGTAAACGGAGCCCTGACCTTTTGGACACACCTGCTAAAAGGCACCAGATCAACGCCCCCTCAGGTACATACGCGGCGGTGACAGCGGTTACCTCACCGCCCCCCGCCATCGCCCCCCCCGCACGCCCTACCGGCGTCACCACCGCCGACCCCAGTGTCACCACAGAGGCACAGACCACCGGGATATCTACCACTTCCGCCGCCGACGCCGCCGCCCCCCCAACCACGACGGCCCCCACCACCACCAAAGCCCAAAACAAATCAAAAATTCCGCCAATTATAGTAGAGCACCTCCCGAACTGGTCCCACCACCTACGTGAGCTTAAAAACCAGCTGGGACAAACGGCAAACGCCCGCCCCTACGGCAGAGGCTTACGGTTCACACCGCGTGATGAATTAGAATACCGAACAGTCCAACGTTATCTCACCAAGCTGGAAAAGGACGAGGGGGTGTCGTGGTTCAGCTACTCCACACCAGCTGAGAAGAGCATAAAGGTGGCCATCAAGGGCCTCCCCGTCAACACCTCGCCCGAAGAAGTAGATGCTGCACTTCGTGAACTCGGTCACGACCCCGAATATGTTAGGAACATCCGGGGCCGCGGGGATCGCCCTGGATGCATCTTACTAGCGATCCTGCGCCGCGAAAACGACACAATACCGCGCATTTACGATACCAAAGAGATGCTGGGGATGAGAGGCATCAAAATCGAGGCATGGCGGGGGAACAAAAAACCGGCACAATGCCATCGATGCCAAAAATTCCGCCACTCAAGCCACCACTGCCACCGCCCCGTGGCGTGTGTCAGATGCGGCGGAGATCACAGTGCACGAGAATGCCCACGCCCCCGCGAGGAGCCAGCCACCTGCGCAAACTGCCAGGGAGCCCACCCAGCCAACCACTCCAAATGCCCTGTGCTACAACGGGAAGCGCGAAACAAACGTGCCGGCACGGTGGCAATCACCGGACGACCTTCACAAAAATCGCCCCCCACCAACCCGATCAACCCCCAACCCCAGGGAGAAAAAGAAAATTCAACATCACTCATGGCAGTAGCGAACGACCCCATAGCCCGCTCAAATACGACCCCCAGCAAGCGGGGTCGCAGGAGAAACAAGAAGAGGGCCAACAAAGCCCAACCACCCCCAGAGCCACAACCCACAACACCAGTGGCAACACAAAATGGCCCATCCGCGGTACCTACAGCTGCGGATATTCCGGCCGAAACTACCATAAGGGACCTGAAGACAGCAGCAACAACCAGACGGGACTCCAAATCCGCTGGCACTGCTACACCGACGGTCAACCAACACCAAGACCACACCATCGAGACTGCAATCCAGGTCCTTATGGACGTCTTAGCCGCGGTCCGTGCCCAGAAAGACACAGTCACAATTGTAGGCATAGTGTTCCGGGGCTTGAGTGAACTAATGTCTTCAAAACATGAACACTAAGCCCCTGCGAATACTACACTGGAACGCCCGCGGCCTGAGAGATAAGGTCGTATTTCTTCGCCACCTACTGCATGACCAAGACGTTGATGTGGCCTTAATCAGCGAAACCATGCTTGGTCCGGCTGACCAAATTAAATTCCCGGGCTTTACGACGTACAGGAAAGATGAAAAAACTCCCGAAAACGTCAGCTACCGAGGCTTGGCAGCAATCGTCAAGAGAAGAGTCGTGCACCAACCACTTCCCATCTCACAGTACAACGATTCTATATACACTTTAGGGATAGAACTCTACCTAGACGGCACACACCTACGCCTATACGCCGCCTACAGGCCCCCAACAGACGTCACAATACCCAACCTAATAACAGACCTCAGCGCATTACTGGAGACGCCTGGGCCTGTGATGATAGCTGGAGACCTGAACGCCAAACACCCAGCATGGAACTCGACGAACACCAACCGAGCAGGTGCACGACTCCACTCATACGCAGAATCCCGGGGATACGCCGTCTGGGGCCCGGAGGTACCAACTAGATACCCGGACCAGACCGGAATACTACCCGATGTGCTAGATGTCGTAGTACATAATCAACACATCCGCTGCCAAGTCTCCCAAGAAGTCTTAGACGACCACACGCTATCCGATCATCAGCCTGTACTGGTCGTCATAGACCGCGAGCCTACGCGCATCACACCACGAGCAACACGACCAACTCCAGACTGGTCAATCTTCGAGGAAGAGATGGGGACCGCAACTCTCACTCGGCCTATCAACTCCGCAACCGATGTGGAATTGCTAGCGGACGGTATCACCACCAAGATTCGAGACGCCCTGGAGTCGGCAACAAGATCTACCGCCTCCAGAAGCATACGTCGACCTACTCTCCCGGGATACATCCACAACCTCATAAGGGAAAAGAGACGACTTAGAAGACAATGGCAACACACTCGCTGTCCTACACTGAAAACACGTCTCAACCGGCTAGCGGAGAAAGTGAAGGCCGAGCTGAGCAGTTACGCGGCAGAGAGCTGGGAGAACCACATCCAAGAAGCCAGTGACGACTGGACCTCTATCCACAGACTGTGCCGACAACTGCGCAACACCCCAGCTCCTGTACGCCCCCTTCTGCACTCGGACGGGACACATAGGTACCAGGCAGCAGACCGCGCAGCGATCTTTGCCGAACACCTTGAACGCCAATTCAGCCCAAACCCGGCAGCCGACGACCAACAAGTCGAGGAGGTCGAGAGACATCTCCAGGAATACTTCGCCAGGCCGATAGCTTCTGATGAAGACCCCATATTTTTCTCCCCCGGCATGGTACATGATGTCATACGCCGCACCAAACCTAGGAAAGCCCCAGGAGTAGATGGTATCACCAACACAGCGCTACGCCACCTGCCTTTTAGAACCATTGCAGCTCTGGCGCGCCTATACAACGGCATCCTGCGCACAGGCCACTTCCCAACCATCTGGAAGGAAGGGAAAATCATAATGTTACCAAAACCGGGGAAGAACGTTCTGAAGCCTGAGAGCTATCGGCCCATCACATTACTCCCAAACCTGTCGAAGGTATTCGAACGACTCCTCTTAAAGCACATAGTTCCACATATACCACCAAGACCAGAACAACATGGCTTCAGAGACAACCACAGCACCACACTCCAGCTCACGAGAGTACTACACGACATCACAGCCGCAAGAAACAAACACGAGCACACCGTCGCAGTATTCCTCGACATGGAGAAAGCGTTCGATCGTGTTTGGCACAACGGTCTACTCTACAAGCTGTCTACATCACCGCTGCCCCGTCGAGTAGTAGGAGTAGTCTCCTCCTTCCTCCGCGACAGGACTTTCAGAGTAGCGGTGGAGGATATTACATCAGCCCCGCACCCCATCTCGGCAGGTGTCCCGCAAGGTAGCTGTCTATCGCCTGTGTTATACTCACGTTACACAGACGACATCCCAGTCCACCCCGAAGCGCAATTGGCGCTGTACGCAGACGACGCAGCTCTACTCACGTCCAGCATCCAGCCGGCACACGCTGCACGGAAAATGCAACGATCTCTAGACCTGCTCCCGGACTGGCTCTCGAGGTGGAGACTGACCGTGAACGTGGGTAAGACACAGGCGATAATCTTCACCAGGTCGCACGGCTTCCCGCCGCCACTCCAAATGAATAGCATTGACATCCCCTGGCTGAGACAGGCCAAGTACCTGGGCATAATCCTTGACCGTGGGCTCACAATGGGTCCACACACAACCTATGCCACAAACAAGGCTCGCGCTACTCGCGCTCTTCTCCGTCCAGTCCTCCATTCCTCTTTACCACTACGCACCAAAATAACCATTTATAAAACCTACATCAGACCCCAACTCACTTACGCAGCCCCCGCCTGGTATGCCCTTACGGCGGAGTCCAGGCGATCCCAACTCCGTGCTCAACAATCCATTTCACTCCGCACCATAACAAATGCTCACTACTACGTCCGAAATGACGTTCTCGAAAGAGACCTCCATGTGGACAGACTGGACGATCACATTCGCCACCTTGCCTCCAATATGTTCGCACGCGCCGACGTGTCATCCTGGGATCATATCAGAGATATAGCCCCCTGGCACGCTCGACCCCCGGATCCAAAACCATTCCCCCGAGATCTTATTGCCCAGTCGCAACCACCACCAGCGGCCACCTCATCACTGACGAGGTAATATACAACACGCCCACATCTCTCATCTCTCATCTCATCTCATCGCATCTTCATCACAAAACGTAAGTAAGCTCTTTTCTTTCTTTCTTCTTTCTCTCTTTACTCTTATCTCCACAGCTAACTCTCTCTCTCTCTTTCATCTCGACTAATCACTAATCTCTCTCTCTCTCTTCTTAAACTTCTATGCTCACAGACACCAATTTCCAACCCGGGGCCGTCTCCAGTAAGCCGCTGGTCATGTCGCTGGTAACCCTAGCCGGGCCTCTGTGAATACAGTCTCACCCGGCTGGGGCGGACCGCCAGACCAACGTGAACAGGAGACGGCCCCGCAGCGACTCCACGAGTACATCTCACCATAACGACCTGTCGCTGTTCAGCGACAGCGAACCCGACTCTACCACTAAGGAGGCTCCGCCCAAAAGTGGTCTCTCGGGCCCACCCGGCCCTGAGAATACCGAGCGTCGCCGAGCGTCGCATTCTATCACGAATCGTTCCCGCGCGCAGACGTCCGTTCGTTCGTTGAGAAGAATTTGATTGAAAATGGCTCGTACCAAGCAGACCGCTCGCAAATCCACCGGTGGCAAAGCCCCGAGGAAACAGCTCGCTACCAAAGCTGCCCGCAAGAGTGCACCGGCTACCGGCGGTGTCAAGAAACCACATCGTTACCGTCCCGGCACCGTCGCTCTTCGTGAGATCCGTCGTTATCAGAAGAGCACCGAACTCCTGATCCGCAAACTGCCTTTCCAGCGTCTGGTGCGTGAAATAGCACAGGACTTCAAGACCGATCTTCGCTTCCAGAGTTCCGCCGTCATGGCACTGCAGGAGGCGAGCGAGGCGTATTTGGTCGGTCTCTTTGAGGACACAAACCTTTGCGCAATTCACGCTAAACGCGTTACCATCATGCCAAAGGACATTCAATTGGCGCGCAGGATCAGAGGCGAACGCGCTTAATCGAGAGTTGTTGGCTTTGGCTAGTATGAGCGTATACGCGTTTCAGTTGTACCGTATGTTGTGTGACATACTGAGCGTTGAAATGATTACGCTTTCACCCAAAAGGCCCTTTTCAGGGCCACATATATTTCATATATTAATATCATATTTTGATATTATATGTTTCTCTATGGACAGATTGATAAAAATAAGTCGTTACTCTTAGTATTAAAATACAATGAATATTATGTTGGTATGGTACCTGGTTGCTACCTACTACACACTACACTACCGTACCACCACCGCCTGTATTATATATTATTATATATTAATATTATATTTATAGACATTTGCCTAACATAACATAGTATGAAATGAATACATTATTACGCTTCTGTGAGCTCGTAGAATATAGGTTCGTGTTAGGTTTATTGTGTTAACCCATAAGGAAATATCGTTTAGCTAAGTCGACATAATTTATATATATTTTGGTATACTTTACTTATTACACAAATTTACATAGGTATATAAATTTTACCTTAACTGATATAATATTATATCACACGACACACAAGCAAATCAACATGAATTATTTCATATTTCGCATCGTACGAATCGAACGATACAGTTTTTATATTGTATTTATTATTAATAAAGTGCATTTATTTTATTTTATTATGTGAAATCGTCGTCGTGTATGTATGAATGTAGTAATGTACGTGATGTACACAGAGCGCAGTGCGCCGGCTAGCGAGCGAGCCGACCGGGTGGCTGAGCCGAGCTCGGCGCCGAACGTAACGCGCGTCGCTCGTCCCGTGAAACTATATAAAGAGACCGGCCGGGGACGTTTTACATCCAGTCGTTCGCCAGCGCTCGCCGTTTAACAACGTGTGCGCGCTCGTCATTTGTCTGTGCAAGCTTCACTAAGAAAAACATACCAACAAGATGACCGGTCGCGGTAAGGGAGGAAAAGGTCTGGGGAAAGGAGGAGCCAAGCGTCACAGGAAAGTGCTTCGTGATAACATCCAGGGTATTACGAAGCCGGCCATCCGTCGTTTGGCGCGCAGAGGCGGTGTCAAGCGTATCTCCGGTCTTATTTACGAAGAGACCCGCGGTGTGCTCAAAGTGTTCCTCGAGAACGTTATCCGCGACGCCGTCACTTACACCGAACACGCCAAGAGGAAGACGGTCACAGCCATGGACGTCGTCTACGCTCTGAAGCGTCAAGGTCGCACTCTGTACGGTTTCGGTGGTTAAGTTAATCAAAAAGCCGATACACACCGTAAGCTTTTAGTGTTATGTCGAATTTTCGATATATACACTATTAGTGAACAAAAGGCCCTTTTCAGGGCCGCATATGATTCGTGTTATTTATTATTAATAAAATAACGTTTCTGTACAACAGACAAATATTAAGTCAAACCAAACCACAGAAATATACCTACTCTCTACTTGCCTACAATCTGATTCCGTTATCCGTTATTCCTATAATAATAACAATTATATAGACGAATATATATATTATATACTTAGACAAAATATGACTTACCTCTTACCTCAATGTATGATGTACGCACGCGATGAGACTGTGCGTGTGCTGTGCTGTGCTGGCACTAGTGCACACAAGCCCTGCAGACAGTTGGCTGGCTGGCTGGCTGGCTGGCTGGCTGGCTGGCTGGCTGGCTGGCTGGCTGGCTGGCTGGCTGGCTGGCTGGCTGGCTGAAATGTGATGAAATAAAACGTTAATTTTAATTTTAAAACTGAACAATGTCAATATAAAATTAAGTATATATACTTAAATAATAATTAAGTACCTTGTGGTTAGGTACTTAGTGTACCTACTTACTCATACATATTTAATAGGTACATAAAATAAATGTACGTAACATTTGTATTATTATTATATTTTATATTTATTAATAATATTATATCATATACTACCACTATTACTTAATAGAAAAAGAAAATAAAAAGTGTTTGTTTGTTATATTATAATAATATGATGAGTGTCTGTGTTACTTAGTGTAGTGATATTGAACGTGTTTTGGAACGTCGTACGTCATTGTTGAGAACTGTGGTGCGGTGGTGGTTATTTACTTCTATTATTGCACGAGTGAGATTAGATACTGGAGAATATTTAATTGATAATATAGTATAAATAATTCATTACTTTAAAACTTATATTGAAAACGTACTAAAATATCACGGTGTGAGACGTCCGTCCTTAAGTGGTGTTAAGCTGACGTACGTGTTTTACGAAGGTTCACTTTTATACGTTCGGTGCGCTCGTATAATGTATTAATACAAAAGAAATGTTGATACGTTACAAGTTAGATATACTAGTTGTTGTTTTATCGATAGTTTTCACGTAAAACGTTGAGTTTTATAGAGAAAAATACATTTTGAACTGGACACTCTGTATGCTAGATAGACAGACGAGAATATAATACGTCATATCTCGGCCGTTCTACACTCGTTCAACTCGCTTAATGTACGAGACGATGGTCACTTTCATGATATATATAAATATGTAAGTTTTTAATATAGTAACATAAGAAAAGTATTGTAAAAATTAATTTAATTAGATACGTGTTAGTGAAAAGTGTGAAGTGTTCATACGAGAAAACGTCCCGCGACAGAACGGCCCTCGTTACGGTAAAGTTTCCGAGTACCTGAGCGATCGGCTCTACGCGTATAGTATAGTGGCGACATCTACGTCTCTGCGACTCACTACTGTAACTACGTAATAGTCTATATATTATCGTCGTGTTTCGTGCGTCGTGCGTTAATTGCAAACAAGATGGCAGATACAGCGGTCTCAACCGAAGCTCCGGCTCCAGCGACACCAGCAAAAAAGGCAGCAAGACAGGCGGGTGGTGCCAAAAAACCTAAGGCTAAACCTACTCACCCGAAAACATCCGAGATGGTCAACAACGCAATTAAAGAGATGAAGGAGCGTAGCGGATCATCTTTGCAGGCGATCAAGAAATATATCGCGGCACACTACAAGGTCGACGCGGAAAAGCTGGCGCCGTTCATAAGAAAATATCTGAAGAGCGCCGTCGAATCCGGTGCACTCATCCAGACCAAGGGCAAGGGAGCATCCGGCTCGTTCAAGCTCGAATCAAAGTCTTCCTCGGCGAAGAAACCTAGCGCGAGCTCCGGCTCGGGCAAGTCCGCCGGTGGCAAAGGCGCCGCATCTGCCGCGTCAAAGGGTGCCAAGAAGGCGACCGCCTCGGCCGCCGGTGCCAAGAGCAAGAAGGCGGCAGCCGCGTCGGCGTCGGCCGCTTCTCCGTCCAAAGCCAAGGCATCAGCCGCGCCTAAGGACAAAAAGGCGGCCGCCGCCAAGAAGAAGCCCGCCGCCAAGAAAGCGGCCGCACCGGCCAAAGCCAAAGGTGGCGCCGCCCCCAAGGCCAAGAAGACCGCCAAGCCACCTACGAAGAAACCAAAGGCACCTAAACCTAAGAAGGCCGCCGCTACACCTAAATCGAAGCCGGCCGCAAAGAAGGCAACCGCAGCGAAGAAGTAAAACACAGTCTCCACGGCCGCTGACGCTGCTAACGAGTCTTACACGAGACGAGCTACACCTCCACGCGTGCTGCGCGTGCTGTGCTGTACAAGTACAAGCGTGTGCGGACGCGGGCGGTCGTTCGTCCGGAACAGCGCTCGATATCAACCTCGGCGGCGGCGATTGCTGCCTGCTGCAATGCTGCTGCGTGCGAACTCGCTACCACGCTCCCGGAAGTCCGGGAGCGAGAGCGGCGCGCACAAATCAAAAAGCCCTTTTCAGGGCTAACAATATTTTCATTACATACAGTTTCTATGTGTATACAGAAAGAAAGTCAAAAACAAACCCTCTATAAACATATAATATTATATAAGATAATAATTATTATCTTATCATAATAGCATAATAATATAAACAAAATCAACAAGAGACCGAATACTCTTGTTTACACACAATAATAGGGTTAAGTTATATCATTGCAATACAATAGGTTCGGGTAAGAGCTCTGAGAGCTGTAGAGGGGTTGGTATACCTAGACAGATACACACAGTTATTAGTAGGTATTAGTATAGTAACATGTAACTACACTACACGCCCATTCGAATGAGACAACTAAAACAAACAATTACACACTCTCGAAGCATCATCACTGACCTCTATACTCGTAGATGTATCTTAATAGAAATTCTCATCAAATTAATCATGTACCTACCTACACAGTACATTACATACATCATAAATATTGCTTAGTTACATACCTACTACACTTACTACAACGACTAAATAAAAGTTAGTTACCTATTCAATACCTAACTAACGTACGTCGTAGGTCTGTACATACACCTAATAAAATAATTATGACACGTTCTTGATCAATCAATGAATAAAATCTAATCTAATAATATTATTACATATTTATGTAATATAAATAATAAAATAGGTATAGGTAGCTAAAGGTGGTCAAACAATTTCCACAAAATTTTTCAATTCATCAATGTTCTGTTCAGCGCGACACCGCCCGACTGCCCGCGCACGACACGACTACGTTATAGTCGCGCACGACGCGGTGCGGTGCGCTCCCTCCACTGGGGTGCGCTTCGATGAGAGCGTTCGAATATATAAATAGGAAAACGTTGAATTTTTGGACTCATTGTAAACTTATAGCTCGTTGCGCGCGCACGTTACGCTCGCAACTCTTCGCTCTCTATTCTTATTTGACAACTCACATTCGCACATCAAGATGTCCGGTCGCGGCAAAGGTGGAAAAGTTAAGGGGAAGGCAAAGTCTCGTTCAAACCGTGCCGGTCTTCAGTTTCCAGTCGGTCGTATACACAGGTTGCTGCGTAACGGCAATTACGCCGAGCGCGTTGGTGCCGGCGCACCTGTGTACCTAGCCGCCGTGATGGAATACCTGGCGGCCGAAGTACTCGAGTTGGCCGGCAACGCAGCTAGAGACAACAAGAAGACCAGGATCATTCCTCGTCATCTACAATTGGCCATCCGCAACGACGAGGAGTTGAACAAACTTCTATCCGGCGTTACCATCGCACAGGGCGGCGTTCTGCCTAACATTCAAGCGGTTCTCCTGCCCAAGAAGACCGAGAAGAAAGCCTAAGTAACTCGCGCGTTTGTTATACTTACAACATTCGCCTAGTTCGGCTGGCGGCGCTTATAGAACGCGAACACTACACAATTGTGTCGTGTATCGTGATCAAAAGGCCCTTTTAAGGGCCACAATATATATCATAATCACTTTTCATATCAAATAAAAGGATTGTCTCTGTTTATGAAACACGAAAGTCAAATTCCAACTCCTACCTAACTATCTAACCACTAAACTACATTAATTATATACCGACACACTCACTTTATAGTTTATAATTATTTTTATCAAGTATGTATATTTTATAATTTATTGACGAAAAACGTACCTGCCACAAGGTACGAATACATATCAATATAATATAGTAAGTAGAGTATGTATGCAACAAAACAAAGCAATAAGTTAGTACATACATAGGTAAACAAGCTAACTAGATATTATTTATTACTATTCTATTCTATATAATACAACAGTAATTGTGTAACTAACTAACTAATATGCAAACAATATACAACGACGATATAGTTCCCGCTTAGGTATCGGCTAGTTTTGATACGATTTTATATTATACATACTTTAGAAAATATAATCGTGTACGGGTGTGTGTGAGTGTTATGTTGTGTAGCTATTAGAGTGAGCGGAAAGTGTGTGTGCCGCGTCACCCGGCCGCGCGCGACGTCTACTAAACATAATATTGCCGAGCTCTGATTGGTCGATACGTTGTGGGGAGCTCGAACGGCGCGCCTCGCTCTCTCTCGACTATCCGGTCAATATATATAAACTGCAATTTTATTGAGCCACCCAGGATCGTCACGGAGCCTCCGAGTGTTGACATCTATTTTCTCCTCGGACTCGCCGCACGGACCCACTCTCGCGCGCTGACTGCCGGCGAATGCGGTAACGTCTGTATTACGACGTTGCTGTACTCGCCGGATTGTGTCGCGCGCGCACCAGCTTGCCCAATTTTGATTTTGTCGGGTCGCGGTTGGCATTCCGTCCTACCGGAATGCCTCCCAAAAAGGAACCACCAACTCGCCCGGTCCGGAGTCCCCCAAAGGACCCTCGGGCCCCCCAAAAAGGCTCTTTTAAGAGCCAAACAACCATCCCAACGGAGCCTGTAACCAGCTCCAGAGAGATGCCGACGCCGCCGTTCGCGCCTGTCACGGCCCCCCCCGCCGCGCAAGTAGCGAAGCCGTTCCCCCCCCGCGCGCCGCCAGGGGGGTCGAGCTCTTCTCGCGCTGCGTACGCGGGGACGCCCGCACCGCGAGCGGCCACATCGGCAGCTACAGCTACAGCTGCACTCTCACGCGCCGGACGCCGGACGCCTGCGCCTAAACGCGCAGACTCCCCGCGCGCCGGCGCCAACGAATCCCCAGCCCCGCGCGCCTGGTCAGAGGCGCTGTGCGGAGGGCTGGATTCCTCCACGGAGCGTCTCCTGGCGTCACCGACGCCAGCGCCTACCCCAGCCTCGGGCCAGCCGCACCAGCGCTTCCTTAAGCGCAGGTCACTGAGCGAGCCCGAGATGGAGATTGAGTACCCGGTGACGCCCACGCCGCCACCGCCTACAACGGGACCCGTGCGCCGTCCGCGCAGCCCCGACTCGTCCGAGGACGAGGCGAAGCGTCCCAAGACGCGCTGCGCGGACGGCACCGCGGGACCGAACGCCGCCGCCGCCGCCAGCCAAGTGCCGGCTGGCGCCTCACCCGCTGCAGCCCCCGCAGGTCGCCGGAATCGGTACCCTCCAGTCACAGTGGAGGTGCTAACCGACTTCCCTCGCCACCTGCGGTACCTGAAAGCCCAGCTTGGGAGACCCGCAAACGTGCGCCCGTATGGCAACGGGTTGCGGTTTCTCCCAGCTGATGATGAGGAATATAGGCTTATACAGGCCTACCTCACCACGTTGGAGAGCCAGGAAGGCATTTCCTGGTTCACCTACTCGCCGCCATCCGACGTCGGGTTGAAGGTGGCCATAAGAGGCCTGCCTGCGACCACACAGCCTGATATGATCTCCGAAGAGCTCCGGGGGCTTGGCTTCGACCCCGAATACGTTCGCGCTATCCGGGGCCGGGGCGGACGCCCCGGATGCATCTTCCTGGCGGTCATAAAGAAGACCCGAGACACCGTGCCTCGCATTTACAGCATCGTCGAGCTCCTGGGCATGCCCGGGATTATCGTCGAGGCCTGGCGCGGGAAGCGAAAGCCAGCCCAGTGCCACCGGTGCCAGCAGTTCCGGCACAGCAGTCACCACTGCCACCGCCCGCAAGCCTGCGTGCGTTGCGGTGGTGAACACCGCGCTCGGGACTGCCCGCGCCCCAGAGAGGAGCCCGCCACCTGCGCCAACTGCGGTGGCGACCACCCCGCCAACAACTTTCGGTGCCCCGTCTTTAGACGCGAGGCCCGTAACAAGAAGGCGGGCACCGCAGCCACCACCGGGGGAGCTCATCGGCCCATCCCGGTCAGACCGCAGCCCTCAGGAGAGGACGCGCGGGGCGTTTCGCTCATGGCGGAGGCGAACCCGCCGACCGCCCGCGGCGCCAACACGCCCTCTGCGAGACGCAGACGAAGGCGAGGGCGGGGCAGGAAGCTCCGCCCCTCCGCCACACCGCCCACCGCCGAACCGCAGGCGCGAGCCGCGCCCCCGGCAAGACACACCCCGCTGCCACCGCAGGCCGCCCAGCCAGCGGAAGCAGCGTGCCAGACGACCCCGCGACCTCCTAAACGCAAGTTTAGGAACCAGCGAGTCCAGACCGACGAAGAAACACCCGCCTCCTTGTCGGGCCCCCTCGCCAATCTAGCGATGGCGGCGGAGATCGTCAAGGCGGCGTTAGCGACGGCTACGGACACCCACGTTCGTATCGGGCTGGACACAGCCCGCGTCGCCATACGCCTCGCAGCGGAGCGCGTGGCCGCGCTCGAGTGTGGGGAAGCAATCTCACCAAACGCCTGAGACTGCATTAAGCCGCCGCCTGTCGCTGGTCGCCTGGAGCTGGGCCTTCACTGGGAAACCAGTGATCTCACCTGGCTCAGGCGGACCGCCGGGCAGCTTGTAGCTTGCAGTCTCGGCGACACAGTCCACAGGGCTACAATGCCCGAACACCAGGACCGGGCGTACTCTTTACGCCTGCGATTGCTTCCTCACTACAGGGCTCACACCCTACAGAGACACCACGCGTTCCCTACGGGACGTAGTGACGACCCAAAATGATTGAGCCACCCAGAACACTTCTGAACTTCACAACGTACGGTTGTGTCGGTTAGTTTCGTTCGTATTTTGCATTTGTTAACAATTCATAATGCCGCCAAAGACGAGTGGTAAGGCAGCCAAAAAATCTGGCAAGGCCCAAAAGAACATCTCGAAGACCGATAAGAAAAAGAAGAAGCACAAGAGGAAGGAGAGCTACGCCATTTACATCTACAAAGTGCTCAAACAGGTCCACCCCGACACCGGTATCTCCAGTAAGGCCATGTCAATCATGAACTCTTTCGTGAACGACATCTTCGAACGTATCGCCGCCGAAGCTTCACGTCTCGCCCACTACAACAAGAGATCCACCATCACCTCTAGGGAGGTACAGACATCAGTGAGGTTGCTGTTGCCCGGTGAACTCGCCAAGCACGCCGTCAGCGAGGGTACAAAGGCCGTCACCAAGTACACCAGCTCCAAGTAAATGTGTCCTACACCTATGTGTGTGAGGTCGTCACATACGATGATATGATATTCATGTTTGTTGCATGTGACACGCTCAAAAGGCCCTTTTCAGGGCCACAAATATTGTCATGTTTTATAACTGTTTCTATGAAGTGAACAAAAAAAGTCCAAATAATTCAATAGTTACTCTTGGTAACTAACTACTTGCGGTCTTTCTTTAATAAAATTATTAAATACCTAGTAAGTATAGGTACGAACAGACCTGCTATATTGGGAGATATACACCTATAATGAAATTTTAAACAAAATATGTCTGTAGTTTAGTTGTGGTAGTAGTGGTAATAATGTATGTGTATGTATGTATGTACTTACACAAAACAATCTAATAATAATAATATATTAAATTGATCTATCAAATAACAATACTTACATTATATTATCTAATTTGCTTATATAAAATATAGACAGTTAGTAGTAGGTAATCTACTTAACCTAATCACATAGGTTCACAACACACACATATTATACTATATATTATTCTAGTTGCATATGTACCTACACCGTGCACATAGACATATTATTATCATAAAAAGTTCGTTATGAAAAGTAAATAATAAATAATAACTAGGTATATACGTATAAAAATTATGAAATAGGTACATTTATGTACATTAATTGATTAATGATTACTTTGGCTTACTTGATAAGTACCTATATTAATATAGTATACATAGGTATAATTAAAACTACCTAAACTACCTAACCTCAATATCAAATTAAAATTTACAAAATATTATGAATCGTTCGGATGATGTTGTATTGTGAACTAGCGCGCTCGCATCGGTCGGCTACGTACGTAGACGAGCGAGCGCACAACACCGCACCGCACGTATAAATACAAGTGGTTATCCGTCCGAGCGTCGCATTCTATCACGAATCGTTCCCGCGCGCAGACGTCCGTTCGTTCGTTGAGAAGAATTTGATTGAAAATGGCTCGTACCAAGCAGACCGCTCGCAAATCCACCGGTGGCAAAGCCCCGAGGAAACAGCTCGCTACCAAAGCTGCCCGCAAGAGTGCACCGGCTACCGGCGGTGTCAAGAAACCACATCGTTACCGTCCCGGCACCGTCGCTCTTCGTGAGATCCGTCGTTATCAGAAGAGCACCGAACTCCTGATCCGCAAACTGCCTTTCCAGCGTCTGGTGCGTGAAATAGCACAGGACTTCAAGACCGATCTTCGCTTCCAGAGTTCCGCCGTCATGGCACTGCAGGAGGCGAGCGAGGCGTATTTGGTCGGTCTCTTTGAGGACACAAACCTTTGCGCAATTCACGCTAAACGCGTTACCATCATGCCAAAGGACATTCAATTGGCGCGCAGGATCAGAGGCGAACGCGCTTAATCGAGAGTTGTTGGCTTTGGCTAGTATGAGCGTATACGCGTTTCAGTTGTACCGTATGTTGTGTGACATACTGAGCGTTGAAATGATTACGCTTTCACCCAAAAGGCCCTTTTCAGGGCCACATATATTTCATATATTAATATCATATTTTGATATTATATGTTTCTCTATGGACAGATTGATAAAAATAAGTCGTTACTCTTAGTATTAAAATACAATGAATATTATGTTGGTATGGTACCTGGTTGCTACCTACTACACACTACACTACCGTACCACCACCGCCTGTATTATATATTATTATATATTAATATTATATTTATAGACATTTGCCTAACATAACATAGTATGAAATGAATACATTATTACGCTTCTGTGAGCTCGTAGAATATAGGTTCGTGTTAGGTTTATTGTGTTAACCCATAAGGAAATATCGTTTAGCTAAGTCGACATAATTTATATATATTTTGGTATACTTTACTTATTACACAAATTTACATAGGTATATAAATTTTACCTTAACTGATATAATATTATATCACACGACACACAAGCAAATCAACATGAATTATTTCATATTTCGCATCGTACGAATCGAACGATACAGTTTTTATATTGTATTTATTATTAATAAAGTGCATTTATTTTATTTTATTATGTGAAATCGTCGTCGTGTATGTATGAATGTAGTAATGTACGTGATGTACACAGAGCGCAGTGCGCCGGCTAGCGAGCGAGCCGACCGGGTGGCTGAGCCGAGCTCGGCGCCGAACGTAACGCGCGTCGCTCGTCCCGTGAAACTATATAAAGAGACCGGCCGGGGACGTTTTACATCCAGTCGTTCGCCAGCGCTCGCCGTTTAACAACGTGTGCGCGCTCGTCATTTGTCTGTGCAAGCTTCACTAAGAAAAACATACCAACAAGATGACCGGTCGCGGTAAGGGAGGAAAAGGTCTGGGGAAAGGAGGAGCCAAGCGTCACAGGAAAGTGCTTCGTGATAACATCCAGGGTATTACGAAGCCGGCCATCCGTCGTTTGGCGCGCAGAGGCGGTGTCAAGCGTATCTCCGGTCTTATTTACGAAGAGACCCGCGGTGTGCTCAAAGTGTTCCTCGAGAACGTTATCCGCGACGCCGTCACTTACACCGAACACGCCAAGAGGAAGACGGTCACAGCCATGGACGTCGTCTACGCTCTGAAGCGTCAAGGTCGCACTCTGTACGGTTTCGGTGGTTAAGTTAATCAAAAAGCCGATACACACCGTAAGCTTTTAGTGTTATGTCGAATTTTCGATATATACACTATTAGTGAACAAAAGGCCCTTTTCAGGGCCGCATATGATTCGTGTTATTTATTATTAATAAAATAACGTTTCTGTACAACAGACAAATATTAAGTCAAACCAAACCACAGAAATATACCTACTCTCTACTTGCCTACAATCTGATTCCGTTATCCGTTATTCCTATAATAATAACAATTATATAGACGAATATATATATTATATACTTAGACAAAATATGACTTACCTCTTACCTCAATGTATGATGTACGCACGCGATGAGACTGTGCGTGTGCTGTGCTGTGCTGGCACTAGTGCACACAAGCCCTGCAGACAGTTGGCTGGCTGGCTGGCTGGCTGGCTGGCTGGCTGGCTGGCTGGCTGGCTGGCTGGCTGGCTGGCTGGCTGGCTGGCTGGCTGGCTAAATGTGATGAAATAAAACGTTAATTTTAATTTTAAAACTGAACAATGTCAATATAAAATTAAGTATATATACTTAAATAATAATTAAGTACCTTGTGGTTAGGTACTTAGTGTACCTACTTACTCATACATATTTAATAGGTACATAAAATAAATGTACGTAACATTTGTATTATTATTATATTTTATATTTATTAATAATATTATATCATATACTACCACTATTACTTAATAGAAAAAGAAAATAAAAAGTGTTTGTTTGTTATATTATAATAATATGATGAGTGTCTGTGTTACTTAGTGTAGTGATATTGAACGTGTTTTGGAACGTCGTACGTCATTGTTGAGAACTGTGGTGCGGTGGTGGTTATTTACTTCTATTATTGCACGAGTGAGATTAGATACTGGAGAATATTTAATTGATAATATAGTATAAATAATTCATTACTTTAAAACTTATATTGAAAACGTACTAAAATATCACGGTGTGAGACGTCCGTCCTTAAGTGGTGTTAAGCTGACGTACGTGTTTTACGAAGGTTCACTTTTATACGTTCGGTGCGCTCGTATAATGTATTAATACAAAAGAAATGTTGATACGTTACAAGTTAGATATACTAGTTGTTGTTTTATCGATAGTTTTCACGTAAAACGTTGAGTTTTATAGAGAAAAATACATTTTGAACTGGACACTCTGTATGCTAGATAGACAGACGAGAATATAATACGTCATATCTCGGCCGTTCTACACTCGTTCAACTCGCTTAATGTACGAGACGATGGTCACTTTCATGATATATATAAATATGTAAGTTTTTAATATAGTAACATAAGAAAAGTATTGTAAAAATTAATTTAATTAGATACGTGTTAGTGAAAAGTGTGAAGTGTTCATACGAGAAAACGTCCCGCGACAGAACGGCCCTCGTTACGGTAAAGTTTCCGAGTACCTGAGCGATCGGCTCTACGCGTATAGTATAGTGGCGACATCTACGTCTCTGCGACTCACTACTGTAACTACGTAATAGTCTATATATTATCGTCGTGTTTCGTGCGTCGTGCGTTAATTGCAAACAAGATGGCAGATACAGCGGTCTCAACCGAAGCTCCGGCTCCAGCGACACCAGCAAAAAAGGCAGCAAGACAGGCGGGTGGTGCCAAAAAACCTAAGGCTAAACCTACTCACCCGAAAACATCCGAGATGGTCAACAACGCAATTAAAGAGATGAAGGAGCGTAGCGGATCATCTTTGCAGGCGATCAAGAAATATATCGCGGCACACTACAAGGTCGACGCGGAAAAGCTGGCGCCGTTCATAAGAAAATATCTGAAGAGCGCCGTCGAATCCGG
The DNA here is from genome assembly GCA_963691645.1 of Pelosia muscerda. Lineage (NCBI taxonomy): Eukaryota > Metazoa > Arthropoda > Insecta > Lepidoptera > Erebidae > Pelosia > Pelosia muscerda. Next base: position 9,939,597 of record OY829124.1, on the reverse strand, counting down.
TGCACTCATCCAGACCAAGGGCAAGGGAGCATCCGGCTCGTTCAAGCTCGAATCAAAGTCTTCCTCGGCGAAGAAACCTAGCGCGAGCTCCGGCTCGGGCAAGTCCGCCGGTGGCAAAGGCGCCGCATCTGCCGCGTCAAAGGGTGCCAAGAAGGCGACCGCCTCGGCCGCCGGTGCCAAGAGCAAGAAGGCGGCAGCCGCGTCGGCGTCGGCCGCTTCTCCGTCCAAAGCCAAGGCATCAGCCGCGCCTAAGGACAAAAAGGCGGCCGCCGCCAAGAAGAAGCCCGCCGCCAAGAAAGCGGCCGCACCGGCCAAAGCCAAAGGTGGCGCCGCCCCCAAGGCCAAGAAGACCGCCAAGCCACCTACGAAGAAACCAAAGGCACCTAAACCTAAGAAGGCCGCCGCTACACCTAAATCGAAGCCGGCCGCAAAGAAGGCAACCGCAGCGAAGAAGTAAAACACAGTCTCCACGGCCGCTGACGCTGCTAACGAGTCTTACACGAGACGAGCTACACCTCCACGCGTGCTGCGCGTGCTGTGCTGTACAAGTACAAGCGTGTGCGGACGCGGGCGGTCGTTCGTCCGGAACAGCGCTCGATATCAACCTCGGCGGCGGCGATTGCTGCCTGCTGCAATGCTGCTGCGTGCGAACTCGCTACCACGCTCCCGGAAGTCCGGGAGCGAGAGCGGCGCGCACAAATCAAAAAGCCCTTTTCAGGGCTAACAATATTTTCATTACATACAGTTTCTATGTGTATACAGAAAGAAAGTCAAAAACAAACCCTCTATAAACATATAATATTATATAAGATAATAATTATTATCTTATCATAATAGCATAATAATATAAACAAAATCAACAAGAGACCGAATACTCTTGTTTACACACAATAATAGGGTTAAGTTATATCATTGCAATACAATAGGTTCGGGTAAGAGCTCTGAGAGCTGTAGAGGGGTTGGTATACCTAGACAGATACACACAGTTATTAGTAGGTATTAGTATAGTAACATGTAACTACACTACACGCCCATTCGAATGAGACAACTAAAACAAACAATTACACACTCTCGAAGCATCATCACTGACCTCTATACTCGTAGATGTATCTTAATAGAAATTCTCATCAAATTAATCATGTACCTACCTACACAGTACATTACATACATCATAAATATTGCTTAGTTACATACCTACTACACTTACTACAACGACTAAATAAAAGTTAGTTACCTATTCAATACCTAACTAACGTACGTCGTAGGTCTGTACATACACCTAATAAAATAATTATGACACGTTCTTGATCAATCAATGAATAAAATCTAATCTAATAATATTATTACATATTTATGTAATATAAATAATAAAATAGGTATAGGTAGCTAAAGGTGGTCAAACAATTTCCACAAAATTTTTCAATTCATCAATGTTCTGTTCAGCGCGACACCGCCCGACTGCCCGCGCACGACACGACTACGTTATAGTCGCGCACGACGCGGTGCGGTGCGCTCCCTCCACTGGGGTGCGCTTCGATGAGAGCGTTCGAATATATAAATAGGAAAACGTTGAATTTTTGGACTCATTGTAAACTTATAGCTCGTTGCGCGCGCACGTTACGCTCGCAACTCTTCGCTCTCTATTCTTATTTGACAACTCACATTCGCACATCAAGATGTCCGGTCGCGGCAAAGGTGGAAAAGTTAAGGGGAAGGCAAAGTCTCGTTCAAACCGTGCCGGTCTTCAGTTTCCAGTCGGTCGTATACACAGGTTGCTGCGTAACGGCAATTACGCCGAGCGCGTTGGTGCCGGCGCACCTGTGTACCTAGCCGCCGTGATGGAATACCTGGCGGCCGAAGTACTCGAGTTGGCCGGCAACGCAGCTAGAGACAACAAGAAGACCAGGATCATTCCTCGTCATCTACAATTGGCCATCCGCAACGACGAGGAGTTGAACAAACTTCTATCCGGCGTTACCATCGCACAGGGCGGCGTTCTGCCTAACATTCAAGCGGTTCTCCTGCCCAAGAAGACCGAGAAGAAAGCCTAAGTAACTCGCGCGTTTGTTATACTTACAACATTCGCCTAGTTCGGCTGGCGGCGCTTATAGAACGCGAACACTACACAATTGTGTCGTGTATCGTGATCAAAAGGCCCTTTTAAGGGCCACAATATATATCATAATCACTTTTCATATCAAATAAAAGGATTGTCTCTGTTTATGAAACACGAAAGTCAAATTCCAACTCCTACCTAACTATCTAACCACTAAACTACATTAATTATATACCGACACACTCACTTTATAGTTTATAATTATTTTTATCAAGTATGTATATTTTATAATTTATTGACGAAAAACGTACCTGCCACAAGGTACGAATACATATCAATATAATATAGTAAGTAGAGTATGTATGCAACAAAACAAAGCAATAAGTTAGTACATACATAGGTAAACAAGCTAACTAGATATTATTTATTACTATTCTATTCTATATAATACAACAGTAATTGTGTAACTAACTAACTAATATGCAAACAATATACAACGACGATATAGTTCCCGCTTAGGTATCGGCTAGTTTTGATACGATTTTATATTATACATACTTTAGAAAATATAATCGTGTACGGGTGTGTGTGAGTGTTATGTTGTGTAGCTATTAGAGTGAGCGGAAAGTGTGTGTGCCGCGTCACCCGGCCGCGCGCGACGTCTACTAAACATAATATTGCCGAGCTCTGATTGGTCGATACGTTGTGGGGAGCTCGAACGGCGCGCCTCGCTCTCTCTCGACTATCCGGTCAATATATATAAACTGCAATTTTATTGAGCCACCCAGAACACTTCTGAACTTCACAACGTACGGTTGTGTCGGTTAGTTTCGTTCGTATTTTGCATTTGTTAACAATTCATAATGCCGCCAAAGACGAGTGGTAAGGCAGCCAAAAAATCTGGCAAGGCCCAAAAGAACATCTCGAAGACCGATAAGAAAAAGAAGAAGCACAAGAGGAAGGAGAGCTACGCCATTTACATCTACAAAGTGCTCAAACAGGTCCACCCCGACACCGGTATCTCCAGTAAGGCCATGTCAATCATGAACTCTTTCGTGAACGACATCTTCGAACGTATCGCCGCCGAAGCTTCACGTCTCGCCCACTACAACAAGAGATCCACCATCACCTCTAGGGAGGTACAGACATCAGTGAGGTTGCTGTTGCCCGGTGAACTCGCCAAGCACGCCGTCAGCGAGGGTACAAAGGCCGTCACCAAGTACACCAGCTCCAAGTAAATGTGTCCTACACCTATGTGTGTGAGGTCGTCACATACGATGATATGATATTCATGTTTGTTGCATGTGACACGCTCAAAAGGCCCTTTTCAGGGCCACAAATATTGTCATGTTTTATAACTGTTTCTATGAAGTGAACAAAAAAAGTCCAAATAATTCAATAGTTACTCTTGGTAACTAACTACTTGCGGTCTTTCTTTAATAAAATTATTAAATACCTAGTAAGTATAGGTACGAACAGACCTGCTATATTGGGAGATATACACCTATAATGAAATTTTAAACAAAATATGTCTGTAGTTTAGTTGTGGTAGTAGTGGTAATAATGTATGTGTATGTATGTATGTACTTACACAAAACAATCTAATAATAATAATATATTAAATTGATCTATCAAATAACAATACTTACATTATATTATCTAATTTGCTTATATAAAATATAGACAGTTAGTAGTAGGTAATCTACTTAACCTAATCACATAGGTTCACAACACACACATATTATACTATATATTATTCTAGTTGCATATGTACCTACACCGTGCACATAGACATATTATTATCATAAAAAGTTCGTTATGAAAAGTAAATAATAAATAATAACTAGGTATATACGTATAAAAATTATGAAATAGGTACATTTATGTACATTAATTGATTAATGATTACTTTGGCTTACTTGATAAGTACCTATATTAATATAGTATACATAGGTATAATTAAAACTACCTAAACTACCTAACCTCAATATCAAATTAAAATTTACAAAATATTATGAATCGTTCGGATGATGTTGTATTGTGAACTAGCGCGCTCGCATCGGTCGGCTACGTACGTAGACGAGCGAGCGCACAACACCGCACCGCACGTATAAATACAAGTGGTTATCCGTCCGAGCGTCGCATTCTATCACGAATCGTTCCCGCGCGCAGACGTCCGTTCGTTCGTTGAGAAGAATTTGATTGAAAATGGCTCGTACCAAGCAGACCGCTCGCAAATCCACCGGTGGCAAAGCCCCGAGGAAACAGCTCGCTACCAAAGCTGCCCGCAAGAGTGCACCGGCTACCGGCGGTGTCAAGAAACCACATCGTTACCGTCCCGGCACCGTCGCTCTTCGTGAGATCCGTCGTTATCAGAAGAGCACCGAACTCCTGATCCGCAAACTGCCTTTCCAGCGTCTGGTGCGTGAAATAGCACAGGACTTCAAGACCGATCTTCGCTTCCAGAGTTCCGCCGTCATGGCACTGCAGGAGGCGAGCGAGGCGTATTTGGTCGGTCTCTTTGAGGACACAAACCTTTGCGCAATTCACGCTAAACGCGTTACCATCATGCCAAAGGACATTCAATTGGCGCGCAGGATCAGAGGCGAACGCGCTTAATCGAGAGTTGTTGGCTTTGGCTAGTATGAGCGTATACGCGTTTCAGTTGTACCGTATGTTGTGTGACATACTGAGCGTTGAAATGATTACGCTTTCACCCAAAAGGCCCTTTTCAGGGCCACATATATTTCATATATTAATATCATATTTTGATATTATATGTTTCTCTATGGACAGATTGATAAAAATAAGTCGTTACTCTTAGTATTAAAATACAATGAATATTATGTTGGTATGGTACCTGGTTGCTACCTACTACACACTACACTACCGTACCACCACCGCCTGTATTATATATTATTATATATTAATATTATATTTATAGACATTTGCCTAACATAACATAGTATGAAATGAATACATTATTACGCTTCTGTGAGCTCGTAGAATATAGGTTCGTGTTAGGTTTATTGTGTTAACCCATAAGGAAATATCGTTTAGCTAAGTCGACATAATTTATATATATTTTGGTATACTTTACTTATTACACAAATTTACATAGGTATATAAATTTTACCTTAACTGATATAATATTATATCACACGACACACAAGCAAATCAACATGAATTATTTCATATTTCGCATCGTACGAATCGAACGATACAGTTTTTATATTGTATTTATTATTAATAAAGTGCATTTATTTTATTTTATTATGTGAAATCGTCGTCGTGTATGTATGAATGTAGTAATGTACGTGATGTACACAGAGCGCAGTGCGCCGGCTAGCGAGCGAGCCGACCGGGTGGCTGAGCCGAGCTCGGCGCCGAACGTAACGCGCGTCGCTCGTCCCGTGAAACTATATAAAGAGACCGGCCGGGGACGTTTTACATCCAGTCGTTCGCCAGCGCTCGCCGTTTAACAACGTGTGCGCGCTCGTCATTTGTCTGTGCAAGCTTCACTAAGAAAAACATACCAACAAGATGACCGGTCGCGGTAAGGGAGGAAAAGGTCTGGGGAAAGGAGGAGCCAAGCGTCACAGGAAAGTGCTTCGTGATAACATCCAGGGTATTACGAAGCCGGCCATCCGTCGTTTGGCGCGCAGAGGCGGTGTCAAGCGTATCTCCGGTCTTATTTACGAAGAGACCCGCGGTGTGCTCAAAGTGTTCCTCGAGAACGTTATCCGCGACGCCGTCACTTACACCGAACACGCCAAGAGGAAGACGGTCACAGCCATGGACGTCGTCTACGCTCTGAAGCGTCAAGGTCGCACTCTGTACGGTTTCGGTGGTTAAGTTAATCAAAAAGCCGATACACACCGTAAGCTTTTAGTGTTATGTCGAATTTTCGATATATACACTATTAGTGAACAAAAGGCCCTTTTCAGGGCCGCATATGATTCGTGTTATTTATTATTAATAAAATAACGTTTCTGTACAACAGACAAATATTAAGTCAAACCAAACCACAGAAATATACCTACTCTCTACTTGCCTACAATCTGATTCCGTTATCCGTTATTCCTATAATAATAACAATTATATAGACGAATATATATATTATATACTTAGACAAAATATGACTTACCTCTTACCTCAATGTATGATGTACGCACGCGATGAGACTGTGCGTGTGCTGTGCTGTGCTGGCACTAGTGCACACAAGCCCTGCAGACAGTTGGCTGGCTGGCTGGCTGGCTGGCTGGCTGGCTGGCTGGCTGGCTGGCTGGCTGGCTGGCTGGCTGGCTGGCTGGCTGGCTGAAATGTGATGAAATAAAACGTTAATTTTAATTTTAAAACTGAACAATGTCAATATAAAATTAAGTATATATACTTAAATAATAATTAAGTACCTTGTGGTTAGGTACTTAGTGTACCTACTTACTCATACATATTTAATAGGTACATAAAATAAATGTACGTAACATTTGTATTATTATTATATTTTATATTTATTAATAATATTATATCATATACTACCACTATTACTTAATAGAAAAAGAAAATAAAAAGTGTTTGTTTGTTATATTATAATAATATGATGAGTGTCTGTGTTACTTAGTGTAGTGATATTGAACGTGTTTTGGAACGTCGTACGTCATTGTTGAGAACTGTGGTGCGGTGGTGGTTATTTACTTCTATTATTGCACGAGTGAGATTAGATACTGGAGAATATTTAATTGATAATATAGTATAAATAATTCATTACTTTAAAACTTATATTGAAAACGTACTAAAATATCACGGTGTGAGACGTCCGTCCTTAAGTGGTGTTAAGCTGACGTACGTGTTTTACGAAGGTTCACTTTTATACGTTCGGTGCGCTCGTATAATGTATTAATACAAAAGAAATGTTGATACGTTACAAGTTAGATATACTAGTTGTTGTTTTATCGATAGTTTTCACGTAAAACGTTGAGTTTTATAGAGAAAAATACATTTTGAACTGGACACTCTGTATGCTAGATAGACAGACGAGAATATAATACGTCATATCTCGGCCGTTCTACACTCGTTCAACTCGCTTAATGTACGAGACGATGGTCACTTTCATGATATATATAAATATGTAAGTTTTTAATATAGTAACATAAGAAAAGTATTGTAAAAATTAATTTAATTAGATACGTGTTAGTGAAAAGTGTGAAGTGTTCATACGAGAAAACGTCCCGCGACAGAACGGCCCTCGTTACGGTAAAGTTTCCGAGTACCTGAGCGATCGGCTCTACGCGTATAGTATAGTGGCGACATCTACGTCTCTGCGACTCACTACTGTAACTACGTAATAGTCTATATATTATCGTCGTGTTTCGTGCGTCGTGCGTTAATTGCAAACAAGATGGCAGATACAGCGGTCTCAACCGAAGCTCCGGCTCCAGCGACACCAGCAAAAAAGGCAGCAAGACAGGCGGGTGGTGCCAAAAAACCTAAGGCTAAACCTACTCACCCGAAAACATCCGAGATGGTCAACAACGCAATTAAAGAGATGAAGGAGCGTAGCGGATCATCTTTGCAGGCGATCAAGAAATATATCGCGGCACACTACAAGGTCGACGCGGAAAAGCTGGCGCCGTTCATAAGAAAATATCTGAAGAGCGCCGTCGAATCCGGTGCACTCATCCAGACCAAGGGCAAGGGAGCATCCGGCTCGTTCAAGCTCGAATCAAAGTCTTCCTCGGCGAAGAAACCTAGCGCGAGCTCCGGCTCGGGCAAGTCCGCCGGTGGCAAAGGCGCCGCATCTGCCGCGTCAAAGGGTGCCAAGAAGGCGACCGCCTCGGCCGCCGGTGCCAAGAGCAAGAAGGCGGCAGCCGCGTCGGCGTCGGCCGCTTCTCCGTCCAAAGCCAAGGCATCAGCCGCGCCTAAGGACAAAAAGGCGGCCGCCGCCAAGAAGAAGCCCGCCGCCAAGAAAGCGGCCGCACCGGCCAAAGCCAAAGGTGGCGCCGCCCCCAAGGCCAAGAAGACCGCCAAGCCACCTACGAAGAAACCAAAGGCACCTAAACCTAAGAAGGCCGCCGCTACACCTAAATCGAAGCCGGCCGCAAAGAAGGCAACCGCAGCGAAGAAGTAAAACACAGTCTCCACGGCCGCTGACGCTGCTAACGAGTCTTACACGAGACGAGCTACACCTCCACGCGTGCTGCGCGTGCTGTGCTGTACAAGTACAAGCGTGTGCGGACGCGGGCGGTCGTTCGTCCGGAACAGCGCTCGATATCAACCTCGGCGGCGGCGATTGCTGCCTGCTGCAATGCTGCTGCGTGCGAACTCGCTACCACGCTCCCGGAAGTCCGGGAGCGAGAGCGGCGCGCACAAATCAAAAAGCCCTTTTCAGGGCTAACAATATTTTCATTACATACAGTTTCTATGTGTATACAGAAAGAAAGTCAAAAACAAACCCTCTATAAACATATAATATTATATAAGATAATAATTATTATCTTATCATAATAGCATAATAATATAAACAAAATCAACAAGAGACCGAATACTCTTGTTTACACACAATAATAGGGTTAAGTTATATCATTGCAATACAATAGGTTCGGGTAAGAGCTCTGAGAGCTGTAGAGGGGTTGGTATACCTAGACAGATACACACAGTTATTAGTAGGTATTAGTATAGTAACATGTAACTACACTACACGCCCATTCGAATGAGACAACTAAAACAAACAATTACACACTCTCGAAGCATCATCACTGACCTCTATACTCGTAGATGTATCTTAATAGAAATTCTCATCAAATTAATCATGTACCTACCTACACAGTACATTACATACATCATAAATATTGCTTAGTTACATACCTACTACACTTACTACAACGACTAAATAAAAGTTAGTTACCTATTCAATACCTAACTAACGTACGTCGTAGGTCTGTACATACACCTAATAAAATAATTATGACACGTTCTTGATCAATCAATGAATAAAATCTAATCTAATAATATTATTACATATTTATGTAATATAAATAATAAAATAGGTATAGGTAGCTAAAGGTGGTCAAACAATTTCCACAAAATTTTTCAATTCATCAATGTTCTGTTCAGCGCGACACCGCCCGACTGCCCGACTCCCGACTCCGACTCCGAGATTAATAATAATATAAGGCTAATTTGATTCGCTCTATTTATAGCCGCGGGACGTCGCGCCGAAACAAGCGGTCGCGAGTTAATTAAATCAGCGAATCAGAAAATGCGCGGCTTGTGATTGGATATTTGTTTTGTAACTGTTTTATTACTTCGTCGATATAGTTTACTAATGATTATAATTGTAAATTGTTAATGGAGATAATTAAGATATATTTATGTACACTATATTTACTTATACACATGTCCTGTGAATTTTAAGAAGAGATGCGCGCTCGCGATTGGAGCTCTTCGAAATTAATATTATTATTATGTATTACAGAGTTAAAGGAATGACAAAACAAAGACAGAATTATTTCAATAATTATAGTTTTAGATATAGTCTTTATATATAATAATTGATTGTAATAAAATATTAATTGTACCTACATAATTCTTATTTATTTATAATATATTATAATTAGATAGATAGATAACTCTTTATTTTACCCCAAAAATGTAAAATTACAGTAAAGAGAAATATAGGTATATGTATATAATTATATTACGATGGGCGGCTTAATCGCTAGAAGCGATCTCTTCTAGGCAACCCAATCATAATTAGTATAGGTTTGAATATAGTTTCTATCCAGTGTATATTATCTTACTTGTATTTTGAAATTCAGTTATAAATATAATATTGTAACGGCCACGGCGGCGTGCACACCAAAAGTAGGTACACACAGATTTCGTTTTATTTGCCCCCGTAATAAGCAATAACGTAGTTGCTGCTTCAGTAAAAAAACATGAATACGTGAAAAATAAGCAAATCTCATACTTAGCACATATAAACACACACAGTAATAACAGACTGATAGATATCGAATAGACACCCTTACCATCGGATGGGTCATGTGCCACACACAGCTATCATAACGTGTTATGTCACAGAATGGGTGTATTATTACTTATTCTACTACGGTTATGTTCCAACTTTGTAAAAGAAAAAAAAAATCGCAAACGGTCCTCGTTAAGGTAAAGTTCCGATGTTCTCCTACCACAGCAAATCACTTGTTAATTATTCGTAGATAGGAACTAGGTACATCTTACCAATCAACTAGAAATTTTAAGATTGAACCAATGATATTTACAATACTCTACACTACATACCTGCCACTACACTTGATCAAACTACCTAGCAGCGCGGGACAATCGAATCGAGCTAAGCGAGCTCAGCTGTGGGGCTCTATGACACCGTCTCACCTGACCAGTTTATTGAAGTGCGTCACGCGGGTTGGTTTAATTTTAGTCCTGCAAACGATTGTACTGATAGACGAGAAGTAAGACTCCTTCCACGAGATGGAGTACCTCTGAGTGTTGTGCTTAGGAGCACCTTAGAGCCTTGCAAACGCGTTATACGTACACGCTTCCAGCCTCATCCTCTCTCCACGTCGAGAACCTACCTTCGGTTGAAATTTCCTTACAAGTTGGCATTGCTGTTTTGTTGAGTTGAGCACTAATGGAGGGCAAACACTCCCAAACCCCTGTAAGAGCCCTCATCCTCCGCCCCTTGGAAGAATATGGTGGTATAACGCGGCCACACCAATTTTTCTAAATTGTATAAATCCTATAAGCAGCCTCCACTTGCCAAACTTCATCTAGGTATACCCACATATATTATAAAATGTTCATCTGACTAGAGATAATTGCGCTACGATGCAGCGGATGCACGTCTTTTGTGATCCAACCGTCGCCCGCCGACGTAAGAGGCTCTTGGTTATTGCGCGAATAGGTATTCTTTCATTATATATGCGATTGTCGTTGACTTCAGGTGATCCGAGGCTGTACCACCTAACCGCATCATTGTCCCCATTTATAAAATTATACATAATTAAATAAAATTACAATAAGTAATGGTGGTGGTGACTGCCGGGTGCATACACTACATAGGTACTACATTACCACAGTCTGCGCGCCCGCTGGGAAGGCATACCGTTGGGAATACCTTGTCAACAGCCAGCCTAGGCGACGCTGCGCCCCCCTGTGGTGTACATTTTTTATACCAGTTAGATGCCAGATAAGCATACGGCCAATCTGAAGGAAAGTGGTCACCGTGGCCTATAGAAGTCTGCAACGCCAGTGGAATTATACTCGTGGTGCCTACCCTGCAGAAACCTGGCCTTCTTGTAGAACCCCATATTGAAGTCAATCGGAAAAATTACAGCAGGGAGCTCATAATTATGTAGATAGTAAGCTCTCCATCTGATGATTGAGTAACAAGCTCAACTTCAAATCGTTCTATATTTTTTTTTACAATAAATCATCATTATATGTCAGAAGGTCCTGGCAGTCAAAAGTTCTGAACTTCATCTAGATTACAAAGGTATACAACGAGTACATTTATTTTTATCTGGTCAGATATTGACAAATGAAAGTTTCTAGTTTTACATTTTACAATGAAAATGCTACCTATGCCTATCAGTAATAAAAAAATAAAATCATTTATTGCACGCAGCTAGGCCAGGTACGTAGATATTAACACCGTGGTAGGCACGCTATCGCAATAGTCTGTAATGATAGCGTCCATGAAAATAAAATAATAGTGACAGCACAACACACAAATATTATGGCATGCATCATTATAATAAAAGATATTTTGACTGTTCAATAAATAACCACGAATGGACAGTTTAGACAACGCATGCACATGTTTTATTTCTTAAGATCTCTCCTTAAACTACATATACACGTACATATAACTACGCTCGAGCTTCGTCATGCACTACACGCTCGTACCTCTAGTACCAAATAAAACCCATACAATAGTGTGCATACTTTATTAAGTGGCGTGCGTCGTCAGTTGACGAAGAACTCGTTGGAGCGCTGGTTCTGGTTGTGGCGCCACTTGCAGGCCCAGTTCCAGCACGACATGCCCGCCCACGGCTCGTCCGTGTAGAACACCTGCCCGTTCTGGTACATCTGCAACGCGCCACGACAACCATCAGCTACCGAGCAACGCAACGTACAACAGCTTCGACGAGTTATGGGACTTGGGAGCTATTAAGCGCGATTCACACACAGCGCGGGTGCGGGTCGGGCGCGGGTCGTTTTTCAATCCATCGCCGTTTACAGGATAAAGTAAAAAAATACCTTACTAAGAAAACGGCGATGTATGGCAATAACACCCGCGCCCGACCCGCACCCGCGCTGTGTGTGAATCGCGCTTTAGTGTGTTCACTTTCCTTGTTGTGTAGGAACGTGATTGTATAAATTAGTAAACCACGTCCTCTGCCATAGTACAAATAATGCAAGTCAGCTGATGCACAAAGCAGCTCCTACTCCACCACTAGTGGTTAACCTTAGTATATAGGATTTGTTATTTAATATGTAAAATGCTATAGATATATCAAAATACAATCAGCAATACATGTCAATTTATTATGGAAACCTCAATGTGCAGGACGGGGCCTGCCCTTGCGATCAGTCTACTTTCAACGAATGAATGTATATAGGAATCGCTTTCGGGTAGAGTAGTACTAGTAAGGTCATGATCGTAGTTTGAAGTCGAGTGGTATGGTGGGTTAAATCTTTACGTGTGCTATGGCAGCCTAACCTATCAGTCGCCGGAGGACAACATACGTCAGAGCCTTTTTATCTAGAGCACGTCAATTTGACTACACCACGCCTGATAGTAAGCTAAAGGCAAAGTCACCATTACAAATACGCAGTGCTACAATGGTGGCGCTCACTTTGACGAACTCATCTGATGCTTTTTCACGCCCCGCTTAAAGGACCAATGACTGTAAGAAGAAGAAAACATGTGAGCTGGTGAGGTATTCGAAGGCTTGGTTCTTGATGGAGTCACTACTCAATTAGCGGGAGTACTGACTTGCAGATAAGATTGGTTCTTACAGCGTATTATTAAAATTATACTTACGAACGAAAGATCAGAGCTCTTGTAGGTGACGCCGTCGTATCCGAACCGGAAGACGAAGTTCATGGAGAAGATGGAGAAGATACAGCGGACGTCGGTGGTGGCGGGGATGAAGTAGCGGTACGGGCCGCAGAAGTACGAGATCTTGGGCTCGTACTCCACCGACTCGGGGAACTCTTCGCGCGGGTTGATCCTGAAACATACCAGTAGTAATGTAGTAATACACGGCCTGGTCCGTGCGTCGCACTGAAATAAATGCACAATCTATCGATACGTATAGCAGATAAAAAAATCTTTGAACCGGTTTGTGTGGCAAATGACTATTTGATCATTTTAAGACTTTGTAATTTTACTACCTTTTTAAATCCTTGGCACAAAGTGGTCGGGATTTTTTAGGCGCCATAGGCATGTCATCGCTTCTCTACTATGTCAGGGGAGCCGCCTGCGGCAACAGCAGCTGTGTTGAGCTTGATTAACCGATATTACAGTAGAAAGCAGGTAAGGTAGCGAACAGGTTTTCTCGGAGTGCAGACCTGAGGATTACAGGTGAGTCCGTCTGCTACCACAGCAGAACCACATCGGGAAAGATACGATGGGGACACCACGTTTATCAAGTCCCCGGATTTGTTCGAGCACTTATGACTACCTACATTTGTTATTAGTTTGTCTCGTTATTTGTGAGGTAACTGACTTATAGATGCACTGCGCGTCGCTCCAGTTGTCGTCGGAGTGGCAGTACAGGCCCTGGCTCGGGTCCTTGGCCTGGAACTGCTCGGCGTGCGGCCCCACGTACGTCGTCTCCGAGTGCCGGTGGTAGAAGCCGATGAACGCGAACGCACCTGGACAACACAATACCGATTATTGTTACTTTACTTAGGCGTGAATTGTACGTTCAGAAGAGGCGAGCGCGCATAATATATCAATGTGCTGTTGAGAGCACTGCACCTACTCTCGCTAACTCCTTGCTCATAGCGACGGCGGGTGGCAAACCGCGGGGCGGGCCCTGCAGAGACCCAGGGGCTTTAGACAAGAGACAATTCGTTGATAGTAGTTTGTAGAATGGAATTAAATATGTATAACATTCAATGTATGAGAGTGACACGTATTTTGACGTTTATGACATTTATGACAGGCGCTAACGAATAACAATCCCATACATTGATCAATCAATTCAATTTCAGTCCACGAAACATTGCTACTTGTCTAGGGCCCCAGGTCTAACCGCGAAGCTCGCGAGGGATAGAGGAGACAGTTCGCGAGGGATGGTGTTACAGGTGGAGCCTCCTGTCACCCTAGCAGAATAGACTAGGGCGGTCGCACAATGCGCAACCTTCCACCCATGTGTATTCTTATTTCTGAGGGAACAAATAAGACAGTTAAGTAGCTCACCCCTGAACGTGTAGCAGTGAGGCTTCCTCTCGCTGGACAGGATCATCTGCGCGTCCTCCTGGTTGTGCGCCGACACGATGTAGTACGACGTGTCCAAGCACTTGAACTCTGCCCATGGAACACAAGTAACGACAGCTCAATTCTTAAACATGTCGCGTGATATTACATTATATAGTAAGGTGTACCATAAGGAGTTTATTTAAGTCTAATCTTACGTCACACCTCACCGTAACAAACATAACGTCGTCTTACCGTCGGAGGTCGAAAGCGCCTGCCAATATACAAATAGCAGCCACCCGTAGATATATTGGGTGCACTGTACCACAAGGCACTGTACTACACGTTTCACTGGAATCGTATACCTATGTATGTTGACGTCTTTGAATGCATGTAGCGGAGATACGAATGTCAAGATGGATGTGTTGTGTGACGAGAATGATTAATAAGGAATGAGTATACTAGAGAAAGTTAAAGTGGCACCAGTAAATTATAAATTGAGAAGTGAACGTATGTCGTTGTACGAACGTACTGTGAAGTGAATGTAGAGGGCTCTAGGAGCAGAGGTGGGCCCAAGAAAAGATGTGTGCATTGCGTGTAGTTAGGCCCAAGTAACAAACGAACCATGAAGATCTGATCGTACCACGTGATTGTAGCTGTTGCGGTATAGAAACAGCGCCCCTTTGTTTCAATCATGATGAACGTGCGAGAACTCAAACGGAAAAATCATCGAACAAAACAGTAAAATAAATAGAGGAAAATAGTATTAAGGTGGCTTTCCACAGCGTGTTATCCTGCGGATGGGCGCGGATTAGCCACAACAGATGTACTGTGGAAAGAATACCTTCTGTGGAAGCTCCGACAATTCCGTAGCGGAGCATCAAACCTATCTACCGCGGAAAATATCCGAGGTAGTCCGCCGCTTGCGACAATTCACCGTGCCACGTATACACGTACCTGGGCTAGTGTACAAGCCGAAAGGAATCTTGGCCTGTGTGGACTTGATCTTGGCCTCGGAGGTGTCCATCTTCTTGTTGAGCTTGAGCAGCACCATGGACATGAGCGCGATGTCGGTGGCGAACAGCAGCCGCTTCAGGTCCTTCATGTGCAGCTCGATGAAGCGGAACAGCTTCTTGGACGCCTGCTCCATGATCTCACGACGCTCCGCCTGCGCACAGACAATAGGTTAATCAATATACTTATTAACGAAAATGTAATTACGACTCATCAAATTATGGTTAAATCAAGTTTTAAGTAATTAGCCTGTTAATTATTCTGACAATTCCACTTGTTACCATTTCAATCGATAGTAACGATAGGTACTGTTACAGTCATGGAGTTAATATTACTAACGTAAATAGAGAAACTGTCCTCATTGAAGCGTAACTGAATTCAAATTGTCAGTAAGAGTGATTTTTGACTTTTTGTTTACAGAATTGACCATAGTGCAATATCTATTTTCTCTCAAAGTAGGTGATGTGTGTGTGTGTATGTATACGCACACACATCACCTACGGATTATTCACGCTAACAGAGCCATCACATTAGAGAAGGGTGAAGGTTAAGAGAGTTTGTGTGCTGTCAGTGCAGAAGATAAAGCAATGGTTCTCAGTCCTCACACTGACAACCAGACAACACAAAACCTGTCCAGCGTTCTGTTCTGTTGATCGGCCTTGTTTCTCGAGTGGTCAAGTCAAATTCCAGGACAGTTGAAGTACCAAATAGAAAACATTTATAATCAAGCCGTGGATACAACCTGGTATGATGTGGTGTGTTCAACACAGAGACAGGTTGCACAAAAACCTCAACAGGCGCTTGAAAACAAGACACTTAGCATTACCTTTACGAGATAGAGAAATTATTGCAATAAGTTAATAAACGAATTTAAAATAGAATACGGAAGGTCTGAGATTAATAGGGCTGGTAGCAACTCAAAGAAACTGCGGACTGCCATCAAAAACACCTCAGGGCGAGCTAAAAACAGAGACACTTCTACTCGCTTATTGTTCAATGTTCGGCCACACAGCGCTAGAGCTTGCCGTCAACTCAGTAAATATCTACTTCAAGCAGTTTGGCCCAACTCGTGTAGAAAAAAATCGCACAACATTCCACAGCAACAAAAAAGTCCCTAGTTACAAGATATATAGCCAACAGGGCAAAAGGTAACATTACTAATTTCAACAGAAAAGCAAGAGCAGGAGAGAAATCCAGTCTCTTGATGTCTCTTCGTGATGATTGTGCTGTGGGGTGGGATGGAATACCTTCCAGACCGCTTATGAAATACTCCATCACAATCGTACCACCACTAACACACATGCGCACCTCTCACTAGACCTCTCAGTATCCGACGAGTTGTTTCTTGCTGACTTGAGGTAGTTTTAAACACGAACACCGCACACGACCTCCCTGCTGCGATGAAAATTTCCTATGGCGAGAGAAACTACCGCCACTCTTCGACTTCCTACATCCCCAGGAAAAAAAAAGCTTCCAGGCAAGCTTCTATGGGGGATAGCCGATATGCGGTCTCGCAACCGTCTACACGAGTCGAGAGTTGGTCGAGACAAAATCTTATGCAGGTGGGGAATGTGAGACCCGAAATGAACCGCATGTGACAGCGGTACCCCCGTGCACTCTATGACGCACTTAGGTTCCTGCTCCTAATGCCCTGCCTTCTGCACTGAAGACGACCTGAATAAAACCACTGACAGTGCGGTCCATATGGTAAAATTTATAGTCTAACTATAATTAGATCGTTGAAAGGCAAGAAGAATGTAGGTTTTAAGAGCTGTGGCTACTCCTCGGTGCACATAGTGAGTTTAAAGGTAAGTACAATAATGAAACGCTTACGGGGTTGTGTGGCTCCTTCATCCTGCTGTTCATGAAGTCGGTGTACTCCTTCAGGTTCTTGAACTTCTCGTCGGCGTAGTTGTACCGCGGGTCGATCTCCTTGGGCCCCGGCATGTTGTATGGTTTCTAAACACATTATAAATTAGACTTCTATCTCTCATCTTTATCACATGTATGTGGGTGTCGATACGGCCATGTTCTAAATTATAATTCCATGTTATAATTAGTGAATATTGTCAACGACTACTCACGCAGTTACGTATTGCGTACTGTGCGCAAGCAGGGGTTGACGATTGATGATACATTTCTATTCCTAATGAAGAAGTCGGTTATGTATCATCATCACAGCATCGATCGGGGGTACTTCGTAACCTTGCACTTTACGAGTTCTACAAGACCGGTAGTAGGTAGGTGGAAGATATCCATCATCTCCCTGCAGTTTGTCCTAATTAATTCTCGTGTGCACAAAATGTCCTTCCCTTCCATCCTCCACACGTTCAGTCACTCCCTTCTTTGCCAATCTTCTTTCACACAATGTTCACAAAGTATGTCGAGGTAGTAAGTATCCCTATAGCATGTAATTGATATTTACTCACCGTTTCAACAGTAGGGAACGACAGTCGCGCGAGCTGAAAATAAACGGCTTTAAATACAGAACACTAAAACAGAACTGTGGTATAATTACGTCAATTATATTACAGCTTTATAATTATTTATCTATCTACCAAACTACGAACTGCAACTTATTTGACAATTTCGCACCTTTTAAAAAGACAACTACCTACTTTCTTCGTTTTGTCGTGGAATTTCCTAGCGAAAATATGATTAGGTACATATTTACTTAGGTATATTGGACAATAAAAGTATATATATTTTGCATGATTTTATTACAAATTAAGTTCATTGAAATGTGATTGAAATAGTACTTACTCAGTTTGACGACGTTTCAATTTATGTGAACTCACCAATTGAAAAGAAGAGACATCGTTGCTAGCTCTTGTGATACGTAATGCGAATAAAATCTGAGAACAAAATAACGTTAATAATATTAAAAGAACAATAGCAATAGGTATATTTGTGAAAATTCAACATTTCACAATAATGATATATTATGTAGGCAAGTGTTTTGCATCACAGGGCACTACTAGTAACTGCTAGTGTTCCGGAAAATCAACCGACTACGCTCTGGCAGGTTTACCACTCAGAATTTGGAGAGCAGACGGCAGTTGCTACCGGAAAAGCTGAAATAACAATCAGATACAATAAGTGAATCCTGGGGCTTACTGTTCGGTGTTTTTGCCAACCATTTAGGTGGCAGACAAACATGCGGTCCACCCTATGGAAAGCGGTTACCGTGGCCTAAGGACGTTTGCTACACCAGAGGCGTTACATTCGTGCTGCCGACCATATAGAGAAGAGGGTGGGAAGGGAAGGGGGGAGGGAAGAAGATTAAAGAGTCTTTGAGTTGTCAGTGCATAAGACAAAGAAAAGGTTTATTGGTCTTCCCACTGACAATACAAAACCTCTTCAAAGAGCTCTGGCTACCCTACTCACCGCCGGAAACACAACACAAGGTTATTATTAGCCGCGGTATTCTGTAGGGTGCAGGTGCTTCCAGTCGTACTGCTCAATTAGGACGGGGGATACCTACTGTCATGTCTTACCTCAGTTCTTTTCGAGCACTTTCCCAGTCAAGGTCGATCTGATGCGGTCTGTACACGTATCGCCCTGTAGGTACACCTACATAGGGAGCCTGTATATCTTATCCAACAGGCGTCGTGCTCAAATTACATAATTCCCAACCACATATTATCGCATAGAAATAGTTAGATATACTTACTGTACATATTTGTAATATATTTTTAATAGCCATAGAAGTAGTCGCCCGTAGTGCAGTGGCCGTAAGACTGGTGATGGAGAACACCTAATTGCTTGTTAGAGAGGACTTGATTAAGTCATTACAAAAATAGTTATTCACGATAACAGTACGTAGGTTTTACACTAACAAAGTGCGCTTGTTAAAATATACAAACAAGGGAATTATTGCTATAAATGCCAAGCTTCAACTTTTTGTGAGCCCACATGTCTTGGTTCACGCTAACGTGCTGCCGCTATCCAGATGGAGATTCACCTTAATTCTTATGACTTTTTTATTATATCGACCACCACCTACCCAATGCAGCATCTCTTTATAAGGAGCTCAGAAGTCGGTCGGGTATGGGATTACGGTATCCTCATATTTCTTCAGATAGAGAGAAGCAAGCGTGACAGACTCGCCGGTGCAGCAGTGCATCTATTGATTAGTGGAATCTGATGCTGGCTTTCTTCTCGGAAGGTGGGGAGAGGGATTCTTTCTTACCCTTATTCAGTTTTAAACTCTGAAGACCGGCATAGTCTCTGAACTACTAGAACGAGCGTCCTGTCACGATTAGGGCTAAGGCAATATCATTGAAACAACACATTACCACAGCTAGTCTTTATTCAGTGATGTTCGATGTATGACTCACTAAGGATGGGCAAGGAAGGTAAACTACGTCAGATTCCAAAGAGGATCTTTCGACTGGGTAACGAAGCTGACAAGGAAACCAGTCCGTCTTCTGACTACAGGTTTAGTCATATAACACTTCATGAACAACGCCGGTAGCCTATCAATACAACTGGGCCCCGATCGAAAAACCGGAGTCTTTTTAAACTCTGTGGTTTGACAATTACAAGGACTGCGGTTTCATCAACATTGACTTCCAAACTTCAAATACACGATGCCATTCATATTCTAGACTTTAACAGCATAGCAGTAAAGTATAAAATACAATGGCATTTTTTTAATCGCAATGGTTAGCTGATTATCAGTAGATACAGGGCCCAACTATCGCATCATTTAATGAGACTTACAGCTAAGATTACAAGTAACCGGCTTTTTTAGCTATAACTATTTATAATACATATTACAAATGACATAAGAAATATATCTGTAGATGGCTCTTAATTGTACACAATAAGATTAAAATTTACAATATTGACATAAACAAATGGCGCAGTGTAAAATGGCGGCTTTATCGCCGATCGCCATCTTCAAGGCAACCTTATGATGGATAGGAAAATACAGGATAGACAAGTATTGGTGGTGTGGTTTATATATAAGATAAATTCGGTATATTTTAACAAATTATATAAATTAAAAGAAATAGGTTCTGATGCGAGTGAGGCCTGCAGATAAGTAGGTACATAAAATATCAAATACATAATTATGAGAGAAAAAGAGAGGGATCATTCCTATGTGCAAGACTTTACATAATCACAAATGAAAATATTAACGATTTTGGCCGTCTAACATGTTACAATGGTAATGCATCCTATAAGCGCACAGCCTTTACAGTGAAAATAAAACTGCACAAATGGATGGACACGAAATTGACAATATTAAATTTTCTTGGAACAGCTACTTGATACTAATTTTATTATAACAAATTAGTACGTACGGCTCCAAAGTGCCTGGACATTTAGAAACTAAAATAGTATGGAGTTACGCCGAGTGAGAGTTAATGCCTACAGTTAACACGTTTAATTTAATTATTGGTGTCTAGGTGCCTAGACATTTCTGGAGCCCACTGTACATTAATTAAAATAAACATTACATACGCTACTATGGCAGTGATACACATCCACATATATGTACATATACATACCACTAATACCAGTAATGTACACACATAAACAATTATGTTTGTCCAGTACGCCGAGTATCAACACGTAGTATAAGATTGTTTTTTTTTTTTATACTACGTAGGTGGCAGACAAGCGCATGGCCCACCTGATGGAAAGCGGCTACCGTGGCCTATGAACGTGTGCAACACTAAGGGTGTCACACACGCGCTGCCCACCCTGAAGGGAAAGGGGGAGAGCTGGGAAGGGGTGGGGAGGCTAGGAAGGGGAGGGGAAGGAGGGGTATAGTGAGCTCTGGCTACCCTACTTACCGGCGGGAACACAACACGATGGTTATTATGACCGCGGTCTTCTATAGGTGTATATAGATGTATTTAGATGTAAGAAAACTGTAAATAAAAGTAGCTCCTTAACGCCCACTGCGGGCTAATGAAAAATTCAGTACCTAAGCTCGGTATAACCGATGCTAAATTTATTCTCGCATTAATATTCTCAAGAATCATTCTCAAGACATCATTCTCACTCCTCACAAGAACAAGAACAATAACAAAAGAAGGAGAACCACTCGAGAATCCAAAGAAATTAATTGCTAAGCCTAGTTTGTAAGAAGAAAGAATAAACGTTTTTGAAGCAATTGATGTTTCTTTTGAAAAGATTGTCAGATAAAAGTCCACCCACGAACGAGAACGAACAAATACAATCCGTGAAGAGTACAATAGCACTATCCAGCTAAGAAGTTCGATTGTCCATAACAATGTTTAATCAATCAAATACAACAGTTTAATCATAATCAAAACTGTAGTAATAAAACACACACATCAAAAAAGTCTAAGCAACTTGCTTAATGTTACATGATTCCACAAATTAGGTATATTGGACAGTTATTCTACTTTTTACCATAGGTGGGCGGGCAGGTATGTAACATTTTGGTTCCAGATTATCTACTGGCTGGTTAGAAAAAAAACTACTTCTTTTGGTTTCTTTTTTTATAATTTTTTCACAAAGCTGATACCTACATTAGTTGCAACTTTACCAGTGCAGTTAAAGTACCGGTATAAAACAGGTTGCACCACTTGACAAATGCTAAAATGACGTCAAAACTTGACGCTAACTGTGACCGGTCACGCTCAAACGCTTAAGGATGTCCTTAGGGCTTAAACTGTCTCTTAAGATACAGGGATCTACCTAGTTTAAGAGGCAGAGCTCTTCAAGTATATCGAGCATGGTGCGCGCGAGTAGTTACTACGCTAACGACCTTGTACGCCTCGGCGCTTGTAACGAGTGCACACCGAGGGTGAGACATCCCGGAGTTTAATGTTCGCTCTGCGTTAGAGCTGTACAAGATTTCATTGTATTTATTTTATTTCACCTGCTTGCTTTTAATGCTTAATTCTGCCTCGTGCCCGCTTATTGTGCTTGTGCATCGATGAAGACCCAGAGTTCGCCGAAGCCTACACCAAGCAAGTCGACAAATTGATGAGTAAGGGGTATGCGACACCGTGCGACGGCATCGAGGCTACCGAGGAGTCCCGTCAGCTGGTACCTACATCACTTCGCCGTACAGAACCCGAACAAGCCTGGGAAACTACGACTCGTCTTCGATGCAGCAGCCAAGAACCGGGGTGTCAGCCTCAATGATCACCTGCTAGAAGGACCGGACCTGTTAATGTCATTACAGGGGATTATATTCCGGTTCGGAGAGAAGCCGATCGCTATCACAACTGACATTCAAGGGATGTTTCTTCAAGTGAAGATAAGACGAGAAGATCAACCAGCTCAGCAGTTCCTGTGGCGGGGAAGCGAACGAGACATAACACCCCGACATTACAAGATGACGAGCATGATCTTCGGCGCCGCCAGTTCCCCATTCATGGCACATTACGTTCGAGACGCAACGCGAGGGTCCACGCAGACACTCACGCAGCGGCCTTCGAAGCTTTAACAAGAAGTCACATGTAGTGGCTTCTTGTTATAGCTTCGATGACCTGGCAGCCAGCTACGAGAATGAAGATGAAGCCCAGCGAGCCGTCTCCGAGCTGATGACGGTTCACGCAGCCGCCGGCTTCACGCTACGAGGGTGGAACACCAACCAAGCCAGCGTGCTCCGAGACGTCCCAACCGAGCTACGAGCGACGTCGCCGACCCCACTAGGGGGGAGATGGGCCTGGGAATAAGATACTTGGCCTTATCTGGAACGCAGAACAAGACGAGCTTGGGTTCAACACCTCAATGAACCGAGTTCCCACCGAAGTCGTCAACCGAACAAGAGCGACGACGAAGAGAGAAGCCCTCAGCGCGTTCATGTCCATATATGACCCCCTCGGATTGCTGAGTCACTTCACCATACGCGCCAAGATCGTGTCGCAGAGCCTGTGGCGACTTCAGATCTCGTGGGACGAACCAATACCCGAAGAAGAGAACACGAGCTTTTCGCTGCCTGGTTAGAACGACTCACCGACCTAGCCCGCCTACGACTCGAACGATGTTACACGCTAAGTGAAGCTCAAGACCTGCAACTGCACGTGCTGTGCGACGACGCAAGTGAACAAGCATACGCAGCAGTGGCGTATTGGCGCATCACACGGCCGGACGGAAGCATCAAGCTGTGTCTCGTGGCCGCCAAATCGCAGCATCGCACGAACCGGTGCGGCCACCGCGCCGTTAGAAACAAAGAAACCGCTCATACTCGACGGCCGACATCACATCACTGAACTTATAGCGATGCGTGAGCATCGGGCCACCGGACACGCCGGGCGAGAACGATGCGACAGCGGTAAGTACTGCATCATCCATCTGCGACCCACCGTGAGAGCAACCGAACGAGACTGCGGCCTGTGCAGAAAAAGAAGAGCCAGACCGCAACCGCCGGCAGCGGGAGACCTGCTACGAGAGCGCTTAGAACCTTAGCGACCTTTCACTCACTGTTGGGTTAGACTATTTCGGACCCATGGTCGTCAAAATGGGAGGTCGCCGAGAGAAGAGGCGGAGCGTGGGAGAGACTAGTCCGGTCAGTGAAGACTGCTTTGGCGGCAATGGTAAATGAAAAGGAGCCGACCGAAGAAGTGTTGGGAACTCTGATGGCCGAAACTGAGTTCTCAATAAACGCAAGACCGTTAACCCACGTGAGTGTCGACCCGAGCGATCCGTAGGCGTTGACCCCTAACCATTTCCTGTTGGGGTCATCAATGGGACTGTCGAAGTCGAAGTCGAAGACCGGGCCGTGTCACTATGCCGACCGACGAACATGGAGGAGTTGTCAAGCCCTCGCCTACCATTTTTGGAGCAGATGGGTAAATGAGTACCTACCTACCCTGGTACCCCGCGGCGAGCCGAACAGCCAACGACGACCCCTGCAAGAAGGAGACATCGTGGTGGTAATGGACCACGTACTACCAAGAAATGTGTGGCCGATGGGAGAGGTCACCAGAACCTACATGGGACCTGACGGCGGAGTCCGGATGGCGGCCATTAGGACGAGGACTGGAATCTTCAAGCGCCCCGTGAGCAAGCTCGTCGTACTTGAAAAGGCCGTTACGCGGGAGAACTGTCCAGTTCGCCGAGCATCGACAATAGTAAATTGTAAATTGTAATTGTAAATTTAGAAATAAGAACACTCCATAGCCCGTGTATCGGCAGTAAACATTGTAAATATAGATAGGTACTAAAAAAATAAAAGTCGCTCCTTAAGACCCACCGCGGGCAAATGAAAAAAATAGTTCCTAAGCTCGAGGAAACCATTGAATTGTATTCTCTTTCTCTCATTCCTCTCATTTCTCCGAGACCCGAAATCAAGACCAAGAAGAATCATTCGAAGAGAATCAAGAACCGACTAGGAAGAAATTATACTAAAGCCTAGTTTGTAAGAAAATTGAAGAAAGAATAAACGTTACGAAATAATTGATACTTCTTTGAAAAGATTGAAGAAGAATGTCCACCAAGCAAGACGCGCAGCCACTGCCGTCTCCGAGGTAACACGAACGCCTTTTACCCGCTGACAGTCGCCCGACCTACCGGCAACACTCATCCGCCCGCCAACGCCCGGAATGGGACAGACGGGCGATGCATGTACAAAACAAGACTGGTCAGATGTGCAGATAGTGATCCCAAAGAAGAAACACCACGCGCACCGCGTCACCACCGCCGACCCCAGTGTCACCTCAGAGGCACAGACCACCGGACTGACATCTATCACTTCCGCCGACGACGCCGCCGCCCACCCATCCACGACGGCCCCCACCACCAAGGCTCAAAGAAAATCAAAAATTCCGCCAATCATAGTGGAGCACCTCCCGAACTGGTCCCACCACCTACGAGAGCTGAAAAACCAGCTGGGACAAACGGCAAACGCCCGCCCCTACGGCAGAGGCTTACGGTTCACACCGCGTGACGAACAAGAATACCGAGTAGTTCAACGTTACCTCACCAAACTGGAAAAGGACGAGGGGGTATCGTGGTTCAGCTACTCCACACCAGCTGAGAAGAGTATAAAGGTGGCCATCAAGGGCCTCCCCGTCAACACCTCGCCCGAAGAAGTAGATGCTGCACTTCGCGAACTCGGCCACGACCCCGAATATGTCAGGAACATCCGGGGCCGCGGGGACCGCCCTGGATGCATCCTACTAGCGATCTTGCGCCGCGAGAACGACACGATTCCGCGCATTTACGAAACAAAAGAGATGCTGGGGATGAGAGGCATCAAAATCGAGGCATGGCGGGTGAACAAGAAACCGGCACAATGCCACCGATGCCAAAAATTCCGCCACTCCAGCCACCACTGCCACCGCCCCGTGGCGTGTGTCAGGTGCGGCGGAGATCACAGTGCACGGGAATGTCCACGCCCCCGCGAGGAGCCAGCCACCTGCGCAAACTGCCAGGGAGCCCACCCAGCCAACCACTCGAAATGCCCTGTGCTACAACGGGAAGCACGAAACAAACGTGCCGGCACGGTGGCAATCACCGGACGACCTTTACATAAATCGCCCCCCACCAACCCGATCAACCCCCAACCCTAGGGAGAAAATGAAAATTTAACATCACTCATGGCAGTAGCGAACGACCCCATAGCCCGCTCAAGTACGACCCCCAACAAGCAGGGTCGCAGGAGGAACAAGAAGAGGGCCATGAAAGCCCACCCACCCCCAGAGTCACAACCCACAACACCAGAGGCAACACAAAATGGCCCATCCGCGGTACCAACAGCTGCGGATATTCCGGCCGAAACCCCCATAAAGGACCTGAAGACAGCAGCAACAACCAGACGGGACTCCAAATCCGCTGGCACTGCTACACCGACGGTCAACCAACACCAAGACCACACCATCGAGACTGCAATCCAGGTCCTTATGGACGTCTTAGCCGCGGTCCGTGCCCAGAAAGACACCGTCACAATTGTAGGCATAGTGTTCCGGGGCTTGAGTGAACTAATGTCTTCAAAACATGAACACTAAGCCCCTGCGAATACTACACTGGCCTGAGAGATAAGGTCGTATTTCTTCGCCACCTACTGCATGACCAAGACGTTGATGTGGCCTTAATCAGCGAAACAATGCTTGGTCCGGCCGACCAAATTAAATTCCCGGGCTTTACGACTTACAGGAAAGATGAGAAAACTCCCGAAAACGTCAGCTACCGAGGCTTGGCAGCAATCGTCAAGAGAAGAGTCGTGCACCAACCACTCCCCATCTCACAGTACAACGACTCAATACACTCTAGGAGTCGAACTATACCTAGACGGCACACATCTACGCCTATACGCCGCCTACAGGCCCCAACAGACGTCCCAATACCCAACTTCATAACAGACCTCAGCGCATTGCTGGAGACGCCTGGGCCCGTGATGATAGCTGAAGACCTGAACGCCAAACACCCAGCATGGAACTCGACGAACACCAACCGAGCAGCGTTGCATGACTCCATATACATACGCTGAATCCCGGTGACACGCCGTCTGGGGCCCGGAGGTACCTACTAGATACCCGGACCAGATCAGAATACTACCCGATGTGCTAGATGTCGTATTACATAACCAACACATCCGCTGCCAAGTCTCCCAAGAAGTTTTAGACGACCATACACTATCTGTTCATCAGCCTGTGCTGGTCGTCATAGACCGTGAGCCTACGCGCATCAAAACGCGAGCAACACGACCTTTTCCAGACTGGTCAATCTTCAAGAAAGAGATGGGGACCACAACTTTCACTCGGTCTATCAACTCCGCAGCCGATATGGAATTGCTAACGGTATCACCACCAAGATTCGAGACGCCCTGGAGTCAGCAACAAGATTTACCGCCTCCAGAAGCATACCTACTCTCCCGAGATACATCCACAACCTCATAATGGAGAAGAGACGACTCAGAAAACAATTGCAACACACTTGCTGTCCTACGCTAAAAACACGTCTCAACCGGCCAGCGGAGAAAGTGAAGGCCGAGTTGAGCAGTTACGCTGCAGAGAGCTGGGAGAACCACATCCAAGAAGCCAGTGATGACTGGACCTCTATACAAAATCTGTGCAGACAAATGCGCAACACCTCAGCTCCTGTACGCCCCCTTCTGCACTCGGACCCATAGGTACCAGGCAGCAGACCGCGCAGCGATCTTCGCCGAACACCTCGAACGCCAATTCAGCCCAAACCCGGCAGCCGACGACGAACAAGTTAAGGAGGTCGAGAGATACCTCCAAGAGTACTTCGCCAGGCCGATAGCTCCTGACGAAGACTCCATATTTTTCTCCCCCGGCATGGTACATGATGTTATACGTCGCACCAAACCAAGGAAAGCCCCAGGCGAAGACGGTATTACTAACACGACGCTACGCCACCTGCCTTTTAGATCCATTGCAGCTCTAGCACGCCTGTATAGCTGATTCTGCGAACAGGCCTCTTCCCAAGCATTTGGAAGGAAGGGAAAATCATTATGGTACCAAAACCGGGGAAGAACGTTTTGAAACCTGAGAGCTATCGGCCCATCACTCTAGTTCCAAACCTGTCGAAGGTATTTGAACGACTACTTCTGAAGCACATAATAACACACATACCCCCAAGACCAGAACAACATGGTTTCAGTGACAGCCACAGATTCACACTCCAGCTCACAAGGGTTCTGTGTATTACATCACAGCCGCTCGCATCAAGCACGAGCGGATCGTCACGGAGCCTCCGAGTGTAGACTCATCTCGCTCTCCTCGGACTCGCCGCACGGACCCACGATGCGGATGACGCGCTGACTGCCGGCGAATGCGGTAGCGTTTGTATTACGACGCTGCTGTAGACGCCGGACGGTGTCGCGCGCGCACCAGCTCGCCCAAAAACTTTGCTTTCGTCGGGTCGCGGTTGGCAAACCGTTTTGCCGGAATGCCTCCTAAGAAGGAAGCACCAACCCGCCCGGTCCGAAGTCCCCCAAGTGACCTCCGGGCCCCTCAAAAAGGTCCTTTTATGAACCAAACCATCTCAAAGGAGCTAGTAACCAGCTCCAAAAAGATGCCGACGCCGCCGCACGCACATGTCGCGGCCCTCTCGCCAACCTAGCGACTGCGGCGGAGATCGTCAAGGCGGCGTTAGCGACGGCAACGGACACCCACGTCCGTATAGGGCTGGACACAGTCTCGGCGTCACATTCCACAGGGCCCAATGCCCGAACACCATGACCTGGCGCACTTTTTACGCCTGCAATTGCATCCTCACTACAGGGCCCACACCCTAAAGAGATACCACACGTTCCCTACGGGACGTAGTGAAGACCTCAGGTAAGCACGAGCATAATGTCGCAGTATTTCATGATATGGTAAAGGAGTTCAACCGTGTGTGGCACAGCGGCCTGCTCTACAAATTATCCAAGTCTCGGCCCATCTCGGCAGGTGTGCCGCAAGACAGCTGACTGTTACCTATATTATTCTCACGTTACACCGATGACACACCAGTCCACCCCGAAGCTCAATTGGCTAATAATAAAAAAAAAGAAAATGTTTTTTTTCTAATCAAACAAGTTACATACCTGCCCACCTATGGTAAAAAGTAGAACAATCGACCAATATAATTTGTAGAATATGTACAATTAAGCATGTTGCTTAGACTTTATTTACACACATTTATTTTGATATATGTAATATATGTACCATACCATCATCTCCTGCCCTTGTTCTAATTAATTGTGGTCGGCGCAACATGTCATTCTTCTCCACACATCCCTGTCAGACGTCATTTCCTTATTCACTCCCTTCTTTTGACCTATGTTTTTTCACATACATTCATCATTCTTGGGCCGACCTCTGCTCCTAAAGCCCTCTACATTCTTTTCTCATGCTATTGTCCATAGGTACCACGACAGTCGTTTACTTCTAAAGAACCAGATAAAAAAATAACTAATAGCTTGAAATCTGATGAAACCTCATTATAGTTTCTCCTAAAAATAATTTTATTGTTACCTACTTATATTCACGAATCACAATCAATAGTTATTAATTAATTAATTTACAATTCACACGAGACGCTACTGAAAACTTCAGGTTTCATCCGTGTGAAAATAAGTAATGTCTGATTCCTCTGGGATCTCACTCTATTAAGCAAATTATTGTATATAGACAAGTAAATGTTTGTAAATAGACAAAAAAAAAGTCGCCAAGTTTCTTGCAGTCTTCTCAGTTGCAAACCCTGGTCCATTTGCTAAAGCAACCTATACCCGATATATTTTTGAAATTTGACGTTTCGTAAGGGCCGTTTACAGAAAAAGAAATATTTTTGAATTTTGAATTTCTTTTTGAAATGCAATATGAATGTTAAAAAAGTATAATATCGTACCTTAAGGGTTGACGTATGGAGTCCAATTGAATAAAGCAGCTACGTTCGACACTTAGCTCCGAACCCTGAGATTGGCGACATCAGGGTACTGGGGCGACGTTACGACGCAGGATAATCCCTCTAAACTACCGGAGTCGGGGGCCGGTGATTGTGTCGGATTACAGTCCTTCTTCATTTCTGCAATTGAGGTTGATGAAAGAAGTAGTATGAAGGTTCGCGATCGCTTTTTACGCTCCTGGGGCGGTTCTTTGTTGGCCCCAGGCCTTTATAAAACCTTACGCGGACGGTGTGTTGAGTCAGAGCAGTTAATTTTAAGCAACAAACTCAAGGATCCACGAGAGAGGGCGGCCTTGGCTTGCGCTGTTGCCGAGTTAATACTGGGGTGACCTAGACATATTATTATTAGCCGCGGTATTCTGTAGGGTGGAGGTACTTCCTCAGTCGGACTGCTCTATTAGGACGGGAGATACCGTCATGTCCTACCTACCGTCTGGGGAGACCTTCGGAATCACGCGCACGAGTGTGCGGAAAAGCTTTTCCTCCTGGAGAGTGAAGGAATTGAATTGTATATTCTTGTCCTTTGGGAGGGTGGTGAGAGCACGGTGGTCCCTGGAAGAGGTTACCGAGACTTTCGATGCCGTGGAGGTGGAGCGAGTGGATGTAACATGGATATGGAATATGATATACAACAGCCGGAAAATTTGGGTCAATCGATCTTTATCGTAGACTAAGAGTGGAGGGGGAGCAGGCTCCTTGCGAGCCGGTGAATTTTATGACCCATAATGGGCCCAGTTGCAAGTAATTTTACAATGAAATGTACACGATCGACACATTGAGATAAAATAACTTTTTTACAATACAGTTAGCCCAACGTTTCAGTGACCTTAGTCGCGGGGTAACTTATGAAAAGTAGCCGAAAAGCCGGGCTAAACTGAAATAATACCAAACAAATCGCGATAAAATCCATTAACAGGTAGAATTCACACCAAAACAAGGGTTTAATTAAAACAAAAGTATTTTTAAAATGTATCAGTTTAGTCAATCAGTGTGTGCAAGTACTTGAAGTTCACCAGTCGCTTTTTTTTCTGTTCCCTTCCAGGACCACCAAATCCTTTCAACAATTCTTTCCTGGATATAATGAACCTCCTGTTAGCGGTCGATGTGCCAGACTCCGCGTACTCGTGGCTCAATACAGGATTTGTAGAGATGAACAGAATAACTATGAAAATACAAAAAGTACAGTACGGTGTTATTAAGAAACAATAGTATTTAAAATAACTTGTCAGCTGGAAATATATTGCACTAAACAGTTGTGTAATGTTGGGAGATTGAAAATACGGGCCGCTTAGACTAAAATAAATTAATGAAAGCAGTCCACAAAAAGTAGCTCGTCAGTTCTGGCAAACACAATTCTCTTTCCGCGCGACTGCGGTGATTGACTGTGGAGATTGACTAATCTAGCACTATGTTACTGGGTTTCCACGTTTCTGGTAAACGTCAATTTGATTTCACCTCGCCTGATGGTTAACTGAAGGCAAAGTCTCAGGAAGAAAGGCCACCGTTACAAACACGTGCAATGGTACAATGGTGGCGCTCAACTTGGCTGCCACATCAGACCTTTTGTCACACCCCGCTTAATGGACCCGGTACTGTTGAAAGGGAACACATGAGCTGGTCAGGAACTTCCTCCTAGGTGGCCGTCGCAGATAAGTACACGCCTTTTGTATGCAGTGTGAGGGCACCCCTTCTCCCTCCACCTTCCCATGGCCCTACCGTCCTGGGTGTAACGGGCCGAATCTTGGGAGATGCGCGCCTCACTGACGTCTGCTCTCTGCCGGGCGCACATTTCTTGACTCCCTACATATTGTTTGGTGCCATACTGCTTTCGTTTGCTGCATTTCCAGGGGCAGCACGTCTCGCTGACTAGATTCGTCGCTGTTAGAGCTTCACGCATTTTGTGCCAATCATGTGCAAACTGTAGCCACCGGCTTGACTCACTGATACGTTAAAAATTAAGAATGACTGGTACTTACATAACATATAATAAATTAAAGACAAACATGAATTCATCTTTTTGGTTTGTTAGGAGTTTACTGATAAAAAGGAAAATATCTACACCTAACTGGTGCCCAAGTTATCTACAACGGCGGACCGACCGTGTCATACGTCGATAACAGCGCTGTTTCCAATAACTCGTGATTTCACACAGAACTGATAGTATCGCAAACAATGTAATTGAGGTATTGCACTCAAACACGTTTCTTATACTATTTTTTAATTATACTTTCGAGTGTATATCGTACAAACGAGTAAACAGTTTTTCAATGAATAATTGAGAAGCGAGCGACTGTCTAGGTATGGGTATACTACGAGCAGAGGTGAAAGTAATGCTAAGATTAAACGTAGCGGGCTTTAGGTTTGGTTCGTTTTTGTAAAAGAGGATAGAGCAAAGAAGGTAGTGACTGAGGAGATGTCTCATAACCCGGCATAGCAGATGATAAGGTGATAGAACGATTGCCGAGAACAATCGACGCGCACGGGGTACACAATGTACTCATTGGACCAAAAGAACGTAGCGGAACATGATACTTAGAATGAAAGAAAATACGAAATACTTCGTTTTGTATGTAAGGCCAGTGGCATACACACTGGGCTTCAAGAGGGATTCTTTGACAGCCAAAATCTAAATTAAAAATAAATTCGACTTAAAGAAAAATAGATAAGTTAATATAAAAAAGCTTAATCAAAAAACTAGTGCAAGTAGTTTCCTAAACTTAATTACAATAATAAGTAGATCTATTTACCAGTAACTTGTAAGTCTAGGATCTGTTGGCATCACTTCATACAATTTTTGTTTCAAATTGTCCTCGTCCTAGCACATCTTTACACGTTTAGGCGTATATTTAACGCCTTTGCAGATAGTATATTAGGTGACCAAATTATTAGACAATGGCGAGTTATCAATTATAAATGACGTTATTTTGTAAAGGATCTGATTTTTTTTTTTTGTTAAATGGTGTTGTAATTGTATTAACTTCTCTTTATATTTTATTATATTTTTTGGATAATGCTATTACAAAAAATATTATAAATTACAATAACATTTACAATCGTATTATTATTGAAAATTCATTACACTTTTATTTTTTTAATTTTTGAATTTAGTATATTTGCGTCCAAACGCGTAGGTGTGAGTGAATCGTCATATTACAGCATTAATTATACAACGACGTAACCTGGCGCACAGCCAGAGGACGACTCGCCGAAGAGCCTCCCTCACAGGTCGAGGTCAAGTTGATTAATATGTCTGTCCAGTACGCCGAGCATCGACACATAGGTTAAGATGTAATTGTAAATATAGATATAAGAACGCTCCATAGCCCGCCTATCGGCAGTGAACTTTGTAAATATTGCTAGGTACTAATTAAATAAAAGTCGCTCCTTAAGGCCCACTGCGGCTAATGAAAAAAATAGTTCCTAAGCTCGATGTAACCATTGGTTTGTATTCTCTCATTTCGCTTATATTCGGTCAATCCTGAGATCAAGAACAAGAAGAACCACTCGAAGAGAATCAAGAACCGACTAGGAAGAAACTATATTTAAGCATAGTTTGTAAGAAATGCGAAGAAAGAATGAACGTTGCGAAGTAATTGATGTTTCTTTGAATAGATTGAAAGAGAAAAGTCCTATAATCATAATACAGTCTACACCGAGAGAAAATTGGATGATGCATTGAAAAGTTGGATTGTCCATCACAATGTCATTACACGAATGTCAAGGACATTTTGGGAAAAGATACCCCATAACTTGTCACATTCATTGAGAAACTATCTTGTTACTATCGTGGTATAGTCCACATTGTCACCTTATAATTCACAAACAACACCGAAAAAGTAATTTTGGTAACAAAGTACGTCTCTTTGCATAATTCAATTGCTTATGCTAAAATTAGATGTATTCATTCGACATTGTCATTCTAAAAAGCAACTAGTTACTCTCTCACAACACAAAAACTTCATAGAAAATACGTGGAAACTCTCGCAAAAGGGTTTTTTGTTTTGTAGACAACCATAACTGCGTGGCAACTCATTTAAGTCCTGATGAGGGAGTGGCAGCCATATACATACCTGTCCAGTACGCCGAGCATCGACACATAGGATAAGATGTAATTTTAAATATAGAAATAAGAACGCTCCATAGCCCGCCTTTCGGCAGTAAACTTTGTAAAAATAGCTAGGTACTAATAAAATAAAAGTCGCTCCCTAAGGCCCACTGCGGGCTAATGAAAAAAATAGTTCCTAAGCTCGATGTAACCATTGATTAGTATTCTCTCTATTCTCTTATATTCGCTCATTCCCGGTATCAAGACCAAGAAGAACCACTCGAAGAGAATCAAGAACCGCCTAGGAAGAAATATACTTAGGCCAAGTTTGTAAGAAAATTGAAGAAAGGATAAACGTTACGAAGTAATTGATACTTCTTGGAAAAGATTGAAAGATAAAAAAGTCTATATAATACAGTCCACCGAAACTTGGATGATCCATTGAAAAGTTGGATTGTCCATAACAATATCAATCGATTAGTCGCTGTATTTCATATTCTCAAAATACCAATAACATAACAGTTCGACATTCACACTTTTTTAAGGTTTACATAGGCTTCAATCACACCTGGTGACGTTGTTCTGTTTAATAAATATTTTAATTTAAAAAGAAATACTGTATTAAAATATATAACCTACTTTTAATTTTTATTTTGATATTTTTTTTTTACAGACATGTACGATTAGAAATGGTATTGGCTGTTTTCTTGATATTATTTTATCTAATAAATTAAAAGAATATATCCACCACTCAAAATATATGCTAATAGGTCAAGTGATATATGTATGTATCTTTATTAAATAAAATTATGTAAAACTTAATATTAAAACATGGCCCCATAAAACCGTTTCCACGGTTTGACTGTGGGAACAGAACTATAAATTTGCTAGTTTGTGCTATTTAACATGCGGACATTTTCATACCATATTTTTATTTTTATCTTACTCATGTGCTATGCAATGCAATTACATTTGATTTAATAAGTGCTCTCGAAGTGATTTGGCAAATTTACCTTTATTAGTTTCATTCCTGATATCTGCGGGCAAACTATTGAGTATGTACGGTACTCACTTTTCTAGCGTTCTGTCCCCAAAGTAGTTGCATACTCTCGGTACTTCATATTTACCCGCAGATACCTTCCTAGTTACACAAATATGGGCAACCTGTGAGTAACGCCCCCAACTGCCAAATAATGCTCCTAATAATTTGGCCACCCGCAGTATTTTTAATAAATAGCTGGCATTTTGTAAATAAGTTAAAAAAATAAAAAACAGGATAGTACATATGGACACCTGATATAAACTATTATAAAACTACCATTACATACTAATGAAGTACCGACGTTAATTTAAAATTCCCGTACATTATGAGAATTCTCAATAGTCAAGATAAGGCCTCAAGAGCCCAGGTGCAACCAAAACTAACTCATATGAATTAAAAAAATATATATTGGGGGAGGGAGGAGGGCCACCACTCACCCGCGGTTCACTCCAACGATTACAATATATATTGTAATGTAAAACCGCCCTCTTCGAAGCAAGTAAAAGAAAATTTATCAGAGAGGAGATCACCTCCCCCATTATATATATTTTTGTAACGGATTTCCGCCAGGTAACATCTACATCTATATCGTATCCTATGAACTAGTAAAAATAATAATAAAAAAAGAACGGCACATCTGGAGCCTTCGAGACCGGAGAATCTTGACTTGTTCGCGTTTCACGCCCTCCTTGTTGTACAGAGCGTTAGCGCATCTGCAGGTGTGCTTGTCGAAGTGCTGCAACTTACGTCTCTCGAACTCACACTATGCCGTCTCCAGCCAGTCTTCAAATTTGAATAAAACCTAGCAAAAAATAAAAAAAGCATTAAATGATGTTAATTTGTAAAATGAAAAGAACATAATATTATATACAGGTGAATATTTCCGGGATTGTATGGCCAAATTCGAAACTATAAGGAATAAAAAAAATGCTTAAAGGAGTCTCGCGCACGATTTTGATAAAACTTAAAACCTCATCATTAGATTTTTGGAAAATCAATAATCCTGGCAGGGAATCGAACCCATTTCTTAGGAATAAATAAATAATCTACATTATTGCACTATACGATAGTATTGCTATTAAGGATCTTATTCTGGGAAGTAATGACATACGGTAAACTAAAGGAAAGAGCTCATCTTTAACAGAATACATTTTCATTTTTTTAATTTACTGATTAATTGTTCAAAATGTAGATCATATAGGCTCAGATTATAGCTAGACCCCTATACAAACCTTTATCAAAAGAAAGCAATACAGTCTAAGTTATTATATACTTCATTATAATAATATGGACTAGCACCAGATTACTGGCGTGGATCTGCCCGGTTTCGCCCGGGAATGAATTAGTAAAAAAATACAGATAATTGGAACCTTCAGCGTCATTTGCGCAATGGAGAAAAATAGACGAAATTTAATTAAAATAAGAATTACCTTGCGGGGTCAAGCGAGCTTTAATTTCTTCTAACTATACGTGGATAGTCTCAGGGTCAGGTGGGTCCGAGAAATTACTTTCGGGAGGAGTCTCCTTAGTGGTGGAGATAAAGTTTACTGCCGCCGAATGGCGATAGGTCGCTGGAGCGAGCTGTACTCTTTGGTGTCGTTGGCGGAGCAGTATCGATCTCGTCACGCTGGTCGGGCGGTCCGCCCCACTTGGAATAGACTGTGTTCACAGAGGCACCAGCCTGGGTTACCAGCGACATGACCAGCGGCTTTCTAGAGACAACCCCGAGTTGATAGTTGGTTTCTGCAAGAATAAGAGTAATATGAAGAGAAAGATAATAGAGAGAAGAGAGAGCAAGTAAGAAAAGAGAGAAAGAACTTACTTTTTATGAGAGAGAGAGAGAGATGAAAGGTGAGTGACAGACTACACCGCCCGCCTGAGATTTTGGATGATTGCTGTGGTGGCGGCGGTGGACGCTGGGTGTTTGCGTCTGGTCAAGTAGGTCGCGGGAGTAAAGTTTTGAGTCCGGGGGTCGTGCGTGCCAGAGGGCGATGTGGCAAGTGGCAGTTGTAGTCGTGAAGCCTGTCGACGTGGAGGTCTTTCTCTAGGATGTCATTGCGGACGTAATGGTGGGCGTTGGTTATAGTACAGAGTGACAGCGACTGCTGGGCACGGAGCTGGATGCGTCTGGCCTCCGTTGTAAGGGCGAACCAGGTGGGGGGCTGAGTATGTGAGTGTTGTAATTGGATGTAGGTTTTATATATGCACACCTTGGTACGGAGTGGTAGGGAACAGTGGAGTACAGGGCGCGGGTAGCGCGCACCTTGTTGATGGCGTAAGTTGTGTGTGTACCCATTGTAAGCCCACGGTCCAAATTTTTGGCCTGGATCAGCCAGGGCCCATCGGTATTTTCCATTTAGAGTTGCGGCGTGACACCGTGCGACTTGGTGAAGATTATTCCCTGCGTCTTACCCACGTTCACGGTCTATCTCCACTTTGACAGTCAGTCAGAGAGGAGGTCCAGTGTGCGCTGAATTTTAGTAATTCTGTTTAGTGGATATTAGTTGACTCAAGCCCCGGAACACTATTCCTAAATCGTTCGTGTCCTTCTAGCTTCATTGTACCAGAATTGTAGCTTCGATGTACGGTCTTTGCGTGCGCTGCACTTTTCTCGCGGCGTGTGCGGGCTAGATACTGGATGTTGCATGGCTGCGTCGTCCGAGTACAGCGACAATTGCGATTCGTGGTGGACTAGGATGTCATTGGTGTAACGTGAGTATAATACAGGCGACAGGCATATGCCTAGCGGGACCTTGCCGCCGAGAGGGGGTGCGGGGCTTACCGTTATGTCTTCCACCGCCACTCCTGAAAAACCTGTCGCAGAGTAAGGAGGAGACCACTCTTACTACACGACGGGGCAGCGGCGATATGGATAGTTCGTATTGCAGGCCGCTGTACCACACACTGTCGAACGCCTTTTCCATATCATGAAATACTACGACGGAATTGCTCGCGCTTGTTGCGAGCGGCTGTGACGTCCGTCGTGCAGTACCCTTGTGAGTTGGAGTGTGGTTGTAGCATTCTGAAAGCATTTCGTTCTCACTATTGGTTGTATGCGAGGGACTATGTGGTGCAAGAGTAGGCGCTCAAAACCGTAGGGTGATGGACCGGTAGCTTCAGGCTTCATTTCTCCCCGGTTTTGGTATCACGATGATTCTTCCTTCCTTCCAAATGCGTGGGAAGTGGCCGGTGCGCAGATGCCCGCTATACAAGCGCGACAGAGCTGCCTCGGGTTTAAAAGGTAGGTGGCGTAGTGCCGTCTTGGTATTCCATCTGCGCCTGGGGCTTTTCTCCGTTTGATGCGGCGTATTGCGTCATGCACCATGCCAGGTAAGAAGAATATGGGGTCTTCGTCAAGAGCTATCGGTCTAGCGAAGCATTCTTGGAGGTGTCTCTCCGCCTGGATGTCCACGACTTGATGGTCGTGGACGGCCGGGTCTGGACTAAATTGGCATTCGAGGTGTTCGGCGAAGATCACTGCGCGGTCTGCTGCCTGACCTGGGGGTCCCGGCTGAGTATGAGCCAGAAGGGTGCGTACAGGAGCTAGTGTGTTGCGCAGTTGTCAGCCTGGCCTACGAATTTGATTCTCCCAGATCTCTTTTGCGTTGCTGTTCAGATCGGCCTACACTCTCCGCGAGCCAGTTCAGACGGGTTATTAATGTGGGGACGTGGTACCGTTGCCACTGTCCCCTAAGACGCCTTTTTTCCTTGACGAGGTTGCGGATGTACCCCGGGATCCCCTCCCGGTCGACGTGTGCTTCTGGCGGTAGCAGATGTTATTGCCGACTCGGGGGCGTCTAGGATGCTGATGGTATTCCCGTCTGCCAGCAGTTCCACATCGGCAGCGTAGTTGATAGGCCGAGAGTGTTGTGGTCCCCATCTTTTCCAATATTTTTCTTCTA
Organism: Pelosia muscerda; assembly: GCA_963691645.1. Classification (NCBI taxonomy): domain Eukaryota; kingdom Metazoa; phylum Arthropoda; class Insecta; order Lepidoptera; family Erebidae; genus Pelosia; species Pelosia muscerda. The sequence continues at coordinate 9,900,738 of OY829124.1, read as the reverse complement.
ACCTGTCAACAAAAAACGTTATATTTTCGACGTGTTTTGTCACAGCAGTTCAGATTAAGAGAAACTTCTGTTCTTCAGTATGCTGTTCCGTTTTGCTTACAGAACCCCGAACTTGAGATAGCTCAGTCAGGGAAATCGAAACAATTAGTCCTGAAACATGATCACTGGTGTGAAGCCAACCAATTAAGTATACAATATGCAGTTTTAAAATGAACTGGATTACTTCACTACATAGTAAATGTACCTTTGTATGCTTAAATCTTTAAAATTACGCAATGGATTATGATGCGAAGAGTGGTCGAATAGGTACGTTTATATGTATATAACATCATGCTACAACCAACTGGTGCGGAGCAGAAGTGGAAAATGTTGCAAAAACGGGATGACGCAGACGAAGTGGCACGGGTCAGCTAGTAGTTTATGTGAACCATACTGGACACAAAATACATATGTTTTAATTTTCATCTTAGTTGTTGCTGTGCGATTATTGTATTTATTTTTTGTTACAAAGGGGTGTTGTAAAAATCTTACGTTTGTTTAGTCGTGAAACGCGTTCAAAAACGGCAATATGGGTTTCTTCAAGAAGGGCGTTAGAACATTACTACAGGGTTGGCAGCACAAGCGTGACACCTCTAGGGTTGCACACGTCCATAGGTCACGGTGAGCACTTTCCAATCAGGTGGGCCGTAGCTTTTTTTCACCTAACTGGTATTAAGGGCCTAGATTGCCCAGGCGCGACGTCGATTTCGCGCGACTGCAGCGCCATTGTTTACTGAAACAACCCACGGGGTGGGTGAATGACCCAGGGAGCGCGATTTGCAAAATGTTTTGCGACAAAAGTTGCACGTTGAGTAATTATTAAATTGTTATTGAAGTTGAATATTTACAGCATAACATAAATGTTGAATTATTGGAAATAAACGACTACCTATTTGTAAAATTTTCTAAGAGTAGTTTTTCGTTATAAAATGACCCTAATTACTAATTACTAGATAAGAGTAGTTGAGACACAATTTTTATGTTTTTATATTTATAATAAACAATCAAGAGCAGATCCGGACAACTTTTTTGTATTCTACATACCTAAAATTCCAACTATGTATTTATTTGTAAGTTTACTACCAAAATTTAATCTTATTTCGTAAAAATAATTACTGATTAAAAAAAAATTTCGTAAAATATTCATTCAATAAAATAATTGCAAATTCAGTAGGAAGTACGGTTGAAATAACATCGAGCCTTTCCCCGCTAGTGTTTATCTCTACGCAAGGAAATGTGCTTATTGCGTAAAATCCAATACTTACTTTTTGTTCACGATCACCTCGATATCTAAAAAATCTCCTAGGGTTTCACAAAAAATGACAATAAATGAAACAAAAGTATAAAATGATTCATATAATTAAAAGTAAGTAAAGAATAACAAATATGAGTCGCCATCTAAAAAGCGTGCTAGGGTTGTACAAAAATTAGTTAATAAATGAAACACAACTTTATAAATTATTAATATACTAATTAAAAATAATATACTAAGTAAGTAAACAATAACAAAATATGAGTTTAAAATTCTAATGTTTTTTCATTTTAACGATTAGGTACTGATCAAATTCTGATTTCTGCTAATTCAAAACATAGTATAAAATAAAGTCGCGTTCTCTGTCCCTATGTCCCTTTGTATGCTTAAATCTTTAAAACTACAAAACAGATTTCGATGAGGTTTCTTTTAATAGATAGAATGATTAAAGAAGAAGGTTTATATGTATATAACATCATGCTACAACCAACTGGTGCGGAGCAGAAGTGAAAAATGTTGCAAAAACGGGGTGACGCCGACGAAGGTGCGTGGGTCAGCTAGTTGAATATAAAATTAATTGCTATTGCAAAACCTATCAGAATGAAAATATTACCAGCTGCCTGATTCACGTAAAAAAAACTGTAGCGTAGTGACTTAAAAATGTCACTTCGTTTTTTGTAAATTAAGCCCTTTTAACCGACTTAAAAAAAAGAAGATTCTCAATTCGCTGTATTTTTGAAACGATTTTGATGATTCTTTACACCAGGTAACTCTTCAAAATCGCATAGGAATTGTGGTAATAATTGAGCTATTGGAAGATTTATGACAATCCAAGACTAGATAAGTAAGTGCGTTTAAACAGAAAACCAAAAGGTGTTTACTAAGTTTCTAAGTTAAAACGACTTTTGGACTGGCGTGTTTACGTGAATCAACCGGCTGGGTAGTTAAGTTACCTCAGTCTCTTTCAAAATCATTAGGCGTTCTTCTCTTTCAAAACACGTAAAGCTCTTTCTTTCCTCTCTTTCATAGCCTCTATGATACTGGGCGCGTCACGAATGGGCATGCTTCGTGACTGCCGAGGATCAACTAATTCTGGAAGAAGGCAATCATAATAAAACCTAACTAATTTCATCTCCATTTTCTCCTTCCAAAATTTGTCGTCCTTTTCTATAATATAAACTTTCATAGGTACAGTAGCACCAAACCAGATGCCAAGCATGCAAACGTTTCTTTTAGTAATATGTACTTGTCCCTGAATTTGGAAATACCAGTTATGATTTTTATTTATGACATAACCCTTGGAAGTCCTGTCCTTAACCCAAAAGGTATGTTTGACCATTGCTTCATCAAGAGTCATGCCAGCTAAAGAATGTGGGCACTTAATTTCAATTAAACCGTTTGCATAAATGCCATCTGGTGTAGTACCAAGAAATTCATATTGATCGTCGACGAACAAACCGCAACCTTGTATACTAATATTCTCTTGAATTTCTAACTGTCTAATTGCGGTTTCTTCGTTTTCGATACCGTACCGTACAGCAGGCAAACTGGAGATATTACTACCATAAACGATTTTACCAACGAGAGCAGCACAACTTGTGCTCTCTCGTTTTTTACAAACTTCCCCGAATGATGATGAGGTTAGTAATTTTCTCCTTGTACTCATCCACTCCGCACTACTTCTTTGCAAATGGGTCGACCTTTCAAGCTCCTCTCTTTCAGCACAAGACAACTTTAAATCGGCTAAAAAAGATATCTTGGCTTTCTCATATAATTCTGGACTCAGATCAGGTTTTTCGCAGTTTGGTCCATAGTGAGCGTCTTTCGATACAGCGCTGTGGCCTTTCTTCAATCTTAATTTAGGTTTAGCAATTAAACGGTTTCTACGATTACAATTTTCCACTTTCGCGATCAAAGGATTAGGACTAGATTTAAATATGACTTCATGAGTTTTAGTATGAATCGATCCCGTATTAAAAGACACAACAGCAGCTGCGCATCGGCCCGCATAAGAACCACGGGAAGAATAATTTACACGCTTACCCCCAACTAATTTGGCAATTACTCCGTTAAAACTTTCAACTATATTACTTGTGCAATTATGAATTAAACTTCTAGAATGATATGACAGTCTTTTACTTAAAATTTCTACCGCGTCCATTAATCCGCATCCAACAATTGCTGGAAGTAACCCAACAGGTTCTATTCGACGAGTATCAGGTCTACAGAAATACTCCTTGCAATGTTGGTGATTACCAAATACGTGTTGTGGACCATTTAGGATATCTTCACTAAGATTTTTTATTTTTTCTTCGAGTGACTGATTTTGATCCCCCCAATATTTAATCGCGCATTTTACACCCGTTCTTAAACGCAAATACCTTTCTTTTATGAATTTCCGTAATTCGCAAGGATACTTAGAGTCTTTCGACAGTTTCTCCAAGCTATTGCAGTAGTTTCGTAAAAGATGATTTTTGCATTCAATTTTCTCTACTATTAAATTATCGTACGGACGCGAATCTAATATTTTTTTATAAGTACTGGAATCGCCGTCTGCTACAAATTTATTATAAATTACACCGTGATCAACAACGGAACGTTTAAACCCCTCAACTATTATGGTCGATTCCATCGCGGTAGATGATCCTGAATAATTCTTGAAACAATGGTGTTCCGGGGGCTGACTATTGTTCTTTGCGGCTCGTGCACAGACTACGCAGTATTTATTTTTAACTCCAAAAAACAATACTTTATTAGTTTTAATGCCAATTATCGCAGCTGCACCGGATAAGGCGGAAAAATTCTTACCATAAGATCTCTTGCTCCAACAACCGTCAACAGCAACAGATATTAATGGTGTACCATTTTTATCAACACTACCTATAGACACTGCGTACTCTGCTTCTTCCTTGACAGCTTCTGCCATGGAATGTGCTGCTGTCTTTTCCCACCAATCGCAAACCGTATTATTAATTTCATTGTATAATGAAGGTGACATGATTGGTAGGGCTACTGCGGCAGTTAATGTTTTTAACTGAGAGTAGCTCCCACCAGATGATATTATACCAGATACTATTTGATGATTCACTTCCATGCTATCTTCTTTCTTTTCAACCAAACATACAGTAAATTTCATATTACACATACTACATTTCATGGTGAGTTTTGAGTCCAGACCAACTTTTACTTCACCTATTATACTGAGGTAACTTAACTTACAATCCATTGGACCGTGTTCCCCTATGGCCTGAAGAGCTTTAAAAAAAAAAGAAACATCTGCTACTCTACGCCCAACTTCCAGTTCATCCACCTTTCCCTCTTGACCATGTTCAATAACAAGTTCCTGTAAAGAAAGATCATGGATTGATTGTTCAAAAAAAAAATGAAAAGAATGGGTCAAATTTCTTCAAACATAGTTAAGAAATCCCTAATCTTTGAAACACAACACTAGATCAAAATCTTGAACGTTTTATATAAATAAACATAATAAAAAACTGGTTGTTCGTAAAGTCGGTTTAGGACAAAAATTTTACGGGATAACGTCATATCATTTTTATCTAACATAATTCACCATTGTAATAAATTGAATTCACAGTTGAGACCCATTGAAATCGTCACAGGCTCGAAGATATTCCTGACTAGCTAAATATTCCTTTGGAAATAGGCCACGAAATACGCTATAATATTACAATGGTGTTTATTTTTATTAAATATTTTTGTTACTTGAGTAGTTCAATTCATTTTTTATTCTGTCGGATTTTAAAATTTTTATTATGTTTATTTATTTATATGTCATAACTGATGAAGACAAATTATAAAAGTGCAAAAGAATCCGTACAATTACGCAATAGGTATTGGTTTTTTATGACGTCACCTATGTCCTGTCACTCGGACTTAGAAGACAATTCTAATGATACTAAAATCATCAAAATCGGTTCAATAATTTTGAACTTATCGTGCCACAGAGAAATATTACTTATTATACGTACATACATACGTTCACCCTGTACGTAATAGGTATACTTCTTTTTTAGGCAGTCGCGTGAAAGGTAATATTTTACAAAAAAAAATTCTTGATTCTGGTAAACTACGGGATTTGACCGTGAATTTTTTTTTGAGGAAGTAGGTAATTGAGAACTATTTAGGTACTAAGGTGTTTGTCTCCTAATGAAAATAATAAAAATTGCAAGAAAAAAATCTATACGAGATTTTGTCTTCGCCCATCACTAAGTAGTTTGTTTATTTATGTAACAAGTCTACAAGAATTACGTATAACAACTTACCTCTATACAGCGCGTAGCAGTGTTGCTCTCGGCCTGAATGTTTTCTTTATTTTCCACACTGGAAATATTATTCATCAATATTATCCACTTTTTATTTATTTCGTAATTTTTGTACAACCCTAAGCCAGACCCCAGGCGCGTCGCGTCTTTGGCGGTAAGTATGTCGACAAAGCCGCGCGCCCGTGCTATTTCAGATAGGAAACATACCTACTTTCACAATCTAGACAATATTATGATGTACATGAAAACGAATAGTAATGTAATAAAATTTATTATTATTAATACCTACTTAGACATGATAATCACACAAATAAAACTAGAATTTTTACAGGACACTCACAAATCTCGTAATTTTTTTCTAGATATTTGGGACAAGACTTAGTGAAGTAGGCAAATAAATAAATAAGTAGGGAGGAACTTACATTTTATTCCGAGATCTTTTGACTTGCATATTTTTGTAATGCGTACTAAATTTTCTTTTTCCTGGCATGGCACTCAAATCTATCAGTCCACAGATTACTAGGTATTATGTAGCAACTAGCAAGGTCCTGCGAAAAAAACCCTCGATTACCGACTACGCTTATGATATTGGCTGTATCATGTTGAAAAATCTATGTACCTATGTCGTGCAGAGACCTAGAAGATGATTGAAAGTCATACCCAGTCATACGCATACCCCGCCAGTTCCTATCTCGAGAAAATAAAGTGGGCAGGGCTTTGATTGTTTCAAGCCTGAATTGATATCTACTTTACAAGGTTCATAAAATAACCTATTCAACAAAATAGGTATCTAAATAATTTTGCTTTATTTACGATTTATATCTAGTTCCATCATGGTTTTCTTCCAGACATTCATTATATCGGTACTTCCTACTTACTAAAAGTGAATTAGTTATAAAAATGTTATACTTACAGTTTTTCACAAAAAACACAAATTCACAACACGTAATATTGCTGGCGCATCCGACACGCGTGGTGTCACCTTGAACCATAAAAGCGTACTGCCGATCAGTAGCGATGCGGGTTACTAAATCATAATATCGGGATGCGCGTGATTTTTCATACATTTTTCTATGGAGAATTTACGTAGAACATATCTAGATTTTAGGGCTTTAAAAGAGGAAGTCTTTGTTTGTAAAGGTACAAAAAAAAGTACATAGGTTTAAGTATTGGTTTCTTCAGTGTTCAAAAAGTGTTTCTTTTTATCAATTTGTGTTGATTTATTGGGTAATATTTGAAGAATACGAAGGCATGTTTTTGCATTTTTGTCAAATTTTGTGCGTTTGTTGACGTTTATTATATAGCAATTATTAGGTTTTAAGGATTTAATATAAGACTAACATATATTTTGGTCTTTGATTGTAATATATACAAATTATCATTGATATCAATCATATCTAAATAAGTTAAATATGAAAAATCGTAACACTCTTTTCGGTGATTTTCACGATCTGGGCCCTTAAGAAAACAGACATACACGATGATGATACAAAAAATTTACCACAACGGTGAAAATGATGACTCACCTTATAAATGTTTCTACACCCATCAGAAATAAAGAGGTCTTTCATTTCTAAAAGTGTTCTTCCGATCCCTGAAAAGACGAAGACTGCAAAAAATATAAATTAATTCTTGAAATAAACTGTCTCGGCGTTTTTAGGCCTCTGCTATATCTTGATCGTGTCATGTCTGTGCTGCGTCTTCACCACGCCGCGCCGCCGCAAACTGGAGGTTCTGATAGTTATTTGCAGTCTTGCTTTTATAAAAAAATTTTGACTATGTTTTTTTGCATTTGCATTGTGCAAAGCTATCCAAATGAACAAACCAAAAACTCCGTCAGTTCTATCATGTATAATGCATGTGAAGACAGAAAACATGTTCAGTTCTGGAACAGATACGCATATCTGCCAGTAGTGACCTTTTCATCTGTAAACAGAAGATGACTTTTCCGTCTGTTAACAGAAGATAACTTTTCATCTGCTAACAGAAGATTACTTTTAGTCTGTTAACAGAAGACGACTTTTCGTCTTTAAACAGGTAACTTTTCGTCTGTGAATAGGTGACTTTTCGTCTGTAAACAGGTGACTTTTCCGTCTGTTAACAGAAGGTGACTTTTCCGTCTGTTAACAGAAGGTGACTTTTCGTGTATAAACATAAGGTGAATTTTCATCTGTTAGGTATTAGATCAGATTTAACTTCATCTGTGACAGTAGCGACTTTTTATCTGCTATTAGAAATGACTTTTTATCTTCTATCAGCAATGATTTTTGATCTGCTATCAGACATGACTTTTTATCTGCTATTAGAAATGACTTTTCATCTGCTATCGGAAATGACTTTTTATCTGCTATCAGAAATGACTTTTTATCTGCTATCAGAAATGACTTTTTATCTGCTATCAGAAATGACTTTTCATCTGCTATCAGAAATGACTTTTTTGCCTGTTATCAGAAGGAACTTTTCATCTATTAATAGAAATGACTTATAATCCGTTTTACAGAAACTAAGTTATCTTCTGTATCAGATTGATATCTAGTACAGAAGATAACTTTAGACTTGAGCAGCAGCTATGTAGCAGTGTAGGTTTGTTTGATGCTTGTTGGAGTTGATCGTTGAAGGCGCAGAAGATGCGTGTTGGGGCGCCCGGTGTGATACGCCATGTCTTGCGATGATACGGCTGTGACCAAGGGAGGAATCTTTCGGCGGTGTGGTTTCGTATTGCTCGACTCGGCGAAGGCTTGGGGGGTGTGGGAATAAACTGCAATTGCAGAGCTCAAAAGCGCCGCTGTAGGTCCGTACGGTGCGGCGCTGTCTACAATTTGACATCAATGTGCCTCACCGATGAACTTAAATAGTGTTCACTAATGATTTGGTCATTATCTAATTATTCTTATGTACTTAATTACACTCATTTAAAATATATTAGGTAAGTACAATAATTATTGAATTGCTATAAATACCATCGAGGATAAAGGCGTGAGTTTATGTTATGTTTGTATAAATAATGATACATATGAAATGTCAATAGGTGAGTGACTATAATAACAAAATTAAGTATTTAGAATTTAGTCATTAATTAAATAATGACTAACTGAAAGGCCTTTGACTGAGTAAAGTACCTGCTTTAAATTAATAGTCAATTAGTAAATATCTATGTTTCATAACGCATATTTCCTTAGCTTGATCTTGGCTCGACACGCTGCCGCATGACTAGATAAAAGAATATTTCGAAGATAGAACTCTGTAATTGATGTAAAGAATGATGTAATTAGTTATTAGTTTATTGACAAAATGTATGGTGACTGATTTGACATTACGATATATATCGTCTTATTTTTTTAGATTGACATTGTCCATTAAAGACTTGACATTATTCATTACATTTTTATTGAGCTTGTTTCTTATAAATCGACATGGTGATAATTCTTATTAATTTGTGTATTTGAATGATACTACTTGACATTGAAATATTATTCTATTTTTAAGTTTTGTAACTACCATTTGTATAATTACTGTGAAAGTATGTGAGGTATTGCAAGTAGCTTGAATATTGTTTTCTTTATATATGGCTTATATCTAAATATTGCTTGCCTAAATCGGGAGATCGTTGTATTTCTCTGACATTATATAATACCTTCGATGTTCACCTGATTGATTGTTACATGTTCAAGAATAATAATGATTGTTTTTCTTTTACTTTTGTTTTTTTTTTTCCTTAATTTTTAAAGGAGACTGAAATGATTTCATACAATCTTGGGCCCAGGGTGTAAGAAGATGAAAGTGGTGTCAATTAATAGCTTATATATATTATCAACCTTTTACTGAATATTCTGCGGATTTTGTCAGTCTGAGAACAGAGATATAAGAGATTATGTAAAAGTGACATTATGTTACAATCTTTAACCAACAGCTGATTCCTGAAGTGCAAAATGTGTTCTTTTGCACTCATAATTATTATATTTACTAGAAAATGTTTGAAAAATCATATGAACTTCAAGCTATAGGTAGGTAACAGGTGAAAAGATAGGGAAAGGATGTCTAAAATAAAATAAAAAATCATTTAATATAGTGTTTTATTCGCCTTATATTATAATTAAAATGTCGTCTAGAATATGAGCGCAGCAGCCTATAGGTCGTTTCCCTACAATACAATTCAGTACCAGTACCTAACGCATTACTATAGCCTCCCTTCTTCTACGAGAGCCGTCGACTAAAATATTAATAAAATAAGTTTTATTAATCTTCAGCTACATTAAACAATACATAATTAACTGTTCCGTATTAGGGTAATAAAACATTGTTTGATAAATAAATAATTCTTTGCCATAACTGTAAACAATCTCCATAGGCCTTCTAAATATATATGTATGTATTTTACACCTGCCAGGATGGTAGCTGGTTAGATGAGGTTATATCTACTCACAGACTGAGGTGCAAGCCATTGCCGGATCGCTGACAGAATTGTTTCATCGTGTAAGGGTGGTCTACCCAGTGTATTGCAATGAGCAGTGGATATCCCACAATTCACACAGAAATCCATAGTTTCAATAATATCCAATTCACAAGCCAGCGGTAAAATCCAAAATAACAATCAAAATTAAATCAAGTCAAACGTGTGAGCGATCTTCGGTGTCCAACGTAGTATAAGGTAGGCAGGGTCAGAATCCGTAAAATACAAAGCAGTGGTCGTAAAAAATTACAAATAATCGGGAAAGCAATCAAAACGCATTGGAAAATACGAAACTAGAGATGAAGTGAAAATATTAATATTAGTTAAAAGATTACTTTCAAGATTCAGGTATTAGTAATCCGACCGACTATGATATGGTAATATTGCTGATATCAGTAATATTTCAGATCTTGTTTACTATCTGACATGGTCGTGTAATATCATTCTGTTTTCGATTGGTGAATATTAGTCTATGGAATGGATTAGTGTGTGATGTATTCGCTCGGATCGTATTAACTTCGTTGCTGATTGGTTGCTGACTGAGAATAAATATTCATTACTTGGTACCATTTTTATAAACAATAATTTGAAACTTGCCATCGCAAACCATGTTGGTTAGACTATTCTTATACACAGACATAACTTGTATTCTAAGTATCAAGCAAGTCTTATATTGGAAGCCGAGGGCAACAGCTACTAGAAACTAATTTACTTACTTACAAAAAGAAACACAACTGGTCCTAACCTAGCTATATCTGTATTTAAAATATAAGAAAAATGTGCCACCGACTTCAAGTAGGTACTGTAACTATGTTTGTTATTATTATTATTCCAGTCCTCAATCACGATGTGTTAAAGTATGCTGTGCCTACTATCATACATAAATCAAAATCATTATTAAAAATATATCAATCTTTCATATCTTCAGCGATAATAATAGATACCTACCTAATCAGTCTATTCAGCGCAAGAAGATTGACCTATATTTATTAGTGCAATAATATGTCAATATTAATACGATCATAGATCACCGCGGTATTTGACGATTGGTTGTCGGTAAAATATTACTAATATTCAAATATTAGTTAAGATATTATAATATCATGAAACTAATAAGTATATTAAGATTAGCTAATACCAACGAATATCGGTACTAACCCATCTCTACACGAAACGAATGAGCAAACAAAACGGCAACTGTCAGTGTCAATGCTATTATTATATTTTTATTTTTTTACTGTCATGCCAGTGACAGCCTAAAAATATAAGAGAGATTTGAATCGATATTAAATCGATAATCTTTAATATTGGTTTTTCAGTAATTAATTGATATTTGGTTTAATAATATGACTGTAATTATATGCACTATATTGCATGTAAGTATATATAGTGCATTTAATTACTTTGAGTTAATTCTTTACTGCAAATGTGTAATCGATTACTTAATCGATAATCTACCGAAAACTATTTTCTCATATTTCTCCGCTTCCAGACTGAGAATTGAGGTGATTTTTCATATTCTAAGAAACAAAAATATGACTGATTTTTTAGATCATATCTCAACTTATTCCATTTTGGGCCCACCGATTTCCGTCTCCTTTGTATTGCGCCGTGCCTCTTATTTATTTTGAGTATCTTAGTTATTTTGTTCGATTATCTTGTTAACTATTAGTCTGATCACTGTGCCATTATAAATAAATAAACATTCTAGGGAAATCCACACAACGCTACCTATATCCATCCACCAACATAGCTTGACTAGCTGTGTCATGGGTTCTAGTATGTTGATTTTGATATCCAAATATGTTATTGACGTTTTTAAGTGCTGTTTACTGGTCTATACAGAATAAATTATTATTTATTTGATTTGATTTATTGTGGATAAACATAGACATGTTTTTTTGTAAATACATATGTACATATTATACATAAAATCTATAGTAATAGCGTTTTTAGATTACACTATTAACTTGTACTATTCTTGATTAAATTATTCTTGATTTAGATTTATATCTCTTCTTGGAAAAAGGTTTGTTAATAGCAGGGAAGCAGTAGATAACTCAGTTATAGCTTTATCTTGAAAACATTCACTAAAACATTACCTAAGGGTTGAACATAATATTGTTACTTGTTACTGACGTGACTATATTCAACGGGAACAGTTGCCCTGGAGGCCTAAGTTCCTATAGGTAATATGCCGGTATATTTGGGCTATCGAATGGTAATAGAACTGGAATTTGTTCCGTATTATTTTCAGAATAAATGATGGTTGAAACCAAACCTCCAGCCAGCGGGATTTTTTTTTGTTATGAATTTGATCACGCTGAAATGTAGTTCTATAATTAGGGCTATGCTATGTGAACACATAAAAGCCAAAACAGACATGGGTTTCATTCATGAAATACAGAAAATACACGTTAGAATAAAATTAAAAAAAATAAAAAATAATCTCCATTCAGCGGAAAAAAATTTATTTAAGTCGAAAACAATATTGAAATGCAAATCATTAATTAGTGCTATTCCTTGACTTGCACTTTTCAAACTTGCTTTTGTATTATAGCAGACTACAACTTTATAATATAATAATATAATATAGTCAGTTAAACGGCGGCGGCGCAGTGGCGGTAAAAATGTAATTTAATGTTATAATTTTTATGATTTATATTATTTATATGATTTATATGATTAGCACTAATTAATGATTTGCATTTCAATATTGTTTTCGACTTAAATAATTTTTTTTCCGCTGAATGGAGATTATTTTTTATTTTTTTAAATTTTATTCTAACGTGTATTTTCTGTATTTCATGAATGAAACCCATGTCTGTTTTGGCTTTTCTGTGTTCGCATAGCATAGCCCTAATTTTAGAACTACATTTCAGCGTGATCAAATACATAACAAAAAAAAATCCCGCTGGCTGGAGGTTTGGTTTCAACCATCATTTATTCTGAAAATAATACGGAACAAATTCCAGTTCTATTACCATTCGATAGCCCAAATATACAGGTATATTACCTATAGGAACTTAGGCCTACAGGGCAACTGTTCCCGTTGAATATAGTCACGTTTGTTACTGGCCTATTTATTTGCAAACGTATATGAAAATAGTCTACTCGGATGTCGGTACACGACACAAAATCTATAACATCGCTAGGACTTCTATCTGTTTAGAAACTATATTTCTCGGAATCCGTAGTTACACTGGGTACATCGAAGCGATAGGTAATGGCCACGATACGACGGCTTTTCTTTGGTGACACTACACGACGATTTTTGATAGCCTTTAAGAATACTTCCTACTATGTTTTAAGATCTTTACAGTCTTCTTCTTCTTCGTGTCAGTGGCAACAATAAAATCAAAAATAGATACGCCAAGCCCAAAAGTCTCTACCATGGTGAATGTTCTGATGAGCTCTTCCAATTAATCCCACCCTCCCCTTTCCTACACAGGACAACGCGTGCAGGGCTTAGGTGTCACTCGCATACGGTACAGAGTATTCCATCAAGAACCAAGCGGTTCGGTGAGTCTTTTCTCTGCCGTACCATTAAGTCCTGGAATTCCTTGCCGGCGCACGTGTTTCCTTCTTCCTACAGTCCCGGGTCCTTTAAGCGGGGCGTGAAAAAGCATCTGATGAGGCCGTCAAGCTGAGCGCCACCATTGTAGCACTGAACGTGTTTGCAATGGTGACCCTCTTTCATGGGACTTTGCCTTCAGCTCAACATCAGGCGAGGTGAAGTCAAATTGACGTGCCATAGATAAAAAAAAAAAAAAAAGAAAAAAACTTGGCGACACCAACTGCACCTTCTGTCGCTTCATTCAGATCGGCGACTGTGCAGGTGTGAGGGCAAAGCGGGCACGACAGGAGGTGGTCCATCGACTGCAGTGGTGCACCACAGTCACAGCCACCACTCCCCGCATTCAGGTAACCCCATTTTACCAAGTTCGTTTTACAGTAGCCGACCTGAGACCTCAACCTATTTAGGGACTTCCAGGTGGACCATTTCAGTTTTTGCCCGGGCGGTAGACTCTCAGCGGGCTGGATGTAGTCTAGAGGGGGTGCATTTTCCATCTTTACAGTAATGCAAGTACTTGAATATACATAGAGGGACTTCGCTCGCAGTTTTCTTGTTGGCAACTGAGTTTTTCGTTCTTGAAACGTAGCGTCGGCCGGTGGTCCAACAGTACCCGGAAGGAAAACCAGCTGAGAAGTGACCAGCGACGGAGGCCACGACTTACGGCCGCATGTAAAGAGGTATAATATCCTAACACTTCTGAGGATTGTGACTTTATATTTTATTAATTTTGGTCTATTCATCTGATTGGCGTCTGGTGGTTCGTTAGTGAAACAGCGATAAATTAGATTGAGCTATTTGCAACAATACTCGTGTCTAATGGCCCTAATTTAAAGTTTATTAAACGTATAATAAAACATAAAAATAAATTGCATAACGAAACAACATTATTACACAAAGGCCAACCATGTAGCGTGATGTGAGGCAAGCATTTACAACTATGCGATTTATTATCACCACCCATTTCAAATCACATTTATTTTTAAGCATACACAATCATTAATCCTAAGGTGTTCTGCACATATGATATAATTATATCGGACTAGAGTTTTGTACCCTACAATTGTAAAGTCACTGCAATTGTGTTCTAAGTAATGTATGTATTGTGTCCAGTACGCCGAGCATCGACACAGAATAAGATATAATTGTAAATATAGATATAAGAACGCTCCATAGCCCGCCTATCGGCAGCAAACTTTGTAAAATAAAAGCATATAAAAAATATATAAAAGTCGCTCCTTAAGGCCCACTGCGGGCTAATAAATAATTTGCTCCTAAGCTCGGTGTAACCGTAGATTTGTATTCTCTTAGTCTCAATCTCTAATTTCCTTTAAATTCCCGAGATCAAGAACAAGAAGAACCCCTCGAAGAGAATCAAGAACCGAATAGGAAGAATTTCTAGTCAAGCCTAGTTTGTAAGAAGAACCACGAAAGAATAAACGTTACGAAGTAATTGATGTTTCTTTGAAAATATTGAAAGATAGAAGTCCTAACCATAATACAGTCCACACGGAGAGAAAAATTGGATGATCCATTGAAAAGTTGGATTGTCCATAACATATTGATTTAAAGATAGAACATACATTGTCCACTTCAGTCACTTCAAATAAATAACAGAAAGTTAGAGTCTAGATAGAACAACAAGTTGGTTAGGTTAATTCATGTTATCCCGTAATACAGGTTCGTAAACTATTTTTAAAAATAGGTATTGATACAGATACCGTAACATGTTCCGGTAATTTATTATACT
This sequence comes from Pelosia muscerda, assembly GCA_963691645.1. Taxonomy (NCBI): domain Eukaryota; kingdom Metazoa; phylum Arthropoda; class Insecta; order Lepidoptera; family Erebidae; genus Pelosia; species Pelosia muscerda. Next base: position 9,885,390 of record OY829124.1, on the reverse strand, counting down.
GTATTGTACTTTTTGTTAAATTTTCGTGAAGAAATAATTTAGTTATCTATTTACGATATAGTAATAGGTAACAGGATTTATTATTATCATGTTACATACAAGCAAACCCTTGTCAAAGAGATGTAGAGCATGTAATAAAAGGCTTTCTTAATGCATCTACCTTTTAGCAAAGAAAACATTACAGAATACACTGTCGGAATATGTACCTGTACCGTCAAGCGGGGTGAATAGGGATAAAATTATCAGCTAAATTCTGTAGTTAATTTCTTTCAAACGCAACTTTGGACTACTAGTTCATCGTAATAACAAAATCATCAAATATCTGATAACAGGCTTATCTGAGTAAAATAAATTATTTAAAATATTCCATTGACCATTTTATTCCTATTCACCCCTGCATCCCTATTCACCCCATTTTACTATAGGTATTTTAGAAAGCTCTTCGTGTATGGTAGGTGTTATTTGGGGCGCAAAATTCCTACGGAACTCATTCCCCACCGGGGCCAATAAGAGTGGTTATATCCGACTCGATCCTACTAAAACGCACGCTTTCTTCTGTGGCTGGATGTAACATATGACTCGCACCACTGCACACCCTTCAGGTGTGGGGACCACGGTGTCCTCATCTAGCCCCTTAGTGTGTGGGGGCACGCACAGCGTAGCCAGCTTCTACTAGTGAGGTCTTCTGCGCCTTCGCTTATCGCGGGCGCAGTTATGTGTGGGTAAAGAGTCCCCACCGGGTCCGGCCTACCATGTCCTTCTCAAGCATTACTTGCTCGCAGGAGGCGATAGCAGCCCAAGCGCTTGCGCATCGTACCATCGCCGTGCGGAGGGCGGCAAACATGAGAACTGCCATACCTAAAGCAGCACTAGGACCCGCTTCGGCATCACCCCACCTGGGCATTTGGTCAACATGTTCTGCCCAGAGTCCACGGTCGTGCGTTCTTCGCCCGTACGAATATTGATAATGACTCCACCGTCGCCGCAGACATATTGAAGTCAAATCTATAACGATTCATGGTCGAAAAATTTTAGGCTGTTTTTAACTTGCAGCAAATCCTAAAGCTTACATGCCAGGAATACCAGTTCCAACAGCAATATTATTGGTAGCCCACTTGTGCCTCCCATAGCTAAACATTTCACAAAGCTGTTTCCCAAGCAATTGGTGCAACCCGAGTACCTACAAAATGGCAATGTTTTGTCATAGGTACTTTCAAGATAAATTAAGTTAATTAGGGCTTTCATGGTCATGCTGGTGTCCAAGTTCAATTAGGCACTATAGCTGAATAGTGTGAAGAGTTCATGCCATAACAACAGTCGCGAAACAAAGGCATTTTATTGGTCAGGCCGGACACACATCTGCAACACTTGCAAGCAGTGTCACAGGGGATAATATGATCAGCATCTGGAATCCCCTTTATTAAAATAATAATAACAGGCCAGGCTACCCAGCCTTATATGTTGATGCTTAATATAATTGCACTAAGAATTCTCTGGATTCACTAAATGTATTATACACTACACATTTTTAGAAGGTATGTTAAGTGTGAAATCTTAGTAGTAAAACTATTGTTTAATGAGCTCTGTTCAATATGAAGAAATAGCTGCTCATTTCCACAGACAAATCAAACACTACCCTTGCAGAAGTACCTTTATTGTCCTAGGTATGTACTACCTAACACAATGTAGCTTGAAATTAATGGATCCTAGTAAAAATTGTATAAGACTAAATATATCATGAGGTGCCTGAGATCCACCACATGTTTTCATTTATGAATGCATCATGAGGTGCTAATTGCTTTATGGGCATTAATTTTTCCAGACAGAAGTTCAAACAATGCTAATAAGTTAAATGAATGATCCAGTATTTGATTTCCTACACTAGTTTTTAACTTTAATTTGACTAGATTCTTAAAAATAAGTAATTGCACGACATGCTCCAACCCCCAAAACTTTTTAATGCAGAGTTATAATTAATACAAACATGCAATACAACCTGAGATCTCGGAGTACTGGACAACAGCCTTCATGCGATGGAACAGCTAAGCTTGGTTTTGAAGAAAATGCAGATACTGGCATAATTAGAACATGAGGTGTTCAGTTCAGTCCACACCTGAAAATATATTAGGTGCTATTTAGATTGATCACCAAGAACTTCTTAAATCTTGCATTACCTAGAGACACACCAGTAGTATGCAAAGGTCTTAATTCTTAATTGCATGTCAATTTGTCTACGATACAGCAGTAGATTGTGGCACAGACATCAGCAGCACAAACTAACTTCACCTATCAGCTGGTACACCTGCTGTTTGATAGATAAGGTGCTGGATGTCGGTTTTCCTCTCAAGGTTATGATGATGACATGGTAAACAATAGATTTTGTTTACATCAATGAGGTTTACATTACTCCATGTATAAAACCTGAGACCTAATGGCCTCAATTTTAATTTAATTACCCTTAAGGACTTTCGACATAGCTTTTAAGATGTACCTATGTATATAAGTGTATGTAATGTCGTGATTAGTTGAACACTAGGAAACCTAAGCAAACTTGCGTAATTCGAGAAGTGTCAACTTCTTTTACTACTAACTAATATAACTATATACCTATAGGTAACTAACTTTTAAATTGTACCTCAGTCGCGCTGATTTTATAGTACCAGTACTAGAACAGACTAGAAACTGCAAGAACTATTGAGAAATGAGGCTCTGAAAGCGTGGATTGTTTTGGTATATTCGTCTGCCGCCTTAGCAATCAGTGCTATCCCCAAAAGTCACATAGAAACGCGTAGGTACTGCGTTTAAGAGCTCATTTTAGAAATATGGCTGGAGACGCTATTAAAACTAAATTAAATTACATTTACCTTTGGGCTCTATCCATACTCTAGGTTAACTGACGTCTCCTTCTCCTGCACCAAAGCAGATATTGATCTTTATTCTAATTAACGTTTTAACTGAACTTATTTTGGATTTTCGTTACATATGAAATTAAAAAGTTAGGTACAAATATTATTTACCTTTAACATCACCTCTGCTGGTCTTTACTTAACTTAGTAAAAAGATGATAATACAACAAAAACACTTTAAATTATTTATTAGGATTTATACTGCTATCAAAACATAAAAAATTAAAATAACGCTACGCTAATCTAAACATATGAAAAAAAAATGGCCGATCGCGCAGTTCGCAGTTTCAGGACTCGGGTAGTTATAGTTAAGTTTGTCGTCGCGTCGCGTGCGTCGGTGGCGTTGCTGTCGACTCAAGCGCCGAGCTGATTGGTTGCGGAAGACCGTCAAACGTAATGCCAACTTAAGCGACGTTATAGTTCCAACTATTAGGTTTTTTTTTTTTAAGGGATTTTATGACATGGTAACTAGGACCTTTATGTCAAGTCTTATTTTATTTTATAACACTTTATTCACTAATCTAGTTGGAATGATTCTTGATGATGGTGATGACGATGACGGATGAATGATGATAGTTGCCCCAGTAAAGTAGTGGAGACTTTACTAGAAGCTTTCCTAAGGGAGATTTGACACCAACACGAAAAATCACAATTCACTACAATATTCCACTTTCGTACACTTGTGCACTTTGTCTAAGCCGTTATGTCTAAAATTCCACCATTTTTACACATAAAAACTCGGATTTACACCAATATTAGAAAATAAAACACAGGAGCGTTGTGACACTTTTCGCGTTCCCGCCTAAACTCCCAACTATTAGGTAATCTGTGGTAATAGTGTGTCTTCCAGTCTTCCAAAAAAAAGATTTTATTTTTATTAAAATGTTTCTTGAGTTCTTGAGTGTTGCCACGAACTAAACTTATGACTTCTATTCTTTGAATAATGAGCAGTTTTCTAGGAGGTATTTATAGCGTTCTCAAAGACGCGCTAGATGGCGCAGCCTGCCCTTCTGGTCAGAAGAGTGTGGTGTCATATCTTTCCGTTTCGATTCATACCCATCTCTAAGACTTCAACCAAGTGCAATGATGGAGCAGATTTAGAGTAACGAAAGGAACTGCATGATTTTCATTTAGTTTTCAATGCTACTACTAAAGTAAATAAATATAAATATAAAAATTACTAATTTTCATTTTTTCGAAACTCAAAGCCTCCCCAAAATCCCCCAAGATCCCAAAGATTTATTCAAAATCCCCCGGGTTCGTCGTTCCTAGAGTTGGCAGGCCAAACGTACCAAAAACTATGCTAGCGCCATCTTGTGATTTTAAAAACCAACTGAAAATATACGTATTGGTCTTGATGGAGATAGAATTATTAAGTTATGACTAATTTGTATTGCATTTGAATAGGCATGATAAATTCCATTTTGATACGAGCCTTCATTACATTACCATCCAATATGAGACGCTCGTTATAATCCACTTTATAAGCTGGCGGTGCGGTACAGAACCTGCACTTGTCGTATTACGCACTGTTACCATGGTCGCTGGGTTACACTTGGTACTTGCTACAGCATGCATCGCTGCTGTGGTCGGACAGGGATATTCTGGCTGCATATCAGCGCATTGGGGTAAGTATTGTTAGGTAGGAAAAAGTGAATACTCAGACGACACATGCAATGCTATATATTTTTGGCGTCAATCACTACCGAAGGCAGTCGTCAGTGCCAACATACAACCGCTCGTGTTTGCAGTTCCTGACATCTTGTCTTGGCGCCAAACTTGAATCTTTACATAACCTTTTCTTAATACCGCTTAGTTGGCAGACAAGACACAGTCCACCTGACGGATATTAGTCACCGTGGTCTATGGACGCATGTATGGGAGTTTCTTTCATGCTGCAGTATTAGAAGGTTTCTACAGGGCAGGCCCTGTAGAAACCTTCTAATGCTCTTCTTGAAGAACCCCATATTGTTGTTGCTTTGAAAAACTCCCAGCTTATGGCGGGCAGTGCGATGATAGAAAGTAGGCGTGGGCATCATATCGAACAATTCTTTTGAACGCAAACCATTGTACAGTTGGTAAAACAAACACATTGAGGCAAAGCCCTCCTGTGGTTGAGAGGTTCCACACCGCCTTTGAGTCGAAGGGGTCAAGCTGGTATGCAGGCGCCAGTAGTACTCCATGTGGGCAGCTCTGTGCCCTCTAGAGAAGAAGTCTTTGGCCCGCAGTGAAGTACTGCTTCACCCTGTTAAGCACGTTGTAGTTAGTAGTAGCGTTAGTAGTAGTGCGTTGTAGTTCAACGAAAAGTAATTACTTTACTCTTTTGTGCATTAAACCAATCCGCTTGCACGTGAACAGGGGGACCCAACATCAACTCAACTATAAAGACCTTGCAACCAGTGATCATCGACGCTAGGATCACAGATGTAACCCTGGATATACCGGTAAGCGGTGACATATTTATCTATACTAAAAGGTGGCCCTTAGCTTGACGGCCTCGTCAGATAGGTACTTTATCATACCCTACTCAAAAGTCTCGGTACTGCAATGAAATGAAACTTTAATTGCGAGAAACGTGATTTCACAAAAGTTATAAGTTGACATAGAAACTATGTCAACTTACAACTTTTCGTTTAAGACAGCCTTCACCTTGTTCAGTGTGCAAATATGAACATACCTACACAGGGAGCTCCAAAAGTTTCTGGACACCTTATGATCTATAGTCCTTTGGCAGTTTAGTGTTAATAAAATAAAGTCAAAAAAATGAAAGTTTTTTTTTTTTTTTATCTATGGCCAATTTGACTTCACCTCGCCTGATGTTAAGCTGCAGGCAAAGTCCCATGAAAGAGGGTCACCATTGCAAACACGTTCAGTGCTACAATGGTGGCGCTCAGCTTGACGGCCTCATCAGATGCTTTTTCACGGCCCGCTTAAAGGACCCAGGTTAAAGGAAAAAAAGGAAAAAGTCGCCGAACCGCTTCGTTCTTGATGGAACTTTACGTTCTACCGCTTGACGACAGGAAAGTTTGTGCTAGATTTTCGTTGGGTCATCAATAGTTGTCCGTAACGGTGCAGTGTTTGCAAATGACTTTGTACAGTTTGTACCAGCTCTTACCTAAATTACAGGCAATGTCCTAACTAAATGTGTAATAAGTACGTATTATATTACAGCAAACGCCCATGGGCTGCAAAGTGGTTGGTTCGAACGCTTACTCATGTTCGGTATCACCACACGATGGCGTCGAATTTGCCTTCAGAGATCCGTTCACCATTCACCTGCGACTCCCCTATGCACAGTCTAATGTAAAGCTTAACTTTTTTGTGCACTGTGCACCATTAATACCACTCGTTTAGCGATCGAACTAATAAATGAAGTGTATATTATTTTGTGTTTTATTGACGTGACAACGTCTTATAAATTGGCTTGCCGGGTGACACTTCAAGAAACTGCGTTACGCTCCGCTCACGTTATGCGCTCACAATGAGAGCGAGTGAGAGGCACGCGTCCCTTCCACTCGGGCATGGTTAGCCCGCCTAAGAGCGAGAGAGACAGACATAAAAAGTGAAAGGCACGCGTCCTTACCACTCAAAGTCGTTGTCACGTAAAACTTTCGCCCGTATACCGACTTTACAGGCAACCAATTTTTTTATTGCAAGATTTTCGCCCACACTGCTCAGCCAGAGTTAAGGTCTATTCACACTTGTCCCTGCCGTGGTTGACTGAGTATCCCAGCACCTGCAGGGCCTGTTCATTTTAAACATGTCAGTGACGTGCAGTGTCTTATAACATTTTCATCTGATCTCATTCCGTATCTGGTTTTATATGTAGGTACTTGAAATCTATATCCATAAAAGTATTATGTATTATTATGTATTTAATAACAATCAATTATATTGATACTTATACAATACTTCGACATCATTTCGTCTTATACGAGTGCATATCACGGCACGGCACAGATATGAGTGGATAAACCCTCCAAATTGCAAAAGTTGTCCTAACTTGATAGACTCAATCTATTAAACAAATGAGCGAGTAGGTAATGCGATTTTGTATACCTAAATGAATATTTTTTTTGCAGGTATATAATAACAAAGCTCATTAATAAACATAACATATCTCACGCTTGTATTCCCGTAGAGGTAGGCAGAGGTCCTAGCACCCACATTTCGCCAGACACCATGAGACGATGCGGTACGGAGTTAGTGCTTGGTGCCGGGTGGCTCTGATGAACTGTGTCTAAGTGGGATTGAACTTTCTTCACAATTATATGACTAATAACATAACATGCCCACATTAACGGTTTAAAGATTATATTGACATAACTCGCATCACACATACCTACCGCGGCTTTTTGTTAGCAATACTGTATGTCTATAAAGCATGTAGTCAATGGAAAATTTAAATATTTGGTGATCACGCGTTCACACGAACAGTAGGTAAGTACTAAGTCACGCGATCCCCTTAGTGGCATTCTATTAGAACAATGCCATAAAACTATACTATTAGAACAATGCCATAAATATATAAAATACAGTCAGCTTCAAATCGATCTTGACTAACTAACTTCTCAAAATGATCAAAGGTCAAAGTAGTCATAATGATCAAAGTCAACATAATATATTGCTAAAATCTTAGGATCTTACATTGAAAAATTACCACCATTTATATGTTATCTGTATTTTACATAACATTTTTACCCGACTGCGCGACGCAAAGGAGGGTATTGTGTTTATCAGTCTATGTATGTATGTATGTATGTATGTATGTATGTATGTATGTATGTTTGTTTCTATGTGGCGCTCTAGAGACCAAACGCATGGGCCGATTTTGATCATTCTTACGTCAATCGATTCGTCTTAACCTTGCGAGTGTCACTAAAGACATGACAGTAACCAAAATTCACCACAGCGACAACCAGACGCCATATTGTCAAAATGAAAAAAAAAAGTCGATGAACTATGTCAAGTGGGGTGTCGTTGAATAGGTATTTTAAAATCATATTTAGGTTTCTTTTACCATTTTTCATTTTGAATAATAGTTTAGGATATATAACGATTTAAAGTGGTTTAACAAAACATTTATTCTCGCTAATTTCCTTACTTATTGATTTACGTTTATATTTCAAGTATAAACGATATACAAACAAAAATATTTTTGATAACTAAAAAGTATAAAATAAAAAAATAATTTAAAGAAAAACAAAAAACCCGACTGCGTAAACTAAAATGAAATAAACAAGCTCAATGGTTGAAAATTCATACAATACTCACAGTCGGGGCCCAATCAAATCTTCCCAAGGGGCCCCGACTGTGAGTATTGTATGAATTTTCAACCATTGAGCTTGTTTATTTCATTTTAGTTTACGCAGTCGGGTTTTTTGTTTTTCTTTAAATTATTATTTTTTTAATCTATATAACTTTTCATGAATTAGTGTTGTACTGTAAATACTGTAATGCTGTAAAGTTTTTTTTTCTTATGTTATTTCCGGTATCGCTCGTGTCCATTGATGTATAAGCTCGTGTCTTTTATAGTATATAATTATTTACGTATGCAATCGATATCTTAATTTGAATGTAATTCGATATTTATGTCAATTAATAATATTCCTACATAATACTTTGTATTTCAATTAAACTACTTACATCGTTACTCAATATAAATGTCGCCGGATCCCATATTGTAACACAGGCATTTTTAAAGCATTTTTACAATCTGCATTATCGACGCGACGGAAGTATAATTCGAACATTTCGAACCCCACAACGATCAGCGCAGCGCTCGTAAGAAGAATACCGCAGACAGGACATCCGGGTCCGGACACCGGACACGGATACTACCTTCTGTTTATCATCTCATCAGCGCAAGCGCAACGCTAAATGCAAACGGAACCGCCATTTTAATTCAATTAACCAATGTGCCTCGTGCCTGCCATATAAGTGTTCTGTGGTGCCTGCAGCCTGGATCACTGATAACACTGTTTCGCAGTTTTAAAGATAGACTTACGGTTAAACGGAGCATTTTCAAAGTAAAACTGATATGAAACCACAACATACCGAATATTTTAGTTAGGAAGGCAGATTTTAGCGCATCATGGACCCGGCAGTTTCTGCAACAGTACGTGAGGCATTCCGAACGAAGAGCCATGATTTTGAAAAAAAACTTACAAGCGTAACTCCGAAATGGAAACAATTCTACGATGCTCCCTGCGACAACTACGCAAACTGAAATTGGCACTTCCTTTCGAGCGACGACGTGAACAGCCTTTTCGGCAATATTTCCTTGTTATTGTTCGATAATGCTGGTAAGCAAGTCACCTACAATATTTGTAATCTTGATTTTGGAAGCCGCGGGCCATTGTTCTTTAGTTCTGGGTCATCGTGCATCGTGGTGACCATGGCAAGATAGCGTGGGACGTATTTGTTATAAATTATATCGAGAGAGTCGTGAAAACGGCATCTCGTAAGCTCTGAGTGGAGAGGATGAGGCGGTTTTTCGCGCCGGAGCAGCGATGTCTTTGTACAAGACAGGTTCGTCCTTGCGTGGTATGCTGTTCTCATCATCTCATCTTTGGGTCTCTTTTCTATGTCGCACCATAAAGTCCTGGAATGCTTTGCCAGCACACGTGTTTCCTTCATCCTACAGTCTCGGGACTTTCAAGCGGGGCGTGAAAAGCCGTCAGGGTGGGGACGGCACCAGTAACGGCGCCCACATGTTCTGGACTGCGCCACTGCTTACCATCAGGCGTGGTGCTTTAACAAACATAACTTTTAAATGTAGACAAAATTGTTGATATTCAGACAGTGAAACCAATCCGATTTTATTGCTTAAAACTGCACCTACAAGGACAAATATAGTAGACCTCTTTCATAATGTGGCAAAACTACACTAGTCCATTGTCTATTGTATAAATATATTTAATTATGTACCTCTAGATAATTGTTGTTTCAATTGTTTACAGCCTTAAGTGGTTAAGCGCGTCATTGTCAGCTTCGTGTTGACCCTGGTCACATCCAAGACTTGTCGCTGGATTCCTTCTGCTACGGCTTTTGCTTGGTGGCTTATGCAGTTAATATTGGTGGTTGAGGTAAGCATGATTACCAAATGGGTGATCTAGAACACCCTTATACAAACAACTATTCCTACAAGTATTAGTGCCTGTTAATGGCAATAGGCTCGCCACCTATTACATTGGGAGGGACCTAAACATAAACTGGCGAAATGTGGACGCTAACACCTCTGTCTACCCCTTCGTGGATATAGGCGTGAGTTTATGTTATGTTATCACAATATACAATACATCACAATATACAGTCTATTCTCTTGATGAGAAATGGTCACTGTGGCCTATAGACAATTGTTACACAAACAACAGACTTGTGCTGCCGACCTCTTAAGAACCTTCAAATACCCATTTTATAAAAGTCAATATATTACATGCTCAAGGAATGAAGTGGCTCGCATGCATTACGGGTGGATTATCTGGTCTCCGGTGTCCCCTTTTAGAATCAATAGTACACACTTAAAAACGTATAATTATTTATAAACAAATAATTTCTTATTTTCCACAGTCATCAATAAAATTGCAGTGTCAAGTCCCATCAACACATCATTCTATACAAGACTTCTGAAATGCAGATGAATGCTGTACTGGAAGTTGGAGTAACCAGAAACGAAGTCAACACTGCTACCTTCAGGCGTGCTGCTTTGCTTCAGCTTATCAAACAATGCATGTGCCAGGTGCTACGAGCATTCAAAATCATAATGTGAGTGGCACTCTCACATTTCATCTCACTGCAAGAATTTTCGTAAAAAAATATTTACCCCTCGGACCCATGCAACCACCGCCGATACCACTGGTGGTGGCGTGGGTCCGAAACGATACCACTAAGGTTACTGTGCCACATACATACTTACACATAAATTGCCTATGTCACACAGAAACTTGCAGGTTCTACATTTTATATTCTAATTTCTTATGATATGCTTATTTGCTGGATTGTGTTAGGGCTAGTGCAAGCGACAATGCAATGCTTAGGTACATTTAAAGGAATGATAATGGATGATAAATACTTAGATATCAGTTCTGCTTGTTTGTACAGTCATTCTAGAAACTAAAGGAAACTTTTCTGAATACTGCTGTCACTGAAACAAATTTTGTGACAAACTATTACACACCATATATGGGTTTTTGCTCCTGGGCAAACTAGTTTGGCCACGAGGAATTAAGTTTCCTGGTGCCCAAACTGTCATTTGTTTGACAAATTTCCACACCCTATATAAAATGTTGATAAGAGAAACCAGTTAGGTGCAAACTTTTTAATGGATATAGGTAGTAGATGATGAAACAGACATTCCCAATTCGCCAATGGAAAGAAAACTGTCTTTACCCATGGTCCGGTTGACTGAACCACCGATAATCAATTTTATTTTTTATGTCTGTCCCTGTCAACCGAACCAGTGGAAATTATTTATTCCACTATCCGTAGTCTGGCCAACCGGGCGATGATTACCACCTATTCAGTTGATAATTCTGTTGGCAGAACTACTGGTAATTTTTTTACCATTAGTTCTGTGACTATAAGACTATGCTTTTATCTGTGTTCAATCTCTTTAAATGAAACATTAATTATTACTTGTAACAACGTTTATTTTTTCTTCATAATTTTTCTTAATAACTAGGCTTATCTTCTAGATACAATTTCTTCCTAGTTGGTTTTTCCGACCTAAGGCCACCATCTTCACGCCGTCCGGCGGACGCCCCAGCCAGGTGAGATGACCGGTAAGCCGGCCAAGGCCCAGCTGAGGGCGTCCAGCGACGAGAGCGGCGGCTGGTTAGGTGCCTCAGATCGTGTAGGTGCAGTAAAGTGCCGGTGCGGGGAACGCCATGCTTCCACATAGTGCGGGTTTCGCGGAGCGTATTCGCGCAAGTCGATCGCGATGGAGGTCGCCGTGGAGGGCGCGTCCGCTCTGCAAACCGGCTAGGTGGCGATTTACAGGGTGGGACGGGCCCGCTGCGCTTGTCGGGTCGAGTCGGGCGCGGGGCGCTCGGCGTGACGGCCGCCCGAAGGCTGCGGCCTGCGAGCGGACGAAGTGGGCGGAGCCGAGGGGTGGAGCCTCGGTCAGTGGGCGCGGCGTACAGCGAGGGCTGACTTGCCGGCCGCCGGGCTCCGCAGGGCTTCAGTGCTGGCTCACCGTGTTCTATGACACTACGGTGGCAAACAAGCGTCAGTTCTTCCTAACTCGGCCGTTTGTGGGCCGATTTTGTTGGCGACTTCAGGGGTCGTCGCCGTCCGGGACGAGGTCGCGAGGTAACTTGAAGCGGTCGGGGGGGCGGGCGTGCCAAGGCGCCAGTCCGCGGATGTGACTCCACGCGGACGCGTCAGCGCGCCGAACATCGCTGCGCTTAGACGCTTCACGAAGTCGTTAAGGCTCTCCATGCGTAGCGAGGTGCGTTCACTATTCTCCTAAGTGACGCTGACTGCTGTGTGCGGAGTAGTTTGCGGCTCGTCTCGCTAGTGAGTGCGAACCACGACGGGGCTGCGTAGGTTAGCTGTGTACGAACGTACAGTTGTACACAGCCAGCTTGGCGCGTAGTGGCAGGTGCGAGGAGAGCACTGGACGGAGAAGCGCGCGTGTGACGCGTGCCTTCGCGACGATCCTGGCGACGTGCTTCTTCATCGACAGCCTCCGGTCGAGCGTGACCCCCAGGTAGGTCACAGTGGGCATCCACTGGACGGGTTGCGAGTTAAAGAAGAGTGTTTGAGAGGAGTGAATCGCCTGTGTCATCCTCACATTCACAGACAGTCGCCACTGCGACAGGCAGGAGGTCCAAACTTTTCTGCATCTTTGACGCGGCGTGTTTTACGTTCATGCTCGTCGCTATGTACGCCGCGTTGTCTGCGTATAGCGCCACTTCGGTGCCTTCGTTCACTGGAATGTCGTCGGTGTAGTGTGAGTACAACACAGGCGATAGGCAGCTTCCTTGCGGGACGCCGCACAGTGGTCTGAAAATCGAGCTCCCCTTTCATAGAAAGTCAATGTGGAATATTCATAAAACTAAAATATAGGACGTGTCAGGTATACATTACTTTAATGCATATTGTAGTATGAATGATTTTAGTTACTCTGCGCCAGAGAAAAAAAATATTTAGTTTTTTTTTGTATGGGAGAAATTACATAAAGTACATTTTCTCGCGACTGAGTGAAACTGAAGGGCTGGTACTCATACGAGCTGTTACCGTTCTTAAGGCGATTAGGTTGACATACCACTCGTATACCTTTAGGTGCCGCTTCACACGTAGGAATTTTTTGAAATTTCGAATATACGGTATTGAATTTTTCAAGTATGTGATGCATTTAAATTAATTTGGTGAGGAATTTGAAATAATATATTTATATTATGTCGCAAATATGCGCCTAATGTTATAATAATTGTTATAATAAATTAAATTACTTTAACTCAGAAAAAAAATTAACTTTAGAAATTCGTTTTTTTTACGAATACTAATTAGAGCACTGCAACTAATACTTGCCTTAAATTTACAAATAACTTTTTACAATAATAACCTCATTAGCTAAGTGGGTGTTTATGATTTTTATTTAATAGTTCAGATTTATTACGTGTTAATTTGTTCCCACCCTTAATGAGGGTAGTCATACATAAATATAATATTTGGCATGAATTTTGTCAGTAAAGTTTAGCACTGGTGCGCGTAAACTTAATTTTTTCTGTTATTTCCAATTTTCTATAGCGATGGAAGGTTTTGGTACCAATCTTGATGTTTTCATGTTTGTGGCTAACAACACTTCTTTCTCAAATCCCAATGTGTTGTTTGAAGTGTTTGTGAATAGTGTTCATTTGTCAGAAAATGAAAAGAGATACTTGAAACAATTCTGCCAAACTTATGTGTGTGCATTGAGAAGGAAATGGATCTCATGTAATCGCACGCGACATACTTTCATTAAAAAGTACGAAGCATGGCTCCAAGAAGACATCAAATGGCCTGAAGTCATCAAGGAAAAGATGAGTTCCTCAGTAACAATATATCAGTCACCATGTTCCAGTTCCGAATTTCCCGTAAACGAAGGTGCACCAACATCCGCACAACCACAAACTTGTAGTGTTGGAACCTCAACATCTCTTGGAAACCAAGGTCTTTGGTTACTGAGGAACTCATCTTTTCCTTGATGACTTCAGGCCATTTGATGTCTTCTTGGAGCCATGCTTCGTACTTTTTAATGAAAGTATGTCGCGTGCGATTACATGAGATCCATTTCCTTCTCAATGCACACACAAGTTTGGCAGAATTGTTTCAAGTATCTCTTTTCATTTTCTGACAAATGAACACTATTCACAAACACTTCAAACAACACATTGGGATTTGAGAAAGAAGTGTTGTTAGCCACAAACATGAAAACATCAAGATTGGTACCAAAACCTTCCATCGCTATAGAAAATTGGAAATAACAGAAAAAATAAAGTTTACGCGCACCAGTGCTAAACTTTACTGACAAAATTCATGCCAAATATTATATTTATGTATGACTACCCTCATTAAGGGTGGGAACAAATTAACACGTAATAAATCTGAACTATTAAATAAAAATCATAAACACCCACTTAGCTAATGAGGTTATTATTGTAAAAAGTTATTTGTAAATTTAAGGCAAGTATTAGTTGCAGTGCTCTAATTAGTATTCGTAAAAAAAAACGAATTTCTAAAGTTAACTTTTTTTCTGAGTTAAAGTAATTTAATTTATTATAACAATTATTATAACATTAGGCGCATATTTGCGACATAATATAAATATATTATTTCAAATTCCTCACCAAATTAATTTAAATGCATCACATACTTAAAAAATTCAATACCGTAAATTCGAAATTTCAAAAAATTCCTACGTGTGAAGCGGCACCTAAAGGTATACGAGTGGTATGTCAACCTAATCGCCTTAAGAACGGTAACAGCTCGTATGAGTACCAGCCCTTCAGTTTCATTCGGTCGCGAGAAAATGTACTTTATGTAATTTCTCCCATACAAAAAAAAACTAAATATTTTTTTTCTCTGGCGCGGAGTAACTAAAATCATTCATACTACAATATGCATTAAAGTAATGTATACCTGACACGTCCCATATTTTGGTTTTATGAATATTCCACATTGACTTTCTATGAAAGGGGAGCTCGATTTTCAGACCACTGTGCGCCGGCGAGGATGGGGTTCGCCAGTGATGTGGTGTTTTCCACTGCCACTCGGTAAGTCCGGTTGCTCAGGAATGCGGAGACCACTAGGACGATCCGACGGGGCAGCGGTGTCCTGGACAGCTTGTAAAGCAGACCGGCGTGCCATACGCGGTCGAACGCCTTTTCTATGTCGAGGAATACTGCTACCGTCCACTCCCGGGGCTTTCCTCCTTTTGGTCCGACGTACGGCACGTTGCACCATGCCAGGCGAGAAGGAGATGGGGTGTTCATCGGGGGCTATCGGCCTCGCGAAGTATTGTCGGAGGTGTTCTTCGACAGCTGCTACGTGTTCTCGGTCGTCAGTCGGGTTTGGCGTGAACTGACGCTCCAGGTGACGCGCCAGGATATTCGCCCGGTCTGCTGCGTGGTATCTCGGTGCCCCGTCCTCGTGCAGGAGAGGCCGCACCGGAGCTGGGGTATGGGGCCAGTCGCCGCTGATGGCGTCTATGTGGTCCTCCCAGCTCTCGGTTTGGTGGTTCCTAATCTCAGTCCTCACCTTATCCGCGAGCCGGTTCAGCTCGTTTTTTAACGTAGGGCAGCGAGTCCTCTGCCACTGCCTCCGGAGGCGCTTCTTGGCGTCCATCAACCGCATGATGTACGCCGGCAACCGCGGTCTTCGCTCTCGGCTTTGTGGGGTTGTTCTGGCCGCGTCAAGGGCACCCCGAATACACGCGGTGAGGCTCACTGCCAGGTCCTCTACGTCGGCCGCGGAGTTTATGGGCCGAGTGGGTGTAGTGGTCTCCAGCGTGTCCTGGTATTTTTTCCAGTCCAGTTTGTGACGTGGCGCTGGAGGGACGGCTCGAGCGGGTTTCCGGTCGATGGTGACGACTACCGGCTGGTGATCGGATCCCAGGTGGCTGTTGTAAACGACTATGTCAAGCACGTCGGGGTCGTGGTCTGGGGTGTCCGGGTAGCGGGTTGGTACCTCCGGGCCCGAGACGAAGTAACCCCGGGTGTCGGCGTCTGCGAATAGTCGCACACCAGCCGGGTTCCGCACTGCTGAGTTCCACGCTGGGTGCTTGCAGTTTAGATCCCCTGCTATGATCACGGGGACTGCGACTCAGAGATGGTGTGTATATCCTCTACATTGATTGGGGTGCTGGAGGGCTTGTAGGCGGCGTACAGCTGCAGGTGGGCCCCGTTCATATGCAGTTCCACACCCAGCGTGTATGCAGTTGACGTCGCCGGGGTCGGTAGTGGCTGGTGTACGATCCTCCGACGGATGAAGATCAGCAGTCCACGGAACGTGATCGGTCGTCCCGATGCCATGGAGACTTCGTCCCTCCTGTAGGCGAGAAAACCTGGGAAATTTATTTTATCTGCAGGTCCCAGGAGTGTCTCACTTATTAGCGCCACGTCGATCCTGTTTTCCTGCAGTAGAGGGCGGAGTAGGGTGACCCTATCCCTGAGGCCACGGGCATTCCAATGAAGGATGCGTAGTTCACTTACCGCCATTTAGGAAAGCGGCAATGTCAATTAGGCCCTTCGTGGCAATAGCGGCGATGCCTTCGGTGCTTTCGCCCCTCTGGATTGCCGAAATGATGCTCACCAGAGTTTGCATCACCGAGGTGAGCATCGGGTGGTCCCTCTCACGGGGGGCGGCGGCGTCTGTACTCCTTGCCTTTCTGCCTCGCTGAGTGGCAGCGGCGGGTGGGGCAGCCGTGTGGGTCGTCTGTCGCTCCTTGCGTGGGATAGGGTCGTCCTGACGGGGTGCAGGTTCTGTTGGTTTACCTTGCGTTTCAGGGATCGAGTTTTGGGGCACCTTCTTCCCCCTCTTGCGCTTCCTCCGCCCTCTGACAGAGGAGGTGGTAGCCCCTCTGGGGATGGGCGCGTTTGCTGCTGCCATCAAGGATGGGCCGTGGTTGGCCTCCACAACACCAACATCGGCAGTAGGGGTTGCCTTTGCCGGGGCCGGACGTCTCTCGCCAGTTAGAGCTAGTGTACCTGCTCGCTTGTTCCGGGCTTCCTTCTTGAAGACCGGGAAATACTGGTGGTTTGCGGGGTGTTCACCCCCGCAGTTCGCACATGTTGCCGGTTCCTCCCTGGGTCATGGGCACTCTTTCGCCTGGTGGCCGCCTCCACACCGTACACACGCCGTGGCAATGGTGGCTGCTGTGCCTGAATTTTTGGCAACGGTGACATTGCGCCGGTCTTTTCTTGCCCCGCCAGGCCTCAATTTTCACGCCCGGTATACCGAGCATCTCTTGGATATCGGGCGTGGTAGTGGTAGTCTTTTTGACTATGGCGCGCAGGATGCAGCCTGGTCTGCCGCTTCTGGCCGTGACGTTTCTCACGTACTCCGGCTCAAAGCCCAGCTCCCGGAGCTCCTCCTCCACCTCCTCTGGGGTCGCGTTGCTGGGTAGCCCTCGGATCGCGACCGTTAGGCTTCTCTCCGCGGGGGGGGGGGGGGAATAGGAGAACCAGGAAATGTTTCCTGATTTCCCAATCTCCGTCAGGTATCCTTGTACTATTCGGTACTCCTCCTCCCCTTGCGCCTTGCGGGGAGAACCTGATGCCTTTCCCGTATGGGCGGGCGTTTGCGGCTCTGCCTAACTTCTCCTTCAGTGCCCGCATGTGGAACGCCCAGTCCGGGAGGTGCTCAACTATGAGCGGCGTGTAGCGCGGCTTCGGCACGCTTGTCCGGGCCGCCTGTTCGGCCTTCGTAGGCTCTGAGGCGGGAACGGGGGCTACCTTCCTGGTTGCTGTTGCTGTGGCCGCCGCACGCGCGTAAGACAGCATTTGCAGGTTGGGCGTTTGATTTGCTGGCCCAGGGGGGGCCGCGTCTCGGTACACCCGCGGGTCGCGAGGTCGTGGCGGTTGGGCACTGCGCGCGACGCGCAGTCGCTTCTCCTCGTTCTCGTTGCCCACTGGGCTGCTCGGACGTTTCGCTCCTCGTCCTGGGAGAGGTCCCGTCCCGTCTAAGGAGAGGGTGCGCTCCAGCGTTTGCGCCCCTCTGGCGAATTGATGCACCGCCTCCTGCGTGCGTGTTCTGTGGGGCGGTGAGAGTCTGGGGCTGCGTTTCCCCGTGCCTGACTCGGCCGACGAGAACTCACCGTCCGAGCAGATGTACGATCTCATTGAGGGTACCGGGGAGTATAGGGCGTCCTGGGCCTCTCGGTCCCCTGGGCCATACCGCGCGCGGCTCGACGCCGGCGTGGGCGGAGTGTCGCGAGGCCGGGCCGCGCGGGGCGCAGCAGGCGACGCGGGCGGGCGCATGTCGTGCGCTTACGCGCGCGACGAGGTAGCGGCGAGCGAGGGTTCGGGGGGGCGCTGGGTGGGTGCGCGGCGCCGCGGGTGCACTCGCGGGAGCACCGACCTCCATCGGCTCAACGCGCGGGGGAGTCGACGGAGGCTGGTTACTATGATGGGTATAATGGGATGATGATTGTTGTTTAGCGGTGGCGGTACCGCGGGACCCTGTGAAGGGGGCATACGCCGGACTTGGGGTCCGGATGGATGGCATACTGCCGGCCTGCTCGCAGAGCCCTCCGGTTGCTGGTGGTAATGATGTTGGTGGGAGCCCTTAGAAGGGCTGTTGTTATGGGGCATGACTCGGTCCTAGTGGAAGAGACCGAGGCGAGCCAGACACGACCGCTCAGTTAGCAGTTTAGCTGCTAGCTGGGCGTCTTCTAGCGCCTCCGAAGTCCCCACCCACCCGGTGCGCACGGATACGTCACAACTGACGTCTCCGCAAGCACCGAGGCGGCGAAAGAAATCGAAAGTAGCTAGCGGTCCGTACGGAGTGTGATTTAGCGGTGCGTCGTCTCTCGTGGCTCATAGCTATCCTGATTTTAGCACCGGTTACACCGAGCCTAGGTACCGTTAAGGAGCTACTTTTATTTACAATTTTCTTACATCTATATTTACAATAATCTTATACTACGTGTTGATACTCTGTGTACTGGATAACACCCCTTGGGGGGCGTGTGGAAGCAGATGTGGGGCGTGCGTGAGCCCCCTGCTGCGACGATCTTCTCTGCCTCTGGACAGGGGCAGATCTTGAAGTGCGGCGATGTCGCCTATGGAGTCCTTGGTGTTCCGCCGGCGCGCTCGCCTCACTGTCCGGCGGACGCCCCAGCCAGGTGAGATGGCCGGTGGCCCGGCCAAGGCCCAGCTGAGGGCGTCCAGCGACGAGATCAGTGGTAATGAGCGCGTCGGCGTCGTCTGACTGGGTCGATGTTAGTTGTTGCGTGCTGTTGCAGGTCCCCGCGGGCCGGCCCCGTCTCCGCTTCGCGGCCATATCACGTGGAGCACGGGCGCGAGTATGGCGCAGAGGGCGGCTACGCAGGCAACTGCAACTAGCAACACATGGTCGCCTGCGAGGTGTCATGGCCGGAGTGTGCGTGCCGGTGATGATGGCCGAGGGGCGGTGGCGCTGATACGTCGCTCCTAATGCCGGCTGTTCACACGGCACGCCGGAGGCGGTGCTACGGGCAAGCGAGCCGGCGACTGCCATCTCGCTCGCACTCGAAGCCGACGCTAAAGGCTACGCGGTGGGCGTAGCGCCTCGTAGCGAAGGTGGCGCGTAGCGCGCCCGTGAATAGGTCGCCGCAGCTGGGGGAGAAATAACCACTAAGGCTATTGCGAGAGCATGTTCAGCTTTTAACCTAATTTATCCAAGTCAATTTGCGCGTGATGATGGACACCGCGCTCCTCAACATGTAGAATATAATATGGGTTAGATTTTCTTTTTGCGGCCGGCGCGGCGTTTACTCCGCGGGCGCTGTCGAGGCCTTCCTCGATCCCGTGCGAGTGCCTGGAGCTGAGGGAGCGCTCGGATTGCGCGCCCGAGGTGGCGCACACGTAGAGGGCCGCTGCTGGACAGTCGTAAGTCGCCGGCGGCGTGCTGAGGGGCGCACGCGACGTGCTGGGCCTAGCGAGCGTGGTTAGGTCGGCGGTACTTACCGGCGGGTCTGTAGGATCCTCCCCCGTCGGAAGGGTCGGCACCGATCGTCCGGCCGTCTGCCTGGCCGAGGGATCGCTGCCGCTGAATAGCGACAGGTCGTTGGAGTGAGCTGTACTCTGTGGTGTCGTTGGCAGAGCCACCTCCTATTCGAGCTGGTTTGACGGTCCACGTTTACCAGCGGCTTTCTAGAGACGATCCTGTGCTGGGAGTTCATAAATAAGAAATGGAAACGTTGGTTAGTTGTTTTATAATTTACTAGCCGTTGCCCGCGGCACCGCCCGCGTATACTTCGATCCCGTTTCCGCTGTTCCATTCCGAGCATTTTCATATTTCTTCACCTTTTAAGGGCCCCATGCAACTTGACTTGCATGGGGCCCATTATATAAGGGGACGCCGCCGGCGCAATTTAGGCACTGGCCTGTGCCTTAGTGTGCTCCGCTACGCTGCCTCTAGCAGCCGCAGCGGCCCGCCACGCTTCTTGCAGGGCCTTTATCTCGCCCTGCGGCATGGGCGGGCGGCGGTCTGCTATCCCGCTCCGCAACGCGCGGAACACACAGCGCACGGAGTGGCGTGCACAGCCACAGTGCCTCCATAGCCACCTCCGGCTCGGGCGGCGCGGCTGACTCACGGCTGTAAAAAAAAAAGAGTACCTAAGAGTTCTGGCTTAACCTTTTGCACGCCAGAGCAAAATTGATTTTGCCTTTCTTACCTTTTTTTACCTAATCTATGATAAAAACTGCTGTCATTTTCCTCTCTCTAATTAGCTGTTGGAGTATATTTAATTTATTAAATTCTCTCTTTTCCCAGTGATGGGTAAGTTAGAATACAAAAAACATTAGAACATTTGAGTAAAGACAAAAAGATAAATTAAGTATACATACTTTACAAGAAGACTCGACATTTTTCACCTTTTCCAACCAGTTTTCTTTGTACAACTGTAACAAATTAGTATGAACTTTAAATTCGCAAGAGTTCTAATATGAATTTAAATTATTTCGTAAGAAAGAAAACTTTATACTCACTTTAAACCTTGTCTGGACTTCCACGAATAATTCAAGATCAAAATTAGACATTCGGTCAAGCCGTTCTCGAGTTTTAGCGAGACTAACGAACAGCATTTTTGTATATACCTATAGATATTTGGTAATATTAAAAGATTTAAAGTTATTGCTTAAATATAGAAATTTTTAGATAATACTATCTGTATTTTCTCCTGAAAAATCGCAATAACGTTATTACGTCAATATTCTTTTGGATGAGCGATGTATTGTAATCTTCTAAGAAATGAATGAATTAGAGTTAAAACTAAATGAATAAGAACAACACTACGAGTATCGAGCAACAAATTAATTGTAGAAAATTGTAAATTTTTAAGAAATTGTAATGTTAAATTATTGTAACGTTTGGTTATTTTACTCACTAATCTTGTTTTATGTCAACATAAACATAAATAATAGCATATTTCAACAAGGTATAACCTATTGTATGAAATGTTCTAACCACAGGTCCTACGAGTAACTTAAAATTGTTTTGTGTGCTTGAAATAGTTGGCGATACATACTAATACTAATTATACTAATAGCTGTATTCATTTAGAATGGGTACAAGCAAGGATTTGTGTTATATATATACATGTATATAGAATCAAAATATATATAGAAATGGCTCTGTTACCTACACTATTTCTTGGAGAACTTAATAATAGCGTTTCGCCATTAAACATTTTGTATATTTTACAAAAGACATTCGAAATATTGTATAGAATAAAATATGAGTTGTTGAACTTACATATGAAATGTTAATTTTTTATACTATTTGTTATGTACTTGTTAAGTTTTTGTCTCTTTTGCATTTTTGAACGAGTCCTGTTCAAGCTCAATGCCTATTTTTCTAAATAAATATTTTGTCAAAAAGTTACTCATTTTTATATTGTGATTTTATCTTGGAATTATGACGATTGAAATTTGTTAATGACTTTCTAGTTTCTACAACTGGCAACAAATATTTTATGAAAAAATATGTTTAATCGACCTTTCAAGTATATGTAATTCGATATTATTACAATAAATAAGTTAAAACAAATACAATTCATTTTATTAGTACATTGATTCCCAACATTGCCTGCCCCCTTGCCGGCGATCACCGTACGGTACAATTGGCAATACTGTACGGGTTTTTTCTGAAAAACCTCAATTTCGGATTATTGATTATGATTAGCTATAAAAATAATTATAATATGTCTTTATTGTATATATTTCCATGATTTCCAACAGAAGAGTGTGTGGAGTCGATTCATCTACCTCAACATAAACTGGCGAAATGTGGGTGCTACTACCTACCCCTTCGGAGATATAGACGTGAGAATATGTGCCGTTATGTTATGAACCTTATCCTACCAATTGTTAACCACTGTCAAACCACTGAGCATTCAGCTCTTTTGATCTAAACACGTCTCATTGTCCCTAACCTTAATAAATAATTCAATTAAAGTTGTATACACGATAGTGTTGCATTGCGTTTGCTATGACGTAATAATGGATTTAAGAGTTAAGAACGGTGTGAGCATTGGCTATGAGTAGGTAAGCATTTAGCAAGATGTAAGGCTGGCTTCATAGTAAGTTACGCGGGAGATCCGTGCAGGCTGTCCGTACGACGGTAGCACTAGCATGAACTCCTATCGAATTCGTAATGTGAAGGTTTCGAGAGAACGGAGCATTATTGTGATTGGCAGTCTGCCTCTTGTGAACCTGTGTGCGTGTGTAGCCCGCCAATCGCAGTGCTCCGTTCTGTCGATACCTTTACATTACGAATACGATAGTATTTCGTGCTAAGGCTACGGGCCTCCCGCGTAACTGTGAAGCTAGCCTAGAAACCGGTACCTATGCGTTTCAGTGATTTGAAGACTGAACAACCCAAAAATTTCAGCATGCAAAATCACAAATATTAAATTAGAAAAAGAAAATTAAATCATAGTAAAATTTAAATAAATCAAAAATGGCAAAATCTTAAATGAATGGCTAATTTTATTTGTAAGAAAAAGTATGTCGATAATAAAATCAAACGAAACTCATCCTTACGTTAATTAGATTACATAAATGGACACGACATGGCTTTTGTATATTAAAATAAAAGTGGAGTTACGCGTTGCAGTACACGGTGATCGCCACATAAGCAGTCAGTTGCAGATCTGAGTTGCGATGCACCTTGATGTCATATTTATCCAGGAACTCTGCGTCTGGCCTCGGTGGTTCGGGGTCCTCGACTGTAGCCACTATTCCGAATGTGGTCGAACATGCTGACGGTAACTGAAATGAATAATAATTATATGTTAAGTCATTCTAGATCATGTACCCACAAGACATAAGCAGGAGCGGAATAGGTTCATATATAGGGCAAACTGGAGACACTTGATCCCTATGGGAGACAAGGTACACCAATATTTTTTAAATTACTAAGTGTATTAGAGTATTTTTTAGTGTGGCAACACTAAGTAAACATTATTACCCTTAGTGTTACCACATTAAAAATAGTCTAATACGCTTAGCAATTCCAAAAATATTGGTGTACCCAGTTTCCCTTACGTGAGGAACTCATCCTCGGCAGCCTCATATCCTTTACATCGCATATAAAATGGAGAGCCGTCTTCGCAGGCGTGGTTACGTCTTGCGAAAGCCTCCAGGATTTGTGGGAAACAAATGTCCAGCAATGGCGCTCCCGATGGATACCTTGAGGAAGCGGTAGACCCAAGAAATGTTGGTTAGGCGCCTGGTCGTTAGAAAAGCGTAGGTATGTAAGTGTGAGTGCACTGACCTTTATATTTATTGTCCAGTCGCTAACACCGGCTGTCAGTTGTGTTACAGGCAACACGTGCTCTACGCCATTAAATGTACCTAGAGATTTAAAAAGTAATTCAATTTGCTGTCGCTGTTAATAGCTTCGTCCTCAGTTGTTCCGTCCGTTTGTTGACTTAGATAGGTAAGTACTATAGTACCTACGGAAATCTTTCGAATATCCCTACGCCACACGGTGGGGGTTATGTCGGACTCGAATCTAATAAAACCACACGCCGACTGAAACAGTGCCTTATCGGGTCCTCAACCTTCGGGTGAAAACCGCTGTGACCCATCTTGCCCCTGGAAAATGGCGGCTAACTTACACTATCTGACCATTTGAAGTCCCAGTACCCCGTACCAATTAAATGGAGTATGACGTGAGAGTCCTGAATACATATTCTGAAATGCATCTCGCAGAGCATTGACATATTCTGTTGCACATTTACGGAATTTATATATACGGGAGTCGAAGTTTTTAATATAAATAAAAACTCTTCTGTAGAATATCGATGTGCAGTCATGAAACTACATCGCATGTTTTGTGTTTCACTGTCCCTACATCCGTTGCTGGCGCTGCACTCTGGCCGGACAGCACCTTTTTCGTAACATTTTATGCTATTTATATCCACTATATACAATTAAACGGTGAGACAATTATAGAGACTATGATCACGACACGACTACAAGTGAATACTCTCAAGGAAAGATAGGCCATTTATTATTAGATACAATAGGTATACGTTACAATATTATACGTTTACTTTCGGCTAACTTTTCTTTGTCTCCACACAACAACGACAACACTACTATAAGAGTCGATGTATAGGGTAACCGTCCCGTAGGTACAATAGATAATATAAGATATACTCGTAATTAATGGTAAAAAGAGTAAAAATACTAATTTTGAAAAGTAATACGAATTTTTATTTTTTCCAAATATAAATTTCCCAAAAACTCCTTGGTAAAATTGAAAATTATATCGTAAATAGATTTTACGTCTAATCCATGAAGTGTTTTGGTTTATACAACTACTGAGCGATCAAAGCGGGATCATGGACACCGTGGCCCAACTCTAACACGAGCTGTAAGTTAAAAGGCATCAGTTATCCGATAACCATCCAGAAACAGGACATTCATGTACTCTTGAAGTAAATAAGCACACGGTGGTGTTTAAATCCATTTGTGCGGATTGCCGCATAGAAAAAAGGTACAATTCCCGTTTCCGATATCAACTTACCCCATGAGATAATGGTATTGTCAGATGCCGCACAGGTAACATAACATGCGAGTAACGCGAGTGGCAGATACAGTGTGACTCCCATGGTGGAAAATGTTAATGGGAACTGGAGGTGCTGACAGTCGACTTATGCAAGTGCGTGGCATATCATTGAAGCCCTGCCTTATAAATCTCACTCATGTGTAGCCTGATGCCCGTGAAATTAATGTAACATGCATCCAAAGCAATCTCATTTATGGCTTATTAGTTATAGATGTGCCAAATAGACGTAATTATGTTGATATGATTCTATTGTCATATAATTTATGGTGGACTCGTGACTAACTCGGTACGTTTGTTTTATGTATTAGAACGAAACGAAAACGCATTCTAAAGACTAAAAACCGGTATCGAGCCACTAGTTAGTTAATTACCATAGTTTATAAGTTTGTTTACCTTAAGTACCTAAACAAATGGAGTACAGGAAACTTTAAGCAACTTCTAATTTTCTGTATTCGATTCATATTTGGTCTACGCAAGTATATACCTACGATCATGTTTCAGAGTTTCATACACAGCTCCCAAATCGAATTCGTCGGAATACACATATTCTGACAATTATATTACGAACTGTTTAATCCCACCACTCGACTCCCTCTTATTAGTAAATAAATAAATAAATATTCTAGGACAATCTACACAACGCCACCTAGACCCGTGGTAAGCATAGCTTAATTAGCTTGTGTTACGGGTTCTAGAATGCGGATAAACACATAAATAATATACATAGAAACACCCAGACCAATGCAGATATTCATATTTCGTACACACAAATATTTGCACTGAGTGGGAATCGAACCCGCACCTCCTGCGTAGTAGTCGCGTTCACTACCGCCACGCCACGGAGGTCGTCAATCATTTTAGTAAGTTCACTTCGGAATTCGAGACACCCAGCTGTAAGTCTGTAAATACTTGTAGGTATATTACACACCCTAGAAGTAGCTGTGACTGGTGCACACTCACACCTGCACAGTGGCCGACCAGTAGCACTAGCATGAACTATCGAATTCGTAATGTAAAGGCTTCGAGAGAACGGAGCGTTGTGATTGGCAGTCTTCCTCTTGTGAACCTGTGTGCGTGTGCAGCCCGCCAATCGCAATACTGCGTTTTGTCGATACCTTTACATTACGAATTCGATAGGAGTTCATGCTAAGGCTACTGAATGAAGCGACGAGACGGAAGGTGCAGTTGGTGTCGCCGAGTTTTGGGCTGGGCGTATCTAACTTTGAATTTCATTGTTGCCACCGACACGAAGAAGAAGAAAGACACTAAAAGTTGTCTCAAAACCTACATAGGTAGGGTGTCCCTACGCAACTATTAAATTTCTAGGTCAAAGGTCACATAAATCGGTATTTTGCGCTTTTTATTTGTAAATATCTCATTTCCTATGGGTTTCTTGCTATACGTATTAATTATCAATATTGTAATATTGTAGAATACAAAATTCCCTACTTTAATAAAAAAAAAATCCCGTTATAAATAGTTATTTGTGAATTTTTATGGGAAGTAAATATCAGACTTAAATGAAGCATTAGACTAAAATAGAAGACTTACCTATATGAAACGGAAGATGAAACTATGAAAGAGTAACACGTGAAAGATTTTTATTAACTATTATATTATGGTATGTGGTTGGGCATGTAGGTATGAACAGAACGAAGTTAATATTTGCTTTACCGATTTTGTACATTGTGTATTAGGTACTATAATTTAGCGACACATTACGGACATTAGCATTCGTTTATAAGCGGGTCAAAGTTGGCAGATTCTGCACATGTAGTGCCTACATCCGCCGACATGGCTAGAACGTGTCTGTTACTGGTCTTGGCTTGCGTTGCAGCTTTAGTCCCTCAAGGATCATTGGCGCTCCAAAAATGCACGACTGTTAGTCAGGGTGTGTATAAAAATAGTATTTATACAATTTCAGCACGTGGTACTTTTTTATCATGCGAAATATTACCACTGAGGACAAGGGTAGGTACTGGCTGTTGCTAGCAAATTTACCGTCATGGCGTGGATAATTTACCTCGATTATACTACTAATTAGATAACTAATAGAGTTATCCATTAAACCACCTAGGTTACAAAAACTGTCACTGAATTTTCGGCTTGTCGTAATCTTAAAGTTTGAATGAAAACGAGTTCATTACATAATTTCATTGACTACACGGTTCCATTTAATTTTACACTTTAACCGCAAGTCTCAAATCTAATGGCAATTTTTGTAATCTGAGTTGCTCGACAATAAAAGTATAATCGGCGTATTATCCAACGAACCTAGTCCAGGGACAAAAGATAAAGGCTACACATGTTATTTCAGATTAATCTTTGTCTCGCTGCATGTTTTCTGCCTGCACAACTGTTTGTGTTTAGGAGAATTGTTCGACATGATGTCCACGCCTACTTTCTACCATAGCCCTGCTCGCCATAGGGAGTTAATCTTCACACATTACCGGTATAAAAGGAACTTCATTCCGCGCACGCTTCAGCTGCGGAATGAATCCCTACTCAGGTTTTTCAAAGACTTCCAGTGCAGAGCCCGAACGTTTTCTTATAAAAGCCATGTTTAATAGGATAATTTCATGAGCAATGTAAGGACAGCAACTGATGGGAGACTTTTTTTCATGACTTGCTATTTCACAGATGCCTGCGTAGAGTTGCCAGGCAACCGGACAACGCCGGTCATAATACCATATGCGTGCGTCATTTCGTGGACCACATACCGTGGATAAAAGCTCGCCCGCGTCCATGTTCGCGTCCGCAATATCTGTGGAAACCTGACCTAAGAACATGTAATTCATTAAAGTACTCTTATTGCCGACAGGCGATACCTCATGGTCATTACCACACAAAATGGCGCCAGTGACGTTGCTCCCCGGGGTGCGCAAATGGCACATCTTCCTCAATGTAAGTACATAAAGGTAGGACACGACGGTATATCCAGTCCGAAATGAGCTGTCCAACTGGGGAAGTACCTCCGCCCTACAGAAGAGCGCGGTCATAATAACCATCGTGTTGTGTTCCCGCCGGTAAGTAGGGTAGCCAGAGCTCACTATACCCCTCCTTCCCTTCCCCTTCCTAGCCTCCCCACCCCTTCCCAGCTCTCCCCCTTTCCCTTCAGGGTGGGCAGCGCGTGTGTTGCATGCGTTCATAAGCCATGGTGGCCGCTTTACATCAGGTGGGCCGTGTGCTTGTCTGCCACCAACGTAGTATAAAAAAAAAAAATATATGAATGACCATACCGGCTCCGGCGGGTCTCGATATCGGGGTAGACCCAAGTGCTGGCTTGGTGTCGTGGAGGATAACATGCATGCCAATAGTCTCACTACCAGAGATCCAAGGTCTTGTGAAGTGGGGTAGTACAAACCGGAAAATAGAACCGTATGTGACCGGGATTAACGCAAGGATGACGTAGACGACTATTCACAAGTGACGTTCCATTAGATAAAACAATCGAAACGCCAGGATATGACACCAGGTCTTCTCAACTGCTACGTCGAAGACAGACTTCTTAATAAGCTACGAAGACGACGCGGACAATTATATTGATAAGGTACATACCTATTGAAATTTGTTTAAAACTAATTCACTATTTAACTATAGCCCAAATGTTTTTAAATACTTAGATAAAAAAATATAGAAAACCTATTCCCAAGTCAGTTAGGGTCGGTTTTCTAGTCTAAGATGCGACTGAACTTCGATATTTTCCGTAAAGAGACTGCCATCGGACCTGGGGGCTAATCTATATTCGTCATCGCTCTGAAAATGTATGGGAAATATTTGTTGTCGGAATCGGATCACATGACATTGTAGATGACGAATGCATTTTGGCTAGGCCCCCTGTACTACTAAATTTGCGAAATCGCCGTTTAGTTAGGCTAGTCGGACTTTTGATATTTGTATGGCAACTGGGACCTTCGGCCAAACGTGCTCTCCGAAGTACGATTAAACCAGTGCAAATAGCCATATTCATGCATACAAATATTTGCTTTCAACGGAATGTAAATCGCGTTCACTACCTCTACGACACAGGGACCGTATAATGTGCTAAACTAACAATTTTTTAGTAGTTACTATTTTTTTTTAAAACCATGATCTATATTATGTACTAATTTTACGTGATAAGTATAACTGAATAACAGACTAATCTGGTGACATAAAATAATAATGTATTTAATATTGTATACCCAAACGGTGAAACATAGCTGAACTCATTATTCTGTAAACATCTTTTGTACCTATGATTTACAATAAATATGCTTTGAATGATTTGAATTTGAATCACTACATAGTATAAAATAAAGTCGCGTTTTCTGTCCCTATTTTTCTTGTCCCTTTGTATGCTTAAATCTTTAGAACTACGCAACGGATTTTGATGCGGTTTGTTTCAATAGATAGAATGGTTAAAGAGGAAGGTTTATATGTATATAACATCATGCTACGACTAACAGGAGCGGAGCAGGAATGAAAAATGTTGCAAAAACGGGGTGACGCAGACGAAGTCGCGCGGGTCAGCTAGTATAACTATAATATGCAGAAATTGCGATTATACAACAAAGATTTTAATGATTCCAGGGTACCGTCCAGTGTCCCGCTGTACGGGCGGTGGGCGCGGTGGCCACAGTGTGCGAGTACGACAGGGCCCCAGATGTCTCATTCATCAGCCGGTCCGTACTGTATGTGTACCGCACCGGCACCACCAGGTTCCCGGCTGAGGTGCTAGTCACCTTGTACTGCTTACCGTTTCCTGGGACCGCCCCGCAGTCGGTGCACGCAGACGGGGTCAATGGCGTGGTCCCTGTACCACTTTAGACTTATTTTGTAAACAATTGTAGGCGTAAAGACGGCTCTAGCCAAATGTCATGAATGTCATGTGATCCGATTCGGACAACAAATGTCACTCCCATACATTTTCAGAGCGATGACGAATGTAGATTCGAAACGAATGCATTTTCATGCCCCTGGCCTATTTTTGCTATCGTATTTATCTGTCTGTAATGGTAGCGGAAGGTTTGTAAATAGACATAAAATAAATGTATTCAACAAATCCTGTAGATAACCCGAGGAACTCTCACCCACTTCGTTATTGGCTATACAGGTGTAAGGGGAACGCTTTTGAAAACGAAGACGAGGTCTATTACTGACTAAAATAACAAAATTGGGCTACAATTTTTTTGCTCGCATTTTTTTTTTGCATTTCCTATGATATTTGAACCCTTCTACCTATTAGTATAATTCGAACAATAATTATATTTAAGTGATTTAATAAATCTTGCTACCTCCCAAAAAAACTTCATAAATTAAAATCGCTTGATTTTGTTAAAGCCATTAGTACTTAGTAGGTATCTGATGTTGTCGCTTTAGGGAGCGTTCCCCTAACACCCCGAACCCTATTTTTTTAATATTCAGGGCACGTCAATTTGACTTCACCTCGCCCGAGCTGAACGAAAAGTCTCAGTAGGAGGGTCACCATTACAAACACTAAGTATCAGATACTCATTATACACATCAATGGGAACGAACTGGAGAAAGCACTTAACAGATATGAAAGATTCTGAAAACGTTTGTATGTTTGTTACGTAATCACTCTTAACACCTTGAACGCATCTGGCAGAAATTTGGTACAGGTAGATATAGACGTAAGTCATAAGGGCCCAAGGTTCCATCTCGATATCTCAAAAGGTTCCATTTACACTAAACTAGGGTGGTAATCAAATATGAGGGTAGTTTGAAAATTAATGAAGATAATCGTCCAGTACACGAAGTAGATTTTACGATCTTCGTTTATGCTTACAATGCCTTCGGAATAAAACTAGACTTGCACCAAAAACTTATTATTATAGTATTCGTAACATTCAAACACTGCCATTCTGACAAGTCACACAGCCCGGTGGGAATAAGTATCTGGAAAAAGAGGCAGCTTACGATATAGTGATATAGCGCAATCTCATATTTTGATCCTTGATTTTAACTGGAAACAGCAGCAATCAGGATCAATCAACAGCATTCAGTTGAAAACGACCGCAATCAGCACCTAACGACATAATCAACAGCACTCAACAGCATTTAACAGCTCTCAACAGCAATCAACGGCAATCAACGGCAATCAACTGCAATCAACAGCAATCAACAGCAATCAACAGTAATCAACAGCGATCAGCAGCATTCTTTTGAAAACGACCGCAATCAGCAGCTAACGACATAATCAACTGCAATCAACATGCAAACGACAGCGATCAGCAGCAATCAGTAGTAAACGACAGGAATCAGCAGCAAATGATAGCAATCAACCGCAAACGACAGCCTTTAGCAGCAATCATACCATCGTGAAAGGATCTTTGACCTTACATCCGGTTTTACTTTCAGTTCTCAATTGCCTCTACGTAGTCTACGTGCTAACCCACGTAGGGCTACATCAAATCAAGTCAGTAGATTCTGACATTAAATAAACATTGAATTTTAGTTTAGACGAGTTAGAACATAGCCTATGAAGCAATTTATTAATTACAAATGTGTGGAGGTAATGCATGTAAAAATCTGGCAGGGAATAGAAATTTAATATTTGCACGCCACAAATGGCAGAATATGCTGTATATCCTAAATCACCCCAACACCTGTAACCAACCATATTCTAGGAAATAAAGATTCTTATTCTTATTCTTAAAGCTCTCTTGTACTCTACAACAAGCTCACACAAGACTACATCAATCCCACATAGGACTACATCAGACCTCGCAAAGAACTATACATCAGGCCTAAAAAAGACAATATCAGACTTGTGTAGCCGCTTCTATTAAACGCGCCTCTTGACCGTAACGTTAAACTATTCATCGTTCAGATAACGGAAGAAGTTCTCAAACTTCTTTTTTGTCTACCGTCCCCTTCAAAAAAAACAAACAGTTCCATAGGTTCCATTGAATAGACTTTTTATGTTAATTTCCATTCTAATTAATAATTACCAGAGGAACTTGACATTATAATCGAACGATCATGAAATGTAAAGATTAAAAAGTTATTCTTGCAATACATTTGATCTGTGAATTGCAATTAAAAATATTACGAGTACATTATAGGCACACGTATTTGCCATGTTTAACCATCCGACATTGAAATTATTATTTTAATGTTAAGTTTACAAAGCGCCCGATTGGCAGCAATAGGCTTGCCCCTTATTACGTGGGACCGAAAATCATAGTTTGCGAAATGTGGGTATTTAATACACCTCTGCCTACCCCTTCGGGGATTACGGACGTGAACATATGTATGTATGTATGCATGCATGTTTTGTACGATTTTTGTGTACATTGTAGTAAATCTACCCTCCATATACCGATGCCCAACAAAAGTGCTGCTATCTATAGGAAGAAGTACGCTTGTTCAGAAGGTCTACGCCAGTACACGCGTAGACGTAGTGCCAAATCTATAGAGCAGGGTAGTTCGTACAGAATACGCTTCTAAGGCTCGGGCCACACCAACGAGAAACGTAAATGCCTATCCTCGCAATAAATATTGCGTTAATGATTAACGCGATGATTTGAGTGGCTACACTTACACTACTACACTAAACACTATAATTAGCCCTCAAGAAATTACATAAGAAGGAACACTACTAGGCAACCTGCTAACTAGCTAAATGTACATTATTCATTCCAGATTGTCAGCTTAGCTGATCGCCACAGAGATCCATAGGCGTCTGACATGAGTAGGTATGCTTACTGATTTTGTAGCGAAGAGTTAAGTATACAAACATTATATATCGCGTTTATGAATCACCGCTGACATTCAACTGTCGGGGATCAATTTACGGACATATCAAGCGATTTGTTTCAATTCCCTGCTACCCACTTTAGAAAAACAAAAAAATAGTGATTTTGTCGATACCACTTCCAAAATGTAAGGAAACTTTCAATTAAGTTCGTTTTAATGATTCCTTGTCTGACCTCAATCCGGTAACATACCTACACGAATCATGAAAATACCGACAGCAAAATACTTTCCTTCTATCGACCGGGCTACACATGACAAAAATATATAAAATTACACTTCAATCACTACATTGGGGGTATATGGTAAAACAATATGACGGTGATTTCATCATTCTCATCACTCACGATTGGTAACGAAGATTAAACGTGGTAACAATAAAATACACGTAAAATCGCCACATTGAGGGTACTTGGTAAAATAATGTTCAAGCCGATGATATCTTCGTTTTTATAACCCGTTATCGGTAGAAAATTAAACATAGTAACAGTAACATAAATATAATCATTATTCAATTAAAATAGCCAACTAAGTAGCACTTTGCTAAAAACACACAATAACAGCATAGAATTCAAATGACTCACCAGAGTGAGACAGGACACCGCACCAGGCACAGGTCTTCGCAGTACCGCTTCCACATTAGTCCACTATTTCACAAGCTTTGTTACGCGAAATCACCAAGGGTTTTTGTAATATTTTAGGATTTAAATTAGACTTACAATAAATCACAACCCGGTAGAATGCAATGAGGGTAGCTGTCTTAAACCACAACTTCGCGCCGCGTCTGAAGCAAGACTGCCGCCGCTCCCGGCTCGCGCTGTCGACGAAGTATCATTGACATCAAATTTCATTGTCAACTGACATCTGTATAATTAAACAGACTCGATGTTGCCATTTCCAAAAAAATATTCACACAATTATTCCTTAGTAATCGTAACATTCAGATACTACGCTGTTCGACAATTTTATACACAATATTTCGGCCGTCGAATGCCCCCCGGTACCTTGTAACTTTGTCAGAATTTCTTCGGTTTTGTGTTTAACGACGTTTAACGATATGAATAAATATTATTGATACGTGATTCCGTTTTATTGGAATAGGATCGATTGGCACCAAAAACAATTTATTCAAATCAAATTATGTAGGTAAATAAAATCTTAAAAAAGCAAGAAACTCACTTTTCATTTTTTTCTGTGGTTTAACTCTCATTAAACTCTTCTTTTTAAATGTTACAATACATACACAAAGAAGGTACTAGTGGCTAGCGTTACTTACAATAGGTACACAAGACAACAACGATAGCCTGTCTGGTGATATAAGTATTATACAGATCTTTATATTGATTTTGGCAAGCAGAAAAGGTCACCAGTATGTTCTACATATATGTGTGTGTAACAATAACTCGTTTCCTCACTCACACACACCTACACACTTGCAAATTACAATTGATTCAAAACCATTCGTATTTATTTATCTTCAATCATCAGTTTACAATTTCTTCAATAATAAGAATAACTCATAAAATTCTTATTACTAGTATATGAACGTGGTTTTTGACATTATATTAGTAAGCCTTTGTGACCCCGGGGTTTACAGATACGCTTTTGAAAAGTTTAAATATCGTAAGGTTTTGAGTTCGATTCCCGGTCGAATTTTACTTTTTGAACTTTTAATATTTGTATATCTTTATGTTAATTACTTACCTATTAAGGGAATGTTTAGGTAACATCACAAAAGTATCTTGATATTTTAGTTATAATTTTATAGCAACTTAAATCAGTAGTATTTTTATTATTACTGAGCGAGTATTGTTACACGCACATGATTGCATGAATGTTTCTCGTATGTATTGGAATTTATGCTACCCTCATTCTCATGATTAAAATAACATGATAATTTTAATTTTATCTGTCAACAATTGGATTCGTTGTGCTTTCCACACGGTTAATAACACCTTTTTTATTTATAAAAATGAATCAACAACTTACAACTATTATGAGAGCGCATATTATTACTTTGCATGAGTAAAATATTTCAATACATGAAATATCTCGAAAATTGAACATATCGGTAAGTAGTATTTTCTGCAATTTATTATTATGAAAGTTATTTGATTTTATAATCCTGGATAATCTATTATTTTTTCCAAAACTAATAATGAACAAAAATATATGAGTAGATAAATTTTACAGAATTTTAACAAGGAATTTTATTACTTTTTTTTCATTATAGAGGGAAGCTGTGCAGCGGTGGGTGCGCCGATATGGCGATTCAGGCACCATAGACCGTCTTCAGCCTGGCCCCAAAGTCTTTGCCTACACCGATGCGTGTTCTTTGCATAAAGAGGTGGTGGAAAAACATATAGGTAGAAAACCCCTTTATGTCCACCCGTGTTATGACCACCAAATACCATGTTACATCGCAAACAGTAAGAAACCATCTTCGGGCGGCTGGGATCAAATGTCGCAGACTGGCAAGAAAAATTTTGATGTCGGATCTTCATCGTCGAAGTAGGTTAAGTTTTGCCAGGGACTATTTAAATTTTGACTGGTGCAACAATATAGTAATATTTAGTGACGAAAAATGTTTTAAATCAGACAAGGATGGACGCAAAATTTTATGGAGAAAAGCAGGTGAGCAATATTGCCAAAAAATATTCTACCGTGCAGGTCTAGTGGTCATATTACTTTAGGGTACTGGGGTTGGATGTCCTCGATGGGTCCTGGTGGGTTGGTTGAAGTAGGTGCTCTTATTATTATTATCTCTGTTTAATTACATTGTAAGTCTGTATTTTAGTGGTTTCAATTATACTTAGGTATATATACTCCGGTATAGATAACTTGGAATAATTAAAACCTATATACTTATACCTATATACCTATTATATACTATATACTTATACCTATATACCTATTATATACTATATACTTATACCTATATACTTACTATCTAATATACAGGCAAATTTAAGCAAATAAATGACTATTATTACTATTTATAATAAAAGTTGGAATATGTTGCGCCATTTCTTCGCACTAGTGCCTAGGAACTAAAAGATGTAGGTAATTATGTGGCATCATTTTGAGAAATAAAGAAATTGAACTGTAAATAAGTGAGTGATGTTATTGTTAACGAAATGAGAAGTTATTATATTTGCATATAGTATAATTTCTAAACGTTAACATGTTGATTCACTACACTTTAGTTACTGAAAGTTAATTAGTTTACCTGCGTCCATACTTGTCTGATTTAAACATCCAGAAGGATAATATTGAATAACCTATTCATTATAAAAGAATGTTTAATGTATAAACCTAAACGTATTGCACTCGGCTACGCCCGCTTGGATTTCAATCATCCCGCACAATAGTAGGTATATGACTATTCTTAGGTCTACTAAATACTATTTAGCAAAAATGTTTATCAAAATCTGTTTAACTGTTTAGAATTAGTTTAGTTACAAACATTGTGACTTGAGATTTTTTAGATACTTATAAATATATATATAATATATAGTTCTACGACGCAACACAACTAAATTATTTATTTACTGAACAATCTTATTTTATAATTATATCATTGAAACAATGATGTTGTTTTATTTTCCATATTATTTTTGAGATTACGGAACATTTAGTATAAAAGTCGACTGTATGGTTCTTTAATATCACAAACAAAATAAAGAACTAAAATAAAACTATTAATTAATCAAACCGCCTATATCAATATAGCTGCGGTTCGAACTCGCAACCTTCGCATTGCCATAACGCCTATAATACCACTCAACTACGTGAGCCTATGCTGTATTGGTGAAATTTACCTTCTCATTCGATGGCAGGTAAATCACTCACTAACACATATTCAATCGTTCACAATTCACTGGCACACATAAACGTAATACACTAATTTACGCCTGTAACGATGACGCACACATATGTGACTTCAAAGAAATGAGTTATTGTTATTGATATTGACTGTTCTCACACATATGTAAAACATATGGGTGCTTCTTCCACTTGACTCAAATCATAAATAGATTGTATTAGATGGTTAGGCTATCATTTTTGCTTTGTGTACATTACACGTGCTCATACCATAGTATATATTCAACTCATTCAAGTTCCTCAGGTGACGTCGTGTGTTCATTCAAGGTTGGAAAATTGTTATTGAAACAACAAAATAAATATAGAACTTATATTTTTTTTAATATATACATATATGAATGCCAATAAGAATGGGTATTTATTTAAGTGTAGACTATGTAATCACCGATCGCATTACAGAGCAATATGCCTTCTCGAGCTAAAGCGATGGATATAATATGTGAGGAGCTGACCTCACATATTATAGCTTTCAGCTTTTCGACTAAATAGGTAACATTAAAGATGGTACAGTTGACGCGATCTCCACTTCTTTAACAGCTGGGTAAATAACAAGTAGTTATTTCTAAAATTGATTTCCAAAATTTAGTATTTTCACGGGTAGATTTTGATAAAATGTTCACCCAGCAGTTAGTCTACCTTCGTACAAGGTTAGTTACTTTTCATGGCGGACGCCAGGCCTCCGAAATTAGAACAGTATAGGATGACTTCCACTTCTCCTGGCATCAGAAGGTTCCCAGTGCGGTGGACGTCGAAGACGAATTTGCTCTCAAACTTGGCGACCGGGGGGAAGTCGAAGTCGCAGGCAATGACCTCCACTCCATGCACTAATTCCAATGGGCACGATTGGTTATCCTGGAATTATTAAAATCGTTATGTATAGTGATACCATTGTGGCATGTCGATAGTGAACCTCGTTTCTACTGATTGCAAGGCACTGAGATTACAAAAAGGGCCATTTAATTTTGGACTGTACACCTACACGATTGAAGTCCAAAATTAAATGGCAAAACGTTGAGTTAATGAAACGTTGTGATCAAACTCTTTTTTTTATTTAATTTTGGACTTTAATGGTGTAAATTAAGCCGAAAATTCCATAGCAGTTTTTTTAATCTCAGTCGTGTGTCTATGGTTAACAATTAGGAGAATTGGACCCTGTTCGTGCCACAGATGTGCTTAACACTTCGGTTTCTGTTGCAATTTGAACATCCATGGCAGTCGTTAGAGGTAGTTAGACGTTGCTTTCGAGCACTCAAAAGTCTACTATTCTAACTACAGAACTTTGATATCATCATGGACGTCAGATGGCAGTCATTCCCCGTACATATCGAAGTTTAGCCGCATCAGTTTGACTAGCAAGCGGAAAAAGGATCAGAGAATGATAACTTGCAACTGTGAGACTAAAGACGACGAAATGGTCAGGTTTTGGTCGGCGATTTCATTGATTGAATAAATAACTAAAGTTTTAAGTATTGTATTGTATTGGGACTCATTTTTCCGCACCCAGATTCCCTTTTTGGGCGATTGTGCGTGCAGGATTACTAGCTAGAGCAGCCAGCCCAGCTCCGCCCAGAAACGCAGAAGCTTGCTGGGGGCTTCACAGGCTTCGCGGCGCAACCTCACAACTAAAAGTCTATAAAGCTATGCTAAGGCTGAAGGTAGCTGGTGTGGTGGAAACGCGATGGAACAATCAAGAAGTGCTCATACTTACAGGGATCTTCACTTGCCAGTCGCGTATGCCAGGCCCTAACTTTGCGGGGAGTAGCGGGTGCGGTATTGACGAATGGATATCTCCTGTTAACAAAAATTTTACACATAAAAGGAGTGGGGCTTCACTAGAGGGGCCAATTACGACCAGACTATTTTACGTGGATCAAAATACTTTTTTTTTTTTTTTTATCTATGGCACGTCAATTTGACTTCACCTCGCTTGATGTTAAGCTGAAGGCAAAGTCCCATGAAAGAGGGTCACCATTGCAAACACGTTCAGTGCTACAATGGTGGCGCTCAGCTTGACGGCCTCATCAGATGCTTTTTCACGCCCCGCTTAAAGGACCTGGGAATGTAGGAAGAAGGAAACACGTGCGCCGGCAAGGAATTCCAGGACTTAATGGTACTGTCTATGCGCTGACGCCCAGGCAGGACGAATAGACCCTAAAATATGCCTTGGCGTCGAGGAAGACGACATGTAGGTATACCCGGGACTTGTGAGAGGGATACATGGAGAGCCCATGTATCCCTCTCACAAGTAGACGGCACATTGGAGAGCGGGCAAAGAGTCGATTAGTTCTGAGACGAGGCGTCGGTGTGACAAGAGGCCCCTACAAACTCTACAGGCAGTTCGATGGGGACATCAAGCTTCCCACTTCCGAGGATGACCGGAACCGGTGATGGCCCTGGTTCAGCCAGGGTGCGTTGGATATACCTCAGATTCTCAATCTCACACCGAGTCCAGCATAACCAGTAAAAGCAAAAATGAACGCTAAACGTTTTAGAACAAAGTGGAGGACTCAAAGCTGGACCCCAATTCTGCTAATTGTCAGGCCACTGAGAATACAAAAATGCCATTGGGTCTTAAACTCTATTAACATTAGCTTAAAGTTTAAAATAAAGAGAAAAAGAGTTCAGTACATTGTTTCTTTCTTTCTACAACATGCTTGTAACAGCAAATGTAAATTCAATGGCATTTATTGTAATCTCCGTGGGTCTAGCAAAGCCTAAGATAGGAGATAATGATACTTAGTAGGCACATAGACGTTTTAACTCACCCCAATGAATCCTGCTGCACTGTCCTGGCTTTGCAACTGTTCCAGCGAATACTGCTGCCACGCAAGCCACGAATAACAGATACATTGTAGCCATGTTAGCGGTGTTCTACTCGTATGCAGGTGTGTTGCGGTCCTCCTGTCCTGGCCAGCTTATAAGCGAGTACTAATAACCATAGTGTGCCGCTAAATTATAATAATGATGTACAATAATTGTTATACCCGCGTTTAACAAGTTCGCGGTACGAATTTAATACTTTTTCACACTATGCGCTAATTAATGTAGTGATTGATTTAAATATGCTTAATAAACCTACCAATGTCGGTGATATCAGATGTGAGAAACAAGAGTTGTTTGATTATTGTAGGTACGACACGCAAAACTGGTTCATTTAATTTAATTACACCATCTTCAAGTCAAGAGCTCGAAATTTTCTTAGTACCTACTCCTTTTTTAAGCGACTGCCGTCTGACCATCAACTACCCAATCCCGAAGCCCTGTGTCAGAGCTTCGTTTATCGATCATTAGTTATAATACTGGTTTGCAGGTGAGCACATGGCATTTAATATTCGTCTGATACTCTCCAAGACGTTTTGGACTATAACTGTATAACACCTGCACATGCATATGCCCACGCCCGTAATCCCCGAAGGGGTAGACAGAGGTGTATTAAACACCCACATTTCGGAAACCATGATTTTTAGTCTCACGTAAGTAGGGGGCGAGCCTATTGTCGCCAATCGGGCACTTTGTAAGAAAATGGGTATACCGAAAATAACTTGCTAACCGAAATTGTTGCAGCTAAATAAATTTGGAAGAAAAATATGACTCGATTTTGACTAATTTTAAACAGCACTTTTAGTAATCTCAATGCATCGACTATGGTTCAAAAGGGAGCCGCGGGCAATTCTAGTGTAGAATAAAATATATTACTGTTGTTTTTATTCGTTATTATATAATTTCTTAAAAAAAAGCGTTTACAACAATCAGTTTTTAAAAATCAGTACAATCTTAATATAGTTTTGTAATAAAATATCTGCACTTATTCCAAAGAGATCAAAATGATAAAAAAGTTGTAAAAAGTCTTATCAGACCCTAATGCCATCTGTCGGACGGGTCACGAAGCTTAATGCTACTATACCTGGGTACAGAAATGGTCCCGTACTAGGACTAGGTAAACCGATTTCTCGATTCCCCCCGAAACAATAATGATAAAACGCTATTTTAAATAAAATGTGGTTAAAGCTGTTACCAAAACAATAGGAATTGTCATCAAAATCTACCAGCCTAATATTTGATGGGAATACTATTTTGATGGGAGTACTATTTTGGACTCAAACGTCATCGACGGGGCCCCGCTTCGCCAAGGTAGCTAATAGCTAACCATTTTCCTTCTTCCTACAGTCCCAGCTCCTTTAAACGGGGCATCTGATGAGGCCGTCTGTAATGGAAAGAGTTTCACCTCTTCCTTGAGAATTTGCCTTCAGCTTACCACCAGGCGAGGTGAAGTCAAATTGACGTGTCCTTAATATAAAGTGGGGAAGGTCGGTGCCATTTTAGGCGTAGAATAATCCATATACCTATTTGGTGAAAGTTCTACAAATTTGTATACGAAATTCTAAAAACATATTTCGTATAATAAACCGTAAAAATTCGGGGGGAATCGCAAATAACCCTAGAGGAATCGAATTCGGTACCTCTCAATATTCTAAAAACAGCATAAGAATTAGATTGTCTAATATCTATGATGATAATAATACCTTCATCTTAAATATAACCTCAGCATGCAGGCTTGTTAAAAATATTAAAAATCAACTATAAAACTAATTCACAATCACAGATGTTTTCTTAACATAAAAAATAATAAGTTTAGAACTTCTTAAATTGTTATACTTATAGTACCTATATAAGTCCTAGGAAGGCATTTTGTTAAAATAAAAAGATATAACAAAACATTTATAAAACCTTATACAGTACACACTACTGCTTATTGTTAAAAATAATTAAAAACTTTCAAGTGTCCACATCGGACTAGATATACATACATATAACAATATATGTCGAACGTACGCACGCACGATCGCACGTACGCACGCACGTACGCTCGTACATACGCACGTACGCACGTACGCACGCACGATCGCACGTACGCACGCACGATCGCACGTACGCACGCACGTACGCACGTAGGCACGCACATATGCAATAACATTTGAGATATATTAATAGAAGCACATTAACCGGTACAGTGCGATCGTAGCCATTTTTCACTGCATATACCTGTACCACCAGGAACAAATTAACTTGCACATTGTAATGAGTGCCATACAAAAAGTTTACTTATAGTTTTGGTCCATATATTCCTGTATAGTTAAACTATACTATTGTAACCTGTATCTTGTACAGTCAGAGCTCATAAGTGCATTAGCACATCAAGGCTCAAACCTTTTAATATAAAGTTGTATGAATGGTACAACTGTCTGTACACA
This sequence comes from Pelosia muscerda, assembly GCA_963691645.1. NCBI lineage: Eukaryota > Metazoa > Arthropoda > Insecta > Lepidoptera > Erebidae > Pelosia > Pelosia muscerda. The sequence goes on along the minus strand of OY829124.1, from coordinate 9,843,320 downwards.
ACAATTGCTGAACATTTAATAAAGTACAAATAAATACTATTTTGCTTTACATTTTTTTCATAGCACTTAGATGGCAGACAAGCACAGGGCCAACCTGATGTGAAGTAGTTACCGTGGCCTATGTACATGTGAAATACCGGATCATAGCAAGTACAAACATGTGGTCTCTGCCTACCCTATTGGAATGAGATGTGACTTTGTGTGTGCATGTTTGTTATATACTGATGTACAAAAACATTTATTTTCTCACTTGATAATATCAATATTATAAGTATAGAAATATTTACTTTAGTTTCTTGGACAACAGCACAAACAAACATACATAATATTATGCCAATGCCGTTTTTCTTTATAATGTAAGCAGAGAACTAAGTCCACTACATGCTTTTGTGAAAACAAAAGTAACAATATTTATACAGACTAACAATATCCTTCACATAATATATTCCTTTTGTTAAATCTAGTCATAGTACAAAAATGTATTCAGCCCCAAAGTCGATCAGTCATAATCGCGATACAGGATATACCCCGCCATCTATCGGTAACTTAAAGAAGTAATTTTTAATAGTGCATTTTTTTTTCTTTTGTCAACAATTAATACCTACTAATAGCAATTTAATAGTATTACAACTATTGAATACCTTTTATTAAGGCCATATTCATAGTAAAACTACATTAAATACCACTGCCTGATTAAATACATAATTATTGCAATGTAACTTAGAATTATATAACATTCAACTTTAATGTAGTCATATAAAGTATAAAAGATGTGTTCAATAGTCTCTATCAGGGTGACATATTCACTTTGTGAATTATCCCGCCCACAATATAATGATTTTAAAAAAATATTTAAATCACTGTTGTCATACTATTAAATACTCAGTAAAAAAATATCAAAATAAATATTTTACAAAACATAGGAACCTATCTATTATAATTAAATCTTGGAAGACGGTTTGGACCCCACTAATTAAAAAAAAAAAAAGGTGTCTCTTAGGAAAGTCGTGGCAGAAAGATCATTACAGTGTTTCCTTTCCTCTACACAATGCCATTTAATTATAATTATAACAGCATAGCAATAATATCCAAAATGCCCTTTTTGCAAATCAGTGGTTGGCGATTAGTAGAAACGTGGCGAAACATCTGGTCTGCGATGTGCTGTGCTGTTACAATACGACTGCACTCTACGATCGCATCTGGGTCTGGGTCTACGTGAGCATCTCCGTGAGTGATCTCGTTCTGGCGTTTTACTGCGACTGCTTTTATGAATATGTGTATTATGTTTGTCACTATATGTAGGAGAAACATCCATTCTGATGTGCCTATGTCTATATTTTTTCTGTTCAGGGCTCTTAAGTGGAGCCCGTTTTTGGTGAGTAAAGGTTTGACATTGATAACCACGTTGTGGTGAGGCCCTAGGGCTATTTTCGAAATGTGTAGGAGAAAGATGACGTGAAGTAGCTCTGTGTTCTAGGTGCGGTATCCTAGTATGTTTGTTTCTTGTCATGTTTACATCTTTTCTATATTCAGGGCTCAATGGGGCATGTCTTCGGTTTGCAGGACTATGCGTTGGGGTCCTAGGTCTGTCTTCAGTATGAGATAGAGAAATGTGACTGGATCTAACTCTGTGTTTAAGGTGTGGTGTTGTGATATGTGTATTTCTAGACATATACCAATCATTTTCATATTTGGGGCTATCAGGTGAAGCAAGTCTTCGGTTAGCAGGACTTTGCGGTGAGGTCCTGGCTCTCTTTTCAACATGTACTGGAGAACAATGACTGGATTTAACTGTGTGGTCAAGGTGCGGTGTTCTGATATGTGTATTTTTAGACATGTTCCCATCTGATTCACGTTTAGGACTCAGTGGAGAACGTCTTTGGCTAGATGCAATTTGTGGAGCAACCATAGGCATGTTTTCAGCATTACCTGGAGAAATATGACTAGATGTACCTGGGTGTTGTAAATCGGCATTGTTCTCATCTTTTTCATGTTTAGGGCTCTTGAGCAGAGCCCATGTTTGGTTAGGAGGGCTTTGCGGTGAGACTCTGTGTGTATTTGCGGCAGTTGGGGCAGAAATTTGACTAGATAAAAGTATGTGTTCTAGATGTTCCTCAGTCAGTTCATTTTGAATATGTATTTGTTCAACATTGTGAGAGGTAAGCACTGGCTTTTCTTCAACTTTGACTTCTACAGAATTTAGATCAATTTGAACCTGTTCATTTGGCGTAGAAGCATTTAGTAATCCATTCTGTCTTTGAGTAGGTACCTGCCTACTCTGGTACTGTGGTACAGGCAGTTTCATTGGAATATCAGTAGAGCATTTCTTAGGTCTTCTAGGGTCTCTAAGATGCAAAGGTGGAATATTAACTGACGGCGGAGCATATAAGACATGTGAGTTCATACATAACATCTCTGAAGATGCTTTTTTATATGCAGCAACATTTTCTACTGGGTTTATCTTCCGTTTTTTGCGTGCAGATTCTAGGGTATTTAATTCTGGAGTTGCTTCAACAAGGTTCTGACAAATTGAAGTGCTAGACGAATCAATAAATGGTTTATCAAACTCAGCAATAATAGATTCTCCAAGAGCTGTTCTTGAATTTGAACTATTATTATGTGTATTATTTATTTCTGGTAATTCTTCCACCTCCACAGTTGGAGATGATAATTCTTCAACCAATTCAGTAGAAGAAGATAATTCTTCAACCAACTCGGTTGAAGAAGTACAATCTGGAAGAAAAGATATTAATCAAAAAAATCCAGCCTACTTATATTTTGTCATATTGCTGGCTACTGGTATCCTCTCATCATTATTAATTTTTTTTTCACAATCCAGCCAGAGTTATTAACATACCTCTCCCTTTTTGAGGCAGTTTACAAAGATATCGGTAGAACCACTGGCAATTTATAGTAACACTACTAAATCTTCCTACAGTCCCGGGTTCTATAATCGAAGAGTGAAAAGGTATCTGATAAGGCCAGTAAACTGTGAGTCACCATTGTAACACCGTTTGAGTTTGTAATGGTGACCCCCTCATACCTTTGCCTTCAGCTTACCATTAGGCGAGGTGAAGTCAAAATGACGTGCCATATAAAAAAATTGCCTTCAGGGAATACTAATATGTAATGACAATACTAAATATTTACTATAGGCCAGCTACTGCCCAACAGGTCCCACATAAACATGTCAACCAGTAGGTACCTATATTTTTATTTTCGTATTCGGGTCTCATATAAAAGGAGGGCCGGGGGGTAAGATGACCCAGTAAGGTATTACCCTCGCAGCCTCTGGTCCACATGTTTATAAAGTACATTCCATATGATTACTTGCTGGAACTAAAATTTAAATTTGGGCATAAAATAAAAAATAATACACAAAAGTTTTTAGTTATTACTTACAGATTTTTCCAAATACCCACCGGCTTATCCGAGGGTATAACCTAGGAATATTTAAGTTACCATAAAAGAAACAATTAACCTGGGAAATGATAATTTATGAATAATCTTACCATCACTATATTGCAAATCATTTTCTCCCATTATTAACTGCATTTTCTGTAAGAAAAATTTGCATTTTGCGACCGCTCTCAGTGCTATTACAGTCTCTTTTTTTAATTTAACGACCATGAGTGCCAGATCTCTCTTTTTATGGTGCTTTAATAGAATATCAACATCTAATTCCGAACTTTGCATTGTTATATTTGGTAAAATGAATATATACAACATAAAATAAAACAAAACAAACAAACAGTAGATAATCTAAGTTGGTGCTTGGCGCCATTAATAAAAATAAAACTAACTTTTTTTTATGACATGGTAACTAGGACCTTTAAGTTAAGTTTTATTTTTTTTATTTATTTATAACGTTTACACTATCATTACACACTGGTACATATCAAACCTAATACAATGGTGATGCTAGTGTAAATATAAATTATATATGTCGAAGACAGTTTGTAATTAAGTATAAAAATATCGTTGTTATTGATGATAAAGAAGATGGACATTGTTATCTCAATAAAGTACTGGAGACTTAAATAAAGGAGATCTCTCACTAATAATAGAAGTCATAGATCACAGTTCATACCATTTACTTCAGAATTTGTTATGCTATTATTTATGATTGACCGGTAGATTTTGAACTCGTCCACTACCGTTGCTCCCCGTGTTCCAACTATTAGGTAGGTAATCGGTGCCCGTATCCCCATACTATCCTCAAAAGACAACCCAAAACATCAAAAACTACTGCGCATATTGGCGCGTATAGAGCACATATAGTTACTGTTGTAGTCGTGTCTATACCTATAGCTAGGGTGTCCCGGCGGCGGTGTTGAGTTTAAGGAGTGTTTGGTAGGAGGTATTGTAGATGGTGACAATCTGCCATTTTTACACCCATGGTGCTGAATGGTGCACCAATACCAGCCTGCTCCAATTTCCGTTACCTCGGCTCTCTTATCCACGCAGATGGGGAAATTGATCGTGCAGTGAAGCACAGAATTGACGCAGGGTGGACGAAATGGTGGCAGGTCACAGGCACAATATGCGATACTCAATTTCCCCTCAAGCTCAAAGGGAAAATCTATAAATCGATTTGGGCAGGAAAATGATTACAATCTGCCGGATACCGATCAAATATTATAGTAAATACCGATACCGACATGGTAGCACTAGGCACAATGACCGAAGCCCATGCCAAGCAAAAAAGAAAAGGAAATTTTAAATTTGAAGACGTTTCGTTTTTATGCATTTTATGCATATTTTAAACCGTATAGGATATAAGTGTTCTGTGATTTTAAGTTTTCTTCCTTTCCTGTAGTGTGCTGTAATGTCACGAAAAAGTTTTCGTTTGTTTTTGTTAATGCATGCACAAGTTATATACGTACCTCCTCTCTAGTCTCTCTTGGATATTGTTGCGTTGCTTACAATAATCAGTACTTAATTAGTAATTTAATTAGGTACTTATATTCTCATAATTAAATCATGTCTTGGTTGAAAAGGCGGCATGATGTGATAAACAACACCATCCAGACTTTAAAAACAGAATTGTATCTGAATGATGTTGTCCTGACCACCGCGTTAGGGCAGCGGATCGCTTCCGTATATGATCGAACTCTGATGGCTGCCGAGTTGTACAAGGAAAGGCTTGAAGCGCTTACGCAATCCTCGAGATTCCAAATATGGCGGGTTCAGTCAGGACAAAATCCGCTGGTACCGACGCCAGTACCTCTCATGTCCTTGGACTTGAACCACTTAAACAATAATAGTACCTCTGAGTGCGACTCGTGGGCCCCAAAACGAAGAAAACCAAACTATGCGGAAGGTATGCTGTGCTTTGCTTGTTATTACTTAGAATGCGCACGCATGCTATGTTCTACTACTGCCTACTTCCAGTAGGAACGCCGTTGATCAAACGAGTGACCAGCTCTTCTGTATGGCCCATTGAACTCATTTTCCCTGACTTCATTTTAAATTAAATAAATGTATATTATATACATAATGATTGTGATGCCCCTGGTGTTTGCAAACATCCATTGGCCACGGTAACCACTTCCCATCAGGTGGCCCGCATGCTTATCTGCCACTTGAGTGGTATAATAAAAACAGCACATCAGTAGCCATAAATTCAATGGCATTTTTTATAATCTCACTTTAACAATGATTAACACTTTGTAGAACCAGGAGCCTGGAGGGAAGTTGCATATAACTATACCAATACAGGGTTGAAGTTTCCATCAATCAGACAACCTGGTCTAGAACAGTTTTGATTTCAGACACATGTTGTTTGCGACTTTATTCAACCACACTGACCATTAAAATTCGTCTATGGGCCTTATGTTGCTGGCACACTTGTGGTTAAGCAATCTGGATTGTACAAACATTGCAAGCCTCACTCTGGTACATATGGAACTGTACTGTTTAAAACTAACAATGCTATATTTTTTTCTGATATTTATACATTGCCCATACACTTTTAGCTGTAACTGTTGTCTTACCTCTGAAAAGAAACCCTGCATCATCCAATTGCATGCATATGTCTTTGATGGCATGCTTACAAATTGCAAACTTTGCATGTAATACATTATTTAAGTCTTGTTTTGAATGCTGTTACCATTATTTACAGGATATACCCACAACAAGATAATAAACAATCAGCAACAATTTACACACAACAGAAATAAGAAAAAGAACAAACCTAAAAGAACTGTACTTCCTGCAGCAAAGACTGTAGAAGCAATACCAAAGACAATAGCCACTGTACCAAAGACAGCAGGTTTAGCAGCAAATGGAACAGTCCCTGCAGCAAATGCTACAATTTCTGCTGTGAACACTATAGCTGCAATAAAATCAACAGCTGAACCAAAACCAACTGCTTTTGCAACATTGATCACAGCAGCAAAAGTAACAAGTTCTACAGTAAATACAACAGCTGTTGCAACAGAGACAGTTGCTTCTGTAGCAAATATGGCTATTTCTACAGCAAAGGCAACACCTGTAACTATAGCAACACCTGCAACTAAGACAACACCTGCAACTAAGGCAACACCTGCAACAAAAGCAAAAGCTAAAAAAAAGGGAAAACATAAAACAAAAGCATCACCTTCTGTTGCAAAGGTTGCAGTTTCTACAGCAGATATGACAGAACAGGAAAGAAAACTGAATATTGTGAAGAACTTCAAGCCCAAGTGGGTACCAATTGGTCAAGAACAAATATCGGAAACATCGGCTGTAAATCAAACAGTTCAAGTGAAAACAGAACCCAATGGTAATGAAATAAATCAGAATACTCCCTCATTCTTCTCTGTTGATATGTCTCAAATTAAATTACAATTTGCTGCATCGGACAGAATCACAATCAAATCGGAACCCAATCCATTAAATTGGGCAGGAAATATAAATTGTGCTGCCGATGTTACACCTGCACCTGTGAATGGAGAGGATATGATGATTGATGATTTAGCAGATCATCTTTAAAAGGTGATATTTTATATGTAACTTGTAAGTTGTTAGTTTATGTAGGTACCTAAGTGTACTTCAATACCAAAAATTAAACCTTATTTTTAAAATAAAATAAGGATATTAAGGATCATAAACAATATAATAAGATTCCAATAGATTTAATATGAAACCTATGGTCGATCATATTCAATAGTGTAACTATTTTATTTTCAGTGTCTATAAATTATTATACCTATACAGGTTTGGTTCATTCAATAATTAATTATGTTAAGTAGGTACATGAAGTACACACAAAAAAGTAGGTACATATTATGTCGATTTGCAATCAATTGGCCTATTGCAGTCCATTGCTGGCTATAGGCCTCTCCCAATATGTATCATTGCTATCCATCTTCCACTTTCCGCATCCAGTGCCGGAGGAGAGGTAATACAAGATGCAATTGCTCGCACCCCGGCAGGTCTATTTGAACTGTTACTGTTACCCCTGTACAACTTCAATATTGGTTGTTCAGCTGTGGTCCAGGGCTCATCGTCAATGATACCAGGTTCTTAAGGGGTAGCGTAAAACCTTACCCCCACCAATATTCCCTTGGTCTTTTCTGTGCCATTTTTTATAGAAATATTTTACGGAAATATACTCCTATAAAATAGGGACAGTAATTTGGCTTAATAATGTTTTAAGAATACAATTTAATTTTTGTGTTTGTACGATATTTGTTTTATCTAAACATAAGTAATGAATACAATACACAGTGTATCAACTGGATGCAAGCAATCGAAACTTCAATATTGATAATGCTGTTATTATTATTTTGAAAAAAATCGATTCTTGTCTTCCGAGATACTTCAGTACCTGATATTATACAATTATTTATGCAAATATACTACTTGTATATTATTAAATAATATATCTGTAGCATAAATAATATAATACCTATATTCACTAACATATAGGAGTCGCCTCGCGCCAGGGTTGTGTTGACATGGGTCCAGCCAAATTCAAAAACAAGCTGCAGTCAAATTGACCTTGAAGGGTAAATAGGGGTGAACTGTCCCTGTGGGCTAATTACCGAAAAGTGGGTAGATTGAAAAACACGGGTTCACTGTGGGCTGTGGCGTTTGGCACACGATGCCTCTTAATTGATAGTAGAAGGACTGTATTAACCATTTATCCTATTGTTAAGTGTCAAGTGTCAATGTGATAATATCATAAAGTTAACGTTATTTTATAGCTTATTTTATCTAATACTGACTCTCTGTAAAGCCGCCAAAATTAAACTAGGTTCACAAGTTTGACTTTGAAATTTCTTAAATACAGGGAAATCCCCTCTTTCTTATTTTTAAATCGCCGATGTCTCTAAGAGGCTTAAATTGACATGTGTGGTGAGAGATGAAGATCTCATTTTCTAGAAAGAATATTTAATTTGTTTTTTAAGTTTTACTTGAAATGTTGATTATTTAATAGGTTTTGATTATGTGTTTTCATTGTAAGAAATTATTATTTTTTGAGATTATGCTAAAGTTGCTGGTTTTCATTTTTATATTTTAATTTTGTAGTGTTTTGGGGTAAGTCTAACCATAGATCAAAATTAAAACTGAATAGCATACAATATCATTTGGTATTTTAAAAAAGTAACTAAGAATATTCAAGCCTATAAATCCCAGCAGAGGTAGATAGAGGTGTGGTGGTGGGTGTGGAGGTATCCACATTTCGCCAACTAGAATATTTTTAACTTTATTGCAATGCAAGTCAATTGATGTAATGTTTGAGTAATATCACTCATGATCAAGCTTGTATACTTGTTTGCCATATAGAGTAGCCACATCTAAAAGAGTATAAAATAAAGATTGCTATATAAAAATAAATTCTATTGATGACATAATTATACCTATGGTTATTATTACCCCAAAGCACCCTGTTTAATTTTTGTATTAATTTGTACCTAGCAGTTACGATTGTAACTGCATAGCTCGATAGTTACAAATCATGTGACCACTAAACCTTTTTAGTTAAATAAATATTTAATTAGTAAATTGTTTTAGTGTTAATGATTTTGTAATTTTGACTGTTTAATATAAGTAATGTCTTAAAACTACCTGACATAAGAAACTCGTCCATTGTTGTAGTGACTCAAGTTTGTTACACATATTGAGAACTCACTTGTACTTTTCCACAGTATTTTTATTTTTTAATAGACCTGACCGGTTTCGCCTTACGGCATCCTCAAAGGTTTACGATGACAATGACTTTGAGGATGCCGTAAGGCGAAACCGGTCAGGTCTATTAAAAAATAAAAATACTGTGGAAAAGTACAAGTGAGTTCTCAATATGTGTAACAACAAATTCCACCAAGTGCCATCAATCAACAGTATAAATAGACTCAAGTTTGTATTTCCTGCAAGGATCCATAAAAAATGTATCTACCCTCATAAGGTATTTGTTGGTAGATATATTGTTATGGCCCTGTATGAATGGAAAAATATATCTACCCTACCCTTATAAAGTATTTGAAGGTATATACATTTTTATGTATCATTATGTATGGAAAAAATGTATCTACCCTCAAAGAATATTAATAAATAATGTTAGATACACTTTTATGAACCCTTGAATTTGGATACTTGCTCTATAGTGTCGTAACTGCATTTTTTTAAAGTACATGACTCATCAACCGTAATGCCGAGGACATTTGGAAATTAGTTTGTTGACTTCTACGGCTTAGTTTTGCAGGTGAGGTTATGGGCCGCTACAATATAGGTAACCCCCCCCCCCCCCCGTACACCCTGACCAACGACTCATTAGTTTAATTTTAGTTACGATATTATGCGTCAGTGTCGCTGCGTCTTAATAACAGAGATGGAAATATGTTATTCTTACAATATGATTTTACTAATACTAAGAATTAAGAAAGGCGTAGTTAAAAATGGTTGCAGTTACGATACTTTATGTAAGGATAGTCGATATTCATGTTAATATAAATGAATAAATGGGTTAGTAGCAGAAGGACAGATACTCAAAATCCCAGAATAGCAAAATCCCAGATTCGCAAAAGGACAGACTTGCATAAAGGCAGAAAATGTACCGTCGCGTTCGTAACAGATATAAATCTTGTCAATGTTACCGGAAATGTATGAAATTAAGGAATTGTATACAAATCCTAGGAAATGTGTACAATTCCGATACTATTTAGGAAATGTATAAAATATTGTTTGAAAAACTATTTAATGCATATATATCCTAGGAAATGTAAAAATGCCCTCGAAATTGTATATAATTCCAATATCGTATTAGGAAATGTATAAAGTAAATGCTTCCTGTGATATCTTGAATAAAACACGTGGTTAATAATATTTTTTTTTATAAAATCACGCCTATATCCCCGAAGGGGTAGGCAGAGGTGCTAGCACCCACATTTCGCCAGTTTATATTTAGGTCCCAATGTAGGTGGCGAGCCTATTGCCATTAACCGGGCACTTATAAACCTGCGATAAATACTTCGAAAAGCATAGCAGTCATTGGTGTGTACCATGGTAAACCTGGGATCGAACCCGAGACCTCGTCTCAGCAGTCCATTACCCATACCACTAGGCTACCGCGGCTATTTTTTTATTATAGCACTTATTGAGACAATGGGGTAACAGTCATTCCGTAAAATAATAATAATAATTATGTTCATATTATCTTACTAATTAAAACTTCTAAAATCAACTATCTATTAACTTTTAACGTATCACAAAATCAACTTATTTTTATTCTTATAAAATCAAATTTGTGAACAGACGCTGCAATCCTAATCAGGCGAAGCAATACCCTCCCCTCGTCCCGCTGTCCCCGCGTACCCACCAATATCTTACATTTTCGATTGCTATTTAGGAAATGTATAGATTTCTTAGAAAATTTGTAATGTGTAAGTATAATATTTCACACATTTCCGTGCGATTTTAGGAATTACATACATATCCGTTAACATCAACATTGTTATTAATTTGTCACCTCTTTCTATAAGGACACTTTTAATTGTCATACCTATAGAGTTAGGATATTTTCTATTTATATGAAACGAAATAATAAGAGAAACGAAGCATTCTTGCATTTGTGATTATCAACGCAATACCACATATGAAATATCACACCTGTGCAGGGAAGAAGCATATAAAAACTTGGAACCAATACAGAAAGCATTTGAAAACCACATATCTAATTTACAAGAAAATTCGCTGTTATTCATTTCTTTTCTTTTTATTACGCTTTCTGTGTGCGTCTGTACTTCTGCCCTTATGCTAATCTGTCCTTCTGCTAATCTGGGATTTTGCTATTCCGGTGTTTTGCGAATCTGTCCTTCTGCTACAGAGCCGAATAAATGACGTTCTTTGTATTTTAATTAGGTAACACCAAGCCAAATTGTGATTGTATAACTGATTAAAGACTGATACAAAATTACACAAATACTAAACTAAAATTGTTTTTATATTATTCTAGATTGCTAGCAGTCGTAAGGACTACAAGACCGCCTTGCTTCTGGAGACAAATTGGGCAACCTGATTATAACGTTGTTTTGGCACCCAGTGTGAATGCCTTTAAAAATCGACTCGACAAAATCTCCAGATCACACGACACATACGCATCAGCTCAATAGCTGCTAGTGTGTTTTACATAAATAATAATAATAATAAATAACATCCGAGGTAGCCATTTCAAAATCAAAGAGGGCCCAAGATCAGTCGGGTTGTAAGAGAAACGCCTTTGGCAATCTCACACCGCCTAAGCAGTTTTATTAGATTTGAGTAACCGCTAATTTCCATATGTACCTTTCATGTGGTCCTTACATTTTGGCTGTATGTCTTGATATGATAGCTCACGCATCGTATACCAGTGTGATAATATCCATGGTTTCCACACAAAAAAGTGTGTGTAGTTTACGCACCAGAGTGAGTAGACTAGAGCTTCGGGTAGCAAAATTTAAATAACGTCTTCGTAACAAATTTTAAATAAGTGTAAGGAGAATAAAGCCTCTTTCTATAATTGTGTGAATCTCTGGAATGATCTACATGTAGCGGCTTACAATATAGAGTTAGTTATACAAGAAGGGCACCAGAACGTCCATAGGACACGGCTACTATGAGGCTAGTACGGTTACAAGGTTACTTCGGCAAGTGGGTCATGTGCTTGTCTGCCAATGATTTTAAAGGTGTATAGAAATAAAACAACAATATCAAATACTACATAACAATGTAATAGATTTCAATGGACAATGTAACAACCTATACACATATTTACAAAAAAATAATGCAGCGCGTTTAAAATACACATGCTTCTGAGTGCTCCTTATGGCGCACGCTACTTAGTAGCTAATATTGCAATATGACCACGTTACTACACAGATATGGCTACCAAATCACATATTTATGTGGTTTTTAGTTTTTCGACTAGTATGATATTGCTTATTTCTTTGGGATGATCTAACAAGAAAATGTACAGAAAATTACGTTTCCGGGCCTAAACATCTACACCAAATATGTCTACATGCCTTCGACCAATTGCGGACAACGCTTCTGTGCAAATAATTAACCTAATTTCGTGCAAAAAAGATATACAATTTGCACAAAACCGGATACAGTGCGGGTGCCGGCGTGCATCATTTTTAATAATTTTCATTTTCTTAGTGTGCATTTCATAATAATAATCATATAATTTCATATTAGACTCTCTTTCAGTCGCCATTTAAACATCTACAAAGTACATAATATTTCACAGAAAGAAAGAAAAAAGCAAGTAAAAGACCCATAAAAATCAAATTAATTAATTAAAGTTTCGAACCGACAAGGTCGGAGACGAAAGCGCCCAGTCCAATATAGTCACATGTTAACCCATAGTTAATTTAATTAAAAAGTAATTAACATACCATTGCTTTAGAAAATTTTCAGAACAATGACTTAATTCCACTGAACACCAAGTGAATTGTCACGATTGAGCAGTGGTTGCTGATCACGATTAAGCAGAGGTCGCTCTTCACGATTGGCCAATGGTTACCGCTCACGATTGAGCAATGTTTACTGTTCACGATTGGTCAATGGTTACCGCTCACGATTTAGCAGTGGTTGCTGATCACGATTGAGTAGTGGTTGCTGTTCATGATTAAATAGAGGTCGCTCCTCACGATTGGCCAATGGTTAACGCTCACGATTGAGCAAAGTTTTACTGTTCACGATTGGTCAATGGTTACCGCTCACGATTGAGCAATGTTTACTGTTCACGATTGGTCAATGGTTACCGCTCACGATTTAGCAGTGGTTGCTGATCACGATTGAGTAGTGGTTGCTGATCACGATTAAGCAGAGGTTGCTCCTCACGATTGGCCAATGGTTAACGCTCACGATTGAGCAATGTTTACTGTTCACGATTGGTCAATGGTTACCGCTCACGATTGAACAGTGGTTGCTGCTTACCTAACCCTCGTTAAACAATGGGTATCGCTTATGATTGTACATTGGTTCGAACTTCTTATATCAGTTTAGTTATAGGTGATTAGTTGGCGAGGTACTTAAATAAAGGTGAACAATCTTGTAGTATCATTTAATATTAGCTATTTAAAACCTCAGTTTAATCAAATTGAGCCAGTAGTCTAAGGAGTAGTTAACTTTGATTAGTAAGTATTTGTGTAAAAAAGACGCAACAAAATTGTTCACCTTTACAACCAAACGAGGACCTTTACGACGGAGTACGAGGAGTAAATGAATTGGTTTGATAAAAAATACATCCCGAGGATAATACAATACATGAATAAATTATAAAATTAACTTGTTCTTTCCATTTAAAACGATCGTGGTCAAGTTAAAGCATGTATATTTCAAACAACAAGGTTTGCATTGCACCCAAAAGTTTTCTTTCATTTATAAATGAAATAATACAAAATTCTAAATTACTAGATTCTTAGGTTCGGTTTTCACTTCTTCTACACAACTCTTCGCGGCTTTTCCTATGACAGAATTTTTATATTACAATTCAAATAGCTAATAAACAGACTTCTACGTGAAATATTATAAGGGTTATCATAACATGTTAAAAATCTAATAATAGAGAGGTCCAAGGGTCGAATACTGACCATTTCTGTACCAACTTGAACCCACATACATACATATTGATAACACAAGCAAGCTTAAAATAGCTTAGCTTATCTCGGTAAGGTTAGGGTAAGAATATGAGTAACCGATATCACTATTATTCTCCAAATTAGAATCAGAAATTACTAATAGTCTGATTTTAGATTGACATGGTCATTTACAAATTCACTGTTAAATCGATCGGGCTATTTACCATGTTTGTTAATTTCTTCGCGTAACCGTTAAACCGTAATTTCGTTGCGTAAAATCGTTACGCGAAGAAATTAACAAACATGGTAAATATCCTGATCGATTTAACAGTGAATTTACTAATAGTCTCCATATTAGTAACATAAATTAGTAATATGCTTCATATTAGTTACAGTAATCACTACTATTCTCCATATTAGTAACCCAATTGTCGGTTAGGACGCTGTTTATGCAACATTTAGCTAGTTGTTCTATATTGAGGATTGTAGGCAATACTTTCGATGGGGTGGAGGGGATATGAACGTATAGCGCATTTATTAGATTTTAATATTAGTACTCGATATAAAAAAAGAAATAAATCTACAAAACTAATTTCAAGAAAGATAAAATGATTATACTTCATTTGATTTCGGTTCGTATTATTGGTGAAATCAATGTCATATAAAAGAAAGGCAAAAATTTAAAAACAATGTTTGCATTTAAAGTAGATCAAAATATTTAAATCTTGAATGTAAATAAATAGTGTTGTTGATTTAAACTAAACTAAACTATAAAAATACATACCAACAAACAACTGTTTAATTCATGTTTACAGATGAATCTGTTAAAAAAGCTAATAATATAAATCATGAAATTGGTTGACATGGTCGTGAAATTGCAGCGCGCCTGTTGGTAAGAAGGAGGCCAAAGCATGGTGGCTGCCGTTACAGGTGCTGTCCTTGGAACAGCGGACCCCACCCTGACGGCCTCGACAGTTGATTTTTGACACCCCAGTTAAATGATTCGAGACTGTTGGAAGAAGGAACCGCGAGTGCTGGTTAGAAGGACTCCAGGACTTAATGGTGCGACATAGAAAAGAGTCGCAGAACCGCTTGGTTCTTGATGGAATTGTTTGTACCGTATATGGGTGACGTCCAAATGCTGCGCGCGTTGTCCTTTGTAGGAAAGGAGAGGTTCTTTTCAAGTTCGTTTCTTTGTCCTCTGAGAGGGGGTCTCTTTTTTACCCGTGCGCGACATCTCCATGGATACCAATCTCACCTGAGTCGATGAGAGGGATTATGTCGGACTCGAACCTACTAAAACGAACGCCGTCTTTGGGTCTTAAATTGCCGGGGGTGAGATAGTAGCGAACATATTCCTCGCACCCCAGCAGACCTAAAGGGGGTCTCTGCCAATTTAATGTAAAAGACGTTTTTGTTGAAATAAAGTTCTAAATGCTAAAAAGATTAATATTTACAAAACTATATTCCGATTGCTAATTTATTGTGCGATCCGTAATGAGGTAGTTTATCTTTTTTAATATGGGCTAGATACTAATGCTTCTTATTGTGTACATTTACACATTGTAACACCTACTTAGTAGTGACAGTAGGACATTCGTGAGTCGCACTATAGTCGGATTTATAATTAGACGATATCAATTGACAGCAGCTAATGTCACTTCGTCATATAATGATGCTATATTCAGTAATAGTGATGCAACTGATTCATTCAGTTCCCGTTCTGTCTTATGAAATGAATGATGAGGGTTCGTTAATCTTTTCTTACTATACAATAAATAACTATTTCTATTGTACAATAAAATTGTATTAAAGTGCTCTGATAGCGATCTGTAGTGTAATATGTAATTACAATCATTCAATATATACAATTATTTCATCAAAAACTTGCAACCCAGTAAACGTCAGCTAGCTTGGTCTAATTAAAAAGCCGACTATAGTTGCTGTAACGTGCCGCTATTTTATCCAACCAACGTAAATCCGGTGCTTTAACACAGAGCCAAACGTCGCTACGCTTATCTTTATGATATTTCTAGCGAAAGCTTCAGTTCAAATTTAGATAGGAACAAGTGAATACTTGGACGGGACTCGAACCCACGAT
Source organism: Pelosia muscerda (assembly GCA_963691645.1). NCBI lineage: Eukaryota > Metazoa > Arthropoda > Insecta > Lepidoptera > Erebidae > Pelosia > Pelosia muscerda. The sequence continues at coordinate 9,827,168 of OY829124.1, read as the reverse complement.
CTTTCCCTTACAAGGGGAACGCTCTGACCACTAAGTCATTATATAGGCGAAGTTCGAATGACTCCGATGAGGCTTCGTGACTTAGCGGTCAGAGCGTTCCCCTGGGAGGGAAAGATCGCAGGTTCGAGTTCTGTCGAAGCATTCGCTTTATCTTATACAAAGTTGAATTGAACAGTCAGCATAATAATTGCTTTTCAAAAAATTGTCTGCACAAAGCTTTATTGTCTGTGCAAATTTCGTGAGAAAAATTTTCTGGGAGGTAATATTCGTCAGATTCGTCATTACAAGTGAATGCTCGTGATTATCAGCACCTTAACTCTAAAATATCTGTTAACATTATCTTAAAATGGTACTCTATAATAAACTAATTGGAAGACCATTGACTAAAATCTATGAACTCATTTTGAATTTTAGAATAATGTGCCAGCTTGTACCTATAGTATACATAGCAGTCATCGGTTGTACAATATAACGAATGACGTCATACGTGTGACGTGAATCACATGAACAATTATAACATACGAAATTTTGGTGCCACTAGCGTTCACATTATCAAGGTTAAGGATGCCTCCTCTTGTAAACCATTGCTTTTTCATAGATAGACGCATTGAAAACTTATCTCCCTGTAACCCCCAGATTTCACCAAGAAACATTTTTAAAACCGAATTTAGTTTTGTAAACCGAACCAGCGAAAGAATCATTTTTAGTTTTGCAATAATATTTTTGATAAATATAATTGTAAGACTTTGACATTCATTCTCTTTATATGCCTAAACTGAATAAACAAAATTGATTCTAGAGTTCATTGATGGTCTGATACAAAACTGATTGAATGTGTCAAAAAGCTGTTAGAAAACAATTATTTGTTTTATATATGTATTGAGACTGTCTCAAACAAGTTGTATACAAGTTTAAAACACATTTGCGATATATTGCAACTTGTCAAATACTTGTTTTAAACCTTGGTGTACATGAGGTATAAGTGACCAGTCTCGGGTCCAAGTCCCATCTTGTACTTCCACTTTCTCCAATCTCATAGTTTGCATTGATACCATTTCGACTTTTAACAAAAACTAACTTACTTCACACTATTTTACCAGAATGGTAAACTACATTATTTTATAACTAGTTTTGCATTTTTTGTGCGTTTAAATAATATACAATACATAGTGATATACCTAAATAACTAGTTCTACATTCAAAACGAATAGGATGATAGCTAATGTAGGTACTGATTCATATGTTAAAATAATATTTGTTAACTGATGAGTAATTATAATTATACAATGAAAAGTAAAAATATATAAACAGGGTGAATAATAATTTTAAAAATGAAGAACCGCTCGACCGATTTTGTGCAAAGTTCACATAAACCATCTACTAAATAGTCCGAACAAAACCTAAACATTTGGTTTGAATACGTGAGCCCGTTCTTGAGTTATAAAATTACAACGAAAAGTGGCATTATTTTTATATAATATCAATATATTTATTGATATTGTCAAAAATTTACGCGAATATTTCATAATGATAAATGAAACGTCTTTCTAAGATCATTAAATAGTTAAAAAAAGTTTAAAAAACCGCGACAAAATAGGTTTATTTCAAATATTATAATATTATTGTTTACTTTATTGCACTTTTTGTTTTAAATTTAGCCTAAATGAGGTTGTCTTTAATAAGCATATAATATATTTGTTTCCTATCGCATATCTACTTTAATGACTAAATACTTTTTAAGTATAAAACTTAACTGTACATATTATATATTATACTGCTAAGTATTTCATATTTTAAAGTTTTTTTTATTTATTATCTTTGATCTTTATGAAATAGTCTTGTTTGACATTCACATTCTTCAAACTTTGCCATAGACTAAACAGCCGCCATCTTTGTATAATATGGCCGCCATAGTTACTACCAGTTTCCCGCGCTTTTCATTACTAGCCCTTCTCATAAATGTATTGTTATAAAACGCTAAAACACGTATTTTTAAATGCTACGTATCTATAAGGTTTAACTTTAGGCGTATTTTGAAAACATATTATCATGATATTTTCACAACATTTCATTTGTTAGGGAGTGAATAACATTATAAAAAGAAACTAAACTAGAAATTTAAAATTTCTAGAATTCTTTCAGTCCAGAAAAGTTTGCTAAAACTTTCATAATTGACATGATACTATGAGCCCTAAAATGTATAGTTTACTAATGTGTGTCTCTATCTAAAAACCATACTAATACCTGGCAAATATTTCTGTATCATACAACAAACAGTATGTCACAAAGAGTTTGCAGTCTAATACAAAATTGGGTACTTTCCTGTGTATTGTAGTGCAAGAGTGGTAAAATAGCGGTAAAAGTTGCGTCAGTTCTTTTAATAAATATTATTCTATTCCTATATTAATAATAGAATGACGTCGCAATTGTTTTCTTCTTCATACAAATTTCCTTAGAACTTACCGTTTTGACGTTTAGTTAAAAGTAACGAATTTGAAGCTGCTGACTTTTTGTGGCAAACTGTTTGCTGATGTTCAATAGGAACATTACTACTTAGAACTAAACTATTCATACGAAATAGTAGAAAGGGTAGATGTAGCGCCACCACCCACCATTTTTGGGCTCCTCTTCTTCTGCGGGCTTTGGGGAGTCCACTTCCGTTTGTACAGGGTCCTGGAATATTACGAAATTCGTTATTTATAATGTAACATTACTCAAATATTGTATTTTGTTCAAGATAGTCCAGGGTCAGTCGGGTCTTCCAAACTGAAGATCCAAAACATGGTGCGACAATTTTTTTTTTTTAAACCACTTAGGTGGCAGACAAGCATACGGCCCACCTGATGGAAAGCGGTCACCGTGGCCTATGGACGTTTGCAATACCAGAGGCGTCACACACGTGCTGCCTACCCTGTAGAAACCTTCTAATGCCCTTCTTGAAGAACCCCATATTGTAGTCGCCTGGGAAAACCACGGCAGCCTATATCCTCACACACATATAGCCTCCCGGCGCGGCGGTCGGTTTTGTATTGCGCCCCAGCCCCCCCCCCCCCCCTCCTCCCCTTTTTTATCGTGCGAAAAGTTCCCATGGATACCCCCCCCAACCGGAGTCGGTTAGTTAGGTTATGTCGGACTCGAACCGACTAATCCTCCCCCTGGCGCTGTACACTACTCACATGTGCGACCTCTCTCTCAGTCGAGCTGCTCTTGTCCTCTGTGCCCCTGGTCTTCTGTTTGTGCTTCTTGCTGGTTCTCTTCTTCCCTCCGTCTTCCATGTCTTCTGTCTGCGTCGCCTGGTCGCGAGTCTCCACCGGCTTCAGCGCAGGGTCTTCGTAACCGAATATCTAAACCATTAAGAAGTTAGCTGTTAAAATTATTTCAATCGATAAATTAATAAGCCTATTACAGTTCTCTGCTGGACATAGGCCTCCGTAGGTGTCTGTTGGGTTTGTCCTAATATTTCCACGCTGGTCAAACGGGTTGGTACATAGTACTGATATTGTCTGCGTATTTTTCCGTTAGTGGTCTCTGCCGAGACCTTTCGGATGAAATGAAGAGGCGATATTATTTCTCCGGCACCTTTCGATTATATTGTACTAATGCTCACAAAAAATGAGCATAAAATGTTTTAGTGAGCAAAGAAATATTTACTTTCATGTTTCAGTGAGCAAAGTAATATTTACTTACATGTTTTAGTGAGCAAAGAAATATTTACCTTCATGTTTTAGTGAGCAAAGAAATATTTACTTTCATGTTTTAGTCATCATCATTCCCTGAACCTTTTTCCCAACTCAGTTGGGGTCGGCTTTCCAGTCTAACTGTGATGCGGCTGAACTTCGATATTTTCCGTGAAGCGACTGCCATCTGACCTCCACAACCAATAGTCTAGTGACCAATGGCGATATCGAAGTTCCAAGTTAGGCTGGTTGGACTTTTGAGGGCTCCAACTACCCGTAACGACTGCCATAGATGTTTGTATGGCAACCGGGACCGACGGCTTAACGTGCTCTCCGAGGCACTTATAAATCTGCGATAAATACACACATAACTTCGAAAAGCATCGAAGTCATTGGTGTGTGCCATGGTAAACCTGGGATCGAACTCGAGACCTCGTCTCAGCAGTCCATTACCCATACCACCAGGCTACCGCGGCTTTCATGTTTTAGTGAGCAAAGAAAATTTTTCCTACATATTTTAGTGAGCATTAGCGAACAAAATGTGAAGAGTGGTGATGCAAGATCGATCATAACATAAACGCTGCATAATATGGTTTAACACGTCCTCGTGGTGAACATATCATAAGATTTGGAAAGGAAACAGGTAGGTTCGACGGAACGACGTGATTTCCAGGCGCCCCTTAGACCCCTCAAGAAAAGAATAGTGGAACTGGGTAAAATGGCCCATGCAGATGTAGTTGTTGGCAGTAAGTAAGTACCACTAAGCCACGAGGTCGAGGAGACAAGAACTAAAAATACTTGCCTCAAACTCCTCTCTGTCCTCATCGCTGCAGGGTTTCGACACCTCCTTGTCCTGTACAACCTCCGCAGGTTTAACCTCTTCCGTCTTCTGCTCCTTGGCGGTCGTCACCTCCTCCTTCTCCTGGTTGATAGTGGCTACCTCCTTATCTTGGACGATCGTAGCCACCTCACTATCCTGGACGACCACATCTCCCTCCTGGTCTTGGCAGGCAGGGATAACCTCCTGACAAGGCTGAGACTTGTCCTGGCTTACGAATGGTGTGAAATCGGATGCTTCCTGGAAAGATGTTATAACTATTATTTCGTGGTATGCTATGAGAAGAGCTGATAGTAATGTTGTAGAAAAGGTTCAAAGTTTGAATGTAGATGGTTTTAGGACCAGAGGTCGGTATACGACCGACGGGGGTCATCTCGAAGAGAGGGCCCCGGGTCTGCCGGGGTGCGAGGGATATGTTGGCTACAACCTCACCTCCGGCAACTGAAGACCCAAAGACGGCGTGCGTTTTAGTCGGTTCGAGTCCGACATAACCTTCCCAACCGGCTCCGGTGGGGGGTATCCGTGGGGATTTTTCGCACTATTAAAAAAAAAAAAAAAAAAAAAAAGAGGTCGGTATACGAAAAGATGGATGGATTGTGTGAAAGAAAATATGGCAAAGAAGGGAGTGACCGAGGAAATGACAACTGACAGAAACGTGTGGAGGAGAATGGCATGTTGCGCAGACCGCAATTAATTGGGGCAAGGTCAGGAAGGTGATAGGCGACGGAGCAAGTGGGCAGTCAACACCGAGTGGCTCACCTGGTGCGCGCGCGCCCAGGCGCGGTAGTCGGCGGCGGCGCGGCGCATGCGCGCGAGGTAGGCGGGCGCGGCGCGGCCCGACGCCCACGCCGCCACGCTCGACGGCATGCCGCCCACCGCCGGCTCGTCGTAGTACGTCAGCACGAACTCCATGCCGCTCTGCACCACCACCGACCGTGGTACATATAATACATATTGTAGGACAATGTACACGACGCTACCTAGACCCATGGTAGACATAGCCACACGCACGCACACACACACACGCACACACGCCCACACACACACACACACACACGCACGCACCCACACACACACGCACGCACCCACACACACACGCCCACACACGCACACACACACACACACACACACACACGCACGCACCCACACAGACACGCCCACACACGCACACACACACACACACACACGCACGCACCCACACACACACGCACGCACCCACACAGACACGCCCACACACACACACACACACACACACACACACACACACACACACACACACACACACACACACGCACACATACTAACACATTTTTGGTGACCTATTACCGAAGGTTCCCTCACCTTGTCAGGTCCGTTCATAGTCTTCACGACCATGTGGCTCCAGTACTCCAACACGCGGATGGCGTGTCTCGTCTCCGGCACCTTGGGGTGCTCGCACGACCGGTTCAGTATCACGTACGCCTGCGCACACACGAACATATCATAAATCGACTTACATTGGAAAAAAGTAAACATTAAAGGGGACTCGAACCCGCGAAAAGTCTGTTACAGAAATCGGCAAGTATCTTGGCAAGAACCGTCAGCGCATCTAAGACGATTTTTGGGTCTCTTTTGCGGTAAAGCAGACATGGTTCAAAATAAATGATGGCATTCTAGTGAATGAATAGAATAATGACAAGCACATTTTGTGCCTCTAAGTGTACGATGCGCGAACTTACCCCGACAAGTACAAAACCTTGCCAAGTTAGAATTGTACAGGGGAACGGTCAGACCAGACAGATAACTCAGTAAGCTATATGGCTGGACGTTGAAAATGCTCATTTACATACAACCGTCTTACCGATATTCTTATGAACTATCGGAAATAAGATTTGGTGATTTTTTTGGACAGATTAAAAAGCATTATTCACTCTCCATCGGTTAGTAAAGTGTCTGTGTGTAATTTCCTAAAAAAAACTTCACCTCGCATTATGGCGTAATTGTTATTTTTTATAGTGGTGTTTTTATGGAAATTATCGTTTTCTTAATTTGGTATAAAAAATACCACTATTGTTTACGTTTATTTAAGTACCTACACAAATGGACTATAAGTATGCGTGTCTGTATTCTAGAACCCACAATACAAGCTAGTTATTTTATGCTATGTGTAGTATAAGGTTTCATTTAAAAGGAATATAATAATATTTTTATATGGCACTGGCCACTTTGGGCCGTCATCTTGACAGTTCGAAAAAAAGTGCGGCAATTCGAATTCAGAACGCGGTGACGAATGGTATAAGTGAAACATGTTTGAAAATAATTTGTTAATAAGCTGTAAAACTAGATGTTTGTTCATTATTATAAGTTTTGAAGGATTGTTAATAAGTTTTGACAACGAAAGCCTAAGATTTGATGACCATGATAATTGGTCATGGTTGCGGTTGTGGTTAATGGTTTTGATAATAAGTTTTGATAACAAGAAGTTTGGTAATACGAGTTGGTACTGATAGGTGTACTGGGTGAATAAACGAGTTTTTGTAAACTTGATCTACGCTGTTTTCCTTCTGAGATACACAAGGCTTACAGTAGGTTGTTCAAGATTGTCCAAGAATATTTATAATTTACTAGATCTGTGTACTAGAAACCGTTAACAAGCCCACCTTATTCTCAGAACTGCCGCCATTGTTCTCGTGTTCGACCATCTCCATCGCTTTCCGTTTCGCATTAGAGTGAACACTAGGCCTCTCGGTGTAGACGGGGGCGCAGGCCTGCGGCGCGGACGGCGCCTGGAACAGCCCCGCCTTGTGCGGCAGGCCCTGCCCGGTCACGTCGAACGACTTGTGACGCCGGATGTAGACGTAGTCGCGGTTTGCGAATAGTCTCTGAAAATAACAGCATTTATGAAACTATAGTCGTGCGACACTTTGAACGCCCCTTCCGGAATCACCGCGTGCCTGAACGTACCTAGATAAAGCGTTGGCAACCCCACACCACATTTCCGCGTACTCATGACAAATATATAAAAAAAAACTTCTTGTGGAACTCTCTGAACTAAACCAAATTATGTGAATTTATGTGTTAAATCATATGGAAAAATCAACCAAGTGGTTCGGTGTTCGGTGAGTCTTTCCTCTGACGCACCATTAAGTCTTGGATTCCTACCAGCGCACGTGTTTCCTTCTTCCTACAGTCCCGGGTGCTTTAAGCGGGGCGTGAAAAAGCATTTGATGAGGCCGGCAAGCTGAGCGCCACCATTGTAATACTGTACGTGTTTGTAATGGTAACCCTCTTCTCTGAGACTTTGCCTTCAGCTTACCATCAAGCCACGTGAAGTCAAATTGAACCTTCATGTCCGCCGAGGCTGTAAAACTTAATTTAGTTCGTGCCAACGCGAGCTATATGAAGTTTCATATCATAAGAAGGGGCTAAATACTATCTCTTCAAACCGGCCTTACAATCTTCAGTTATCTAGGTATACCCGGTGGTCTACTTACCGGCCACAGCACCTCCCAGTGCAGTACAGCCTGGTCGGGCAGGCCGTTGGCGCCTCGCTCGACCACGGCCAGCGCCGCGACTGCCGCGTCCCACACGCGACGGTACTCGCCGTCCACCTGGATGGCAGCGAAGTCTGCCGCCCGCACGTCGGGGTAGCGACCGTATACTGGGAGTACATACCGGGAAATTAGTTTAACATATAGATAGTCCACACTTACGGAGGTAGGACTTGAAGGTATCTCTCGTCCTAATTGAACAGTCCGATTGGCGAAGTACCTTCGCCTTACAGAATACCTCGACCAATAATAACCTTGTATTCTTTCTGGCGGCAAGTAGGGAAGTCTCTGGATAGGTTTTGTGTTGTCAGTGGGAAGATCGAGGGCTTAACTTGACACCGCTATGTGACACAAATCATTGTACAGGCGCTAGGCGATAAAACACAAACAGTGAGGCGAAGTTTGAGAGTATGGAATTTGTGACATAGATGTGTAATTTTTTTTTTCTCAACGTGACTTTAATACAGTTTAGGACCGAAACGCACTTGCGGCCAGTTAAGCTGGATACAAAAATAAACGTGCGATCTTGCGTTGTGGGCCTTAAATAAATCTAAAAAGGACTCTAATACAAAAAAAATCGTTCATTCGCCATAGATGATAAGTAGGAATCCATAAGTGCATACAGGCTCCCATTAAAAATATCTAATCTATGCTATCATGTGACATAATTAGATAAAACATAATCAATGATAACGGAAAAAAGCAGTTCACAAAATCACAGTTATATCACATTCACATCATCATCAACAACTTTATGATCCAATCCACGAAAAACACATACATACACATAAACTCCCACCTATATCCCCGAAGGGGTAGGCAGAGGTGCTAGCACCCATATTTCGCCAGGTTATGTTTAGGTCCCGATGTAATAGGTGGCGAACCTATTGCCATTAACCGGGCACTTATAAAGCTGCGATAAATACACATATAACTTCGAAAAGTCCTTGGTGTGTGCCATGGTAAAACCTGGGATCGAACCCGAGACCTCGTCTCAGCAGTCCATTACGTCCGTTAAGTCCATTACCCATACCACTAGGCTACCGCGGTTATTAAACCACGAAAAATTTGGTAAGAAAAACCAAGCAGTTGAATGATCTCTCTGCTTTGGTTTCTCCAAGCGTCTACAATACTGGACTGGGACTACGGGGTTCTGTTATTTATGGACTACGGTCTTTTCTACAAATTCTTTATCTGGATAGGAAGGAGCAAGAATCACGCTACTCCTGCAGCTCGTTTCAGCTGGAGTGTGACACGGTGTCACTTTCCACACACACACACAGGCCACGGTAATCACTTTCCATCGGGACAGAATACGGGCGGGTCCTAAACCACTGGACCGATCTTAATAAAATTTGGCACAGAGATAGACTTAGAACTTGAGAAAGGAAACTCGCCTACCTTTTTTGTCGAAAAATGTGGCTAAAGGTGTTCAAGTAAGGGCTGAAAGTTTATGTCGAAGTTCGTGTAAAATTTTCGAACTAAACGTAGTGCGTTTAGATACACAGATCGCACAGGGGTCAAATTCCTATCGCTAACGAGTACGTTACCGATAATGTTGTATCACGCAATCAGAAAATAACAGAACCTTGAAAGCTATCTAATCATGATGAGCAATTACCACTTATGTGTACAAATATGTTTGTGATTCTGCAATGGTATTAGATCACATAGCTTATCGGTTCAAAAAGCTTCAACAACCTTTGCACGAAAGTGTTCCATTATCATGTCACTACAGCGTTAGTCTCGGTTCCATCAAAAGTTCTCTCTCTCCACTCTTTCTCATGTTATAAACTATGATACTCGTAGATACATTTGAGCTAGTCCAACGGTGTAGTATGTCGTGCTTTAGCTAAGCATTTAAAGTCCAAGATATATGGCTCCTACTATACTAAAGGTAGGCGGAGACACCAGCTCAACTATTCTCTGGTTCCTTCACAAAAGAAACATAAGTTCGAAATGTCGTTAACCTACTGCGACACGGCTGTCTAGCGATAGGCGCTAGATAATAATACATTCGTACTGTGTGGAAGGACAAGGTCGAGATTATGATAACGAGTCATTTGTGGAATTTATAATGTGTTACTAGGCGCGGAGTAGAGGGTGATGGGGTTTTGGGACTGTAGGGACTTCAACCGCACCTGCAACCTGGTATACCTTTTCCTACAGTCTTTGTGTTTCCTTTTTCCTACAGTCCCGGGTCCTTTAAGCGGGGCGTGAAAAAGTGAATAAGGCCGTCAAGCTAAGCGCCACCATTGTATTTCTTTAGGTACATGTTTGTAATGGTGGTCCTCTTTCCTGAGACTGCCTTCAGCTCACCATCAGGCGAGGTGATGTCAAATTGACGTGCCGTAAATAAAAAAAAACCTCAACTCATCCAAGATGGCCGCCACCAACAAATAGCGTAGTTTACTAAGCTTACTAGTCCGTCAATATGGGTATTAAATGAAAGGGCTGGACAAGGAGAACAATTTAAAAAGTATAAAATAAAAATGAAATTAAAAATTAAATAAATAATAAAATAATTCATGCGTTGTCGTGTCGGGAGACCTTGGATCGTTTCAAAAACACATAGGAGTGCATCACCAGTTAGAGGTCCCCTGACACGACAACGCATGAATTATTTATTTTTAACATTTTTTAGTTATTTTTCGTGCCGGGGGTTTTTAAATTTTTTACATTCCACAAAACGACTGTCACGTGTCTAGCTAGACCCACAGGTGTACGTATGATTTGAGCTAATTCGGTATGAAAGATAGTAGAGAAATACGATCAATCAAAGCACTAGTTTACTAGTAAGGTAACGTATTATTACCGGTTGTATGTGCGAGATTGGCGACATCGGTTCCGCTACACAATCTGTCAAGTCACATTTCTAATATTTTTTTTAATTCTGTGGATACAACACATACCTTTATAGGCATACAGTCCAAGTCCAGGCTTGTATTCTTTTCTCCAGATTATGACATCCTCTGCCTCCATGTAGGGCACCCATCCTTCAGCTGACTCTGACTTACTTGACTTGTCTGACCCCTGCACAGGCTTGCACCTACAGACACACTGATATCAATGGACAGATAACTGTTGAATCTTTGTACGTTGTTGGTTTGTGTTAGCAATATTACTGTATTTATTTGCGTTAGAAGACTTAAAAATACCGTTTTCGAATTTGTTTAGTAGTAAATTGATAACCGGTAATTCACAATTATTCGGCGAGATGTCGCTGGGGCGCCCATTCGAACTGGACAACTGACGCGGAGACGTGTTTTTGACTTGTGTGGAATTTTTGGACGATTAAAACAATGTGTTATTGGCGATTTTCATTAGTCAGCAAATCGGAAAATACACATAGAGCAAGTGCGGTTCGGGCGCGGGTCTTTTTGCCATCCATTGCTGTTTACATAATAAAGTTTTTTTACTGTGTTCTGTAAACAGCATTGGATGGTAAACCGAACCGCGCCCTACCCTCACTCGCTCTATATGAAAATTATAATAGAGAGAATAACTGGCGAGGTTTTGCGTGGTCAGTAAGAAGACCAAGGGCATAAGTTTACTCTGCTCTGTGGTGGTATGTAACCCTACGATGTCATCTGCGCTGACAGTACAGAAACTCTCTTAACCTTCACCCATTCTCCCCACCAGAACAAGTGTGACCGCCTCTAGTGTCGCAAACTTCCATAGGCTACAGTAACCACTTTCCATCACGTGGGCCATATGCTTATCTGTCACCTTCTTTTATTTATTCCTACATTATTACTATGGTATTAAGATACAAACATACTAACGAGCAGTATCGCACTCCGGGCTGTTTCTTGTCAATGACTAGCCTCATCCCGCAGTTCCTGCAGAACAATGTTTGTCGGGACAGCATTTCCACTGCATCCATGTCCTTAAGCAGTTCCTGGTGATATATCAAATGTTATCATACTTTACATTATGTTGGGTACCATGGAATAATATCTTATCTTTCCACCAACTTGTATTACCTTCTAACCCCTTCAATTAAGCTACATTGGTTGGTCAGGATTCAAACTCGGGGCCTATTGATTGTATGGTCGACTTCCTAAGCACTAACAATATGCCATTCATCAAAGTGTCAATCGATTATGGCCAATTCTTAATGGTGTAGAAAACCTCTCGGTTGTGCAACCAAGATAACCAAAAAAAGACCCTGTTGTTCTTAAGGGCTCATTCAAATCTACCTGTACCTGTGCACTCCTGTATAAGCCCTGTGCAGGCCACTGATTCCACCTGATAGTTTGCATAAGTGGCTACATTGTATTGTTTGGTACCCCTATGTGCTTTTTAAAAATATATATTATTGTATACCTACTTATGTATTTTTTGGTTTAGCAAAGAAAATGGTGTTGTAAATTTGGAACTCTTTGAGGTAGACACAGTGTTGTCATTAATGAATAAATATGAAATAAAACCATCTATTTCATTATCAACAAGTTTTTTTCACCAATGAAAAATCATTCATAAACACTTGCTGGGACTTTTTATTTTCATGATGATATCACTACAATACATATACTGTTTCTATTATTGTTGTGAACAAAATGTAACAATGACAAAAACAAAGAAATTAAAAATAACCACAGTCATGAACTTTCTTTGTCCAGTACCTAATCTTGTTTGTGACAGACATAAAGTCATGACCTTGGCTTCCAATATAACCTATGCCTAATGTAAACAAAAAAATAATGAAGGTAAGTACATACTCTTTGGTACCATTAAAAAAAAATAGTTGTAGATATGCGTATTGATGTTTTAAGTTTAAAATTATAGTATTGTTATTATAAATGAGTGACAATAATAGCTAAGAATTTGTTAAAATTACAACACAAACATTCAAAAACTAAAATTTGTAATTCAAAATAGAGAAACAAATCACCTGTAACTCTGCATCAGTAATACTTTTCTCACAAGAAGACGTCGTATCATCGTTGTCATCCCTTGCCTTATAGGCAGCAGTGGCTGATATAAGAAATGTTCGTTTTGGACGAAGAAATGCATGTCGGAAGCATTGTATCACTTCCCGAACTCCTCGATCTTTACTACACCTCCTAATCACAGTGCTCACAATATTTTTCCGCGTCCAGATACTCCATACACGTAAATCTTTTATGATAATTCTAATTGGAGACATTATAGCCTTCTCACTTTTAGCCACACTGGCCAGTAAACCGTCGATCCAAACCCATTTTTTTAATATATCCCGCGATGTTATTAAATAGCGAATTTGTACCTTGTTATGCAGTGTCGATTTCTGTATAGCAATTTGTTTAAATTTGCTACATAACATCGTGAAAACTATTGCGAAATTATAACCTAACCTAACCCAATTCTCAGTTTGGCATTGGTTTGATCGGCTCGATTTGACAATGTTGACATTGAGATGAAACTTCGGTTTCGGTGTGCCGTGTTGTAGTGTTGTCTCACATTTCTGACTCTTTGAACGAGTGTAGCATGCCAGGAGCTAGTCCAAAGATAATAGGTAGTCTCATTGGGATATTCATATGTATTTTAGTTTTTTCTGTAAAACGTTCACTTTATTAGCTCTGGGTAACACAAAAGGAAAAATGAAAATCTTTGGGAAATATATCATGCCACCCATACGTTAAAAATCCTAACGATAGCAATAGTAAAACGTTACTAAATTGACATAGAAAGGAACACCAATACTCATCAAAACAAGTAAAAAACTTCTAATCCTACGGGATTAGATCCCTGAGGAGATGTTGTTGTATGTGCAATATTGAGCAAGTACAAACTTCAAAGAATAAACTTGGACACATGTTTCGATTTGCTAAAATTGTTCCGCCGTGGGTAAGCGTGGGTTCCCCTCCCTCCTACAAATATATATTTTCCCCTATTCTACATTTTTGAAGTTACGATACGTAAAATCCATCAACCATTGTTAAAATATATACTGGTACATATGTTGGTATCCCTTGATACCTTTTTGGTTGGTACCTTTTGTTTCAAACAGCACTTTCACGAAACCCATTTTATTGAATTCCTAATACGATAAAAACAATTTACCTTGTTCCTCGACTGCTCGAGTAAAGAAAGACTATCACATCCCTATGAAACCATAATTGCTATATCTAAAAATTTCAAGTTGATCACATTAACAGTTGATAAAACAAAATTAAATATTTATGCAATTTATTTAACAACCCAAAATAAGTAAATACAGAAATTTATTAAGGTCGCATTTGGAATTCTTGTAAATTTATTGTTTTAATTTATTTTACGTTTTATTTATGAAAAAGAAACTATTGTATTTTTACACCTAGCAATAACATAGCAATTTTTTTTCTTTCATTTCTCCGACGGACGACGACGAGGCGTTCGTTCGATCGTGTATCAACGTCATCTTTTCTCCCTGTAATGTCGTATTTCTGCGTCCCACATGCTCAGGGGTAACCGAATTAGGAAAAAATCCAAGAATCCTCGAACTAGAAGAAAAGTGCTACATACAGCTCCTTCTAAAGTGAACTATTACAATAGAAAGTGAAGTGTCGTGTCCGTCCGGTTCGATCTGGATTTGAGCAGTTTGAACCGCAACTCGGGCTCCCTTTCCCTCAATCTTTTATTTAGAAGTTTTGTGGTGTTATTTTACTATTAAATAAACATTTTTAATTGTCTGGTGTATTTTGTGGTGTAACATAAGGCAAGAAACGATCTAAAAATGTCTGAAGAATCGTCAGCAGATCGCAATGTCGAAATCTGGAAGATCAAAAAGCTCATCAAGAGCTTGGAAATGGCACGGGGGTGAGTTTTTAACTATTACATTTCTTCCTGCGACCTTTGTTTGGATATTGAGCGCTTCTTAGTATTTTATTGGCCACATGATTGCGCCGATTTGCCAACGAGGCTGCGTCATTGTCGACACATGCGCCTCTCAGGCATGCGCGAGTCATCAAATACATAACCTTGCTGACACGCGAGCAAGAAGAATGCGCTTTGGACAATGCACTTCGTCAATGGTGTGTTTGTGGTGTTTGCATGGTGACTCTGTGCATCAGATGCCATCAAAATACAGAAAGATATAAACCACTGATGGAGTCGCGCGCTTTTCTCGTACTTGTTAGATTCACAAGTTTAGATTTCAAATCAAAATATACAATGACTTAAACATAACCTTTCCCTGGTAATTGCGTAAAAACTTAATGGCCATAGCTGAAATTGATGTGAAAAAGGTATAATTTGTAATATAAAATTCAGAAAAAAGTTTTGTTACAGTTGTGTTGCTATGGTAAAAATTGTATAGCAATCAATATGAGTAATGCATGGCTCAATGCTGTGTAACTTACACTGTCATAGTAAAGCTAACATAAATTACACAACATTAGAAAATAGTAGATTTGAAATATAATTGTTGATTATATGGCATCTAACAATGAAAATACTTACATTACCATTATAAAACACTAGGATTGCATTGCGGTTTCACATTTGAAAATCCTGAACCCATGAAATGGCATAAAAAAGTAGTCTTTACTCAGCAATTATGTAGGTTTCGAACAGCTTGGGAGTCTAGAATACCTGTTTTGTTCGAGGCTCTCAAAACTCAAACAAAACATTTTAACAAACTAGAATGTCACAAAAAAAGACCTAGAAAACAAGGAAATGATTTAATTTTAATATTCAGTAGGTATATTATTATTCATTTATTCATTTATTTATATTTATTTATCATTCATGCTAATATGATACCATCTGTATCTGTAGCTATGAATAAACTCATAGTTGAATTTTTAATAAACGTGAACCAAATCACCATGCACATTTATTACAACTCATCATCATTCTCTGAGCCTATTCCCAACTCAGTTGTGGTCGGCTCTCTAGTCTAACTAAAATGTGGCTGAACTTATAATAGGTAATAATAATGTTTTTAGTGAAGCAACTGCCATCAGACCTCCACAACCAAATCGGCAATATTGAAGTTCTGTAGTTAAGCAACTCAGATTTTTGAGGGCTCCAACTACCTATAATGACTGCCATAGATATTCCTAAGGCAACAGCAACCCAGGGCTTAACATAACATAACTCTTTGAGGCACAACCAGATCAGTGCAAATAGTCATATTCATGCATACAAATATTTGCACTGAGCTTGGATCCAACCTGCAGCAGCAACTGCGTATCAGTCGTATTCACTGCCGACATTCCACAGAGGCTGACGATTCGTTATTTTAATGAATGTGTGGAACCCATGAGGTTCAGTAATGGGTTCAAAATTCCACACCGGTGAAGTTGCACACATCAGTTAGTGAATAATAATTCCTAATGCAACTGAAAAGTAAATAGCAGCAATAAAAAATAACATTGTTTTTAAAACATTTACTAACAAATGCCTGGCATGCTTTTTTTATAATACTTTATTATGAGGAACCTTTACGGTCGTTACACATCGACTTACGAAAGATTTATTAAGCTATTAGTATAAGAATGTGTGGGCGACTCGGACGTCGGAGGTCTCAAAATGACCTCCGTCCCCCATAAGCGCGGGCCTGGGGGTGACGGGTGGAGCCGCCCGTCACCCTAGCAGAAGCAGGCCACGGCGATGGCGCAAAATGCCACCCCATACCCAGGGGCTAGATGGGGACACCATGGTCCCCACATTGGGGGAAGAGGGTCATCTCAACAGAGATGTCCCCGGGTCTGCCGGGGTGCGAGAGATATGTCTTGTATAATCTCACCTTCGGCAATCAAGGACCCATGGACGGCGTGCGTTTTGGTCGGTTCGAGTCCGACATAATTACCTCCATCGGTTTTGGTGGAGGTGGTATCCGTGGGGATATTGCGCACGATAAAAAAAAGTATAAGAATGTGTGGAAAGCAAACAAACAAAGAAATAATCATTGTTCTAATCTTAGACAGCAAGTTGACCGTCTCAATGGCGTGGGGTAGTGAAGGCGGCTGTTATGTAGAGAGGCGCAGACAGGTGGACTGACGACCTGAAAAGAGTGGCTGGGGTAGAATGGACGCAGAAGGTCGGACGAAATGGCACGCATTGGGAGAGACCTATGTCCAACAGTGAACTCGAACTGGAACACCCTGATAAGTAGATACATAGTCACTCAAGTCAAAAGCAAAATATGATCTTGCAAACAAATAATAACACTGGGAATCGAACCCGCGACGACTAACGTAGAAAGCGAACGCCCTCTCGCCACGTCACACAGTTGACATTGTAGGTCATTAACCCCAACCGGTGCTGCAGCGCGCAGGTTGAACCCGTTAAGTCCCGGGGGTCCAATACACGAGTACTATTATTTATTCTGTGACGTAAAGTGGACAACCCCTATGGTGTGGTGGTAGTGAACGCGATTGCTACGCAAGAGTCACGGGTTCGATCCCCGTTCAGTGCAAATATTTGTATGCAAGAATATGGCTATTTGCACTCGTTCGTGTCTCGGAGAGCACGCTAAGCCGACGGTCCCGGTTTCCATACGAACATCTATGGCAGTCGTCTCGTGAAGTTGGAGCACTAAAAAGTTTGGCTAGCCTAACTACAGAACTTCGATATTGCCAGTTTGGTTGTGGAGATCCGATGGCAGTCGCTTCACGGAAAATATCGAATTTCAGTCGCATTTTAGTTAGACTAGAAAGCCGACCCCAACTGAGTTGGGAGTAGGCTCTGAGAACGAATAAATGATAGAGCTAAACTTCAAATCACGTGGTATTTTTTTTTTTTGTTTATGTTAGACATATGAGGTAAGGGACGGACTCTTTGAAATATACTCGAGTACTCGCATTAGCAATACAAGCAACAATTCTACAAAACTGTTTTCGTATGTCGCACCATTAGATAGATAGATTACTCTTTATTGCACCTACACCAAAAAACAAAACAAAAAATAAATACAAGAAAACACCAAGGACAAGTAGTGAGAGTTACAGTTTGTTCTAATGTACAATGGGCGGCCTTATCGCTGGAAGCGATCTCTTCCAGGCAACCTTGGGTTGGACAGCACCATTATCATTAAGTCAGCATATTATGTTTCTTTTATCCTACAGTCTCGGGTCGTGAAAAACAACTGCTAAGTCCGTCAGGGTGGGGAACAAGACCCGTAAAGGGGGCCACCATGTTTTGAACGTCACCTCTGGTTACCATCAGGCGAGGTGCAGTCAATTTGAAAAAGTATAAAAATAAATATAGTTCCCTGATTGATGTGTTGTAAAAAAATAAACTGTCCCCAAAATCGATAGATTGGTCTAACTCACCCCTCGCAGTTTATTGTGACGTCACACGCGATGCGTTGCATCGGAGGGTTGAGTGGGATTAACGGAAGTATAAATCATGGGGTTGTATTGATTTTTAGCACTATGCAAATTGTTTCGACATCCCTTGTCGAAAATTGCGACGTGGATGAGTATTTTATTTGGGAAACGTTTTTGAGATGTAAACAGGTCATAAAAATGTGTAGCGTTGACTTTGATTCTGAGGTGTACTCTTTAACTTTTTTTATACCACTTAGGTGGCAGACAAACTCACGGTCCACCTGATTGAAAGTGTTTATCGTGACATATGGACTTCCACTTTAACCCCAAGTAGCATGATTACAGAAAAATCCTTTGTTTTTCCCGTGGAAATCCCCACGGAGATCGAAATCGAACCGACCAAAACCGCACGGTCATCTTATGCCATCAATGGCCGAGGGTGAGGTAGCCTCTGGCATATCCCTCACGCCCCGGCTGACCCCAGGTCATTGAAGGCCCTCACGGGTGTGAGACTATGGTATCCAAATCTGTCATCGTAAGAGCACGCTTCGCGACGACTCTGCGGCCTGCTCTTGCTGGGGACAAGTGGCTCCACCTCACACAGGCCAGCAGAGGCACAGCGCTCATTGAGGTCGGAGGTCATTCTGTATCCTAATAGAAACACACTGGCGCGAGCTGATTAGTTTTATACAAAATCTATGATTGGCGGATTTGAGTTCTTCAAAACATCCAAAAATGCGTAGGTACTTTGCAAATGTTTTGAGACGTCACTGGGGTCAAAATGTATGCCGGTAATACTGTCTATCTCGGTTATCTTTAGTTTGCAGACAGTTCCAACATCGTTGCTATCACTCGCGAGAGCCTTGACTATGTTTACACGCGGTTGTCATTGCCAACATTATCAATCATAAGCAACATTTTTATCGAAAGCATTAAAAACAGATTACGTCAGATGAAAGGGTCAATGTCAAATGTCAGCAAATGTTTGGTAATGACGCCCCCACCGGGTGTAGGTATAGGTATAGCCACGAGTTGGGAATCCAATCATTCGTCATTTCAACTATAGCACGTCCACTGCTAAACATTGGCCTCCCCCATAGACATTCAATCCGGCCGGTTGGAGGCGGTCTGCATACAATGGGTACCCGCGACTTTGACTATGTTGTCCTTCCACCTCGCAGAAGGCCTTCCCACGCTTCGTTTACCGGTACGCGGTCTCCATTCGAGTCTCAGGAAAGAGGGTTACCATTACGAATAGGTTTAGTGTTATAATGGTGGCGCTCAGCTTGACGGCCTCATCAATTGCTTTTTCACGCGATTCTTAAAGGACCCGGGACTGTAGGAAGAAGGAAATCCGTGCGCTGGTAAGGAATTCCAAGGCTTAATGGTGCGGCAGAGGAAAGACACCGAACCGATTGGTTCTTGATGGAATATTCTGCATCGCATGCGGGTGACATCTAAGCCGTGCACGTGTTGTCCAATGTAGGAAAGGAGAGGATGGGATTAATTGGAAGAGCTTATCAGAACTTTCACCATGGTAAAAGTTGATGATGATGGAGACGGTAAAATACTGCCAGGGAAGTAACATCTCTACGCATCTGCAAATTGCTCAAATTGAGCTCCATGCCCACAGAACGTGTGTTTGGGCAGTGTTTTAAAGATAGCACGAGGTGCAACGGTGGTGGTCGAGCACAAATCTACCAATTGTACATTATAACAAAACAATCTGCGCGCGCCAGGGCGTCGTATTTCTCACGACTTAATGGACTTAATGGTGCTATAGGTGTAACCTTAGCGCGTTGCGGCGATCGATTCAGATAAATCTTACTACTTACTTATTCATCCTCCGAGCGTCTACTTCACTCAGAGCGCCAATTATCCTAATAAAAAGATGTTCAAAATTCATTATAGTTCTCTAAAATCAAATAAAATACCAAAATCATCTCTTTACACAATTGTCAAGAAAGAACATTGATATCGTGATCGTAGTTGACATGAAACGGAGGTAGGACATGACAATATCTACCGTCCCAATTGAGCAGGGCGACTGGGGAAGTACCTCCGCTCTACAGATTACCGCGGCTAAAATAACCTCGTGGTGTGATTCCAGCGGTGAATAGCGTAGCCAGAGCTCACTGGAGAGGTTTTGTGTTGTCGGTGGGAAGACTGACGGGCGATGGCTTATGTTAACACTGCTATGTGATGCTATGAAACCCTGTTTTGTCTTCTGCATTAACAACTCTCTAAGGAACTCTCATAAGCAATTGAAATCCACCGCCTACTCACGTTACATCTGCGTTTGAAACTCATTCTCACTGCTATAAGACCTGGGGTCTACATAAAGTAACGTTCTTTTGGCGAAAAAGTCAGTGGAATCGCTTATTAAAGTATTTTAGTCTTGCAAACATGACTAATGTACGAAAATTCACCCATAAATACACTATACGGTCCAACCAATACCTTCCGAGTCCTTTGGCCTCGCGATTGGATTAATATAATTAATCTACTAATATTATAGTGGTTCAGCTCCACCCGCGTCGATGTCGCATTATCTCGGCCAATGTCCTTTCCTAAGCTCTATAGTCCATCGCTGTACCAAGTTGCATGAAAATCGGTTCAGTGGTTTTAGAGGTGATAGCATAACAAACAGACAAAGTAACTTTTGTATCTATAATATAACTATAAGTATGACATGGTATGTTAACTGGCGTGCTCGCTTGGGTCATTGCGCCCCACATATCCACCAAGAGATGCAAAAAAAAAGGTCATTGCGCAGCTAGAGTTATTTCAATTGCAATCGAGCTTTGTCAAGCCATTTGTCGATCCTCAGTATAAAACAGATTCAATCAACCACTTAGTCTACTACTGGTCATAGACCTCTCTCAATGTACGCCTTTCGCATCCAGATTGTGAAAAACAAAATTAATAAATCATCGTATCTTTCCAGGAACGGCACATCAATGATTTCACTGATCATTCCACCGAAGGATCAAATCTCGCGAGTATCCAAGATGTTGGCCGACGAGTTCGGCACGGCGTCCAACATCAAGTCGCGCGTCAACCGCCTGTCCGTGCTCGGCGCCATCACCTCTGTACAACACAGGCTCAAGCTGTATACGAAAGGTGAGGATATCACGTTCATTTAACGTTTAGACTACCTTCACACTAGCGTTTATCCAACGTAAATCGTTCGATGAATGTATGCTCAGCCCAGACGCTAGTGTGAAGGCAACCTTATCATATTTCTGTGTTGTGACAGCGAAAACAATCACCACGCCATCTCATCATCTCATCCGAAGAGGTGACTAACACTGTGAGAGAAGGAAAACTGGATAAAAAAACCTTGTGCCAAAGCCTGCCAACATTGGCAGAGGCCTATGTCCGGCAGTGGACTATGATAGGCTAGTTGATTATTATATTTGAGGAAAATTACCGTAGTCCAAAGACGTTTTTGTGAAACTCATTCCACTTATTTGTTAGTGAGTGGTGGGTTCTCCTATATATTATCTTGTAATGTATTTCGGCCATATAACGCCTACTTTATCTAACACTGAATTCTTCCCGCAGTACCCCCAAACGGCCTAGTCATCTACTGCGGCACGATAGTCACGGAGGAAGGTAAAGAAAAGAAAGTAAACATCGACTTCGAGCCGTTCAAGCCGATCAACACGTCGCTGTACTTGTGCGACAACAAGTTCCACACGGAGGCGCTGACGGCGCTGCTAGCTGACGACAACAAGTTCGGCTTCATCGTCATGGACGGAAACGGCGCGCTCTTCGGTACGCTGCAGGGGAACACCAGAGAAGTGAGATCTGTTATACACTCAACAGCTACATCATCACATGATCATTCCCTGAACCTTTTTCCCAACTCAGTTGGGGTCGGCTTTCCAGTCTAACTGTGATGCGGCTGAACTTCGATATTTTCCGTGAAGCGACTGCCATCTGACCTCCACAACCAATGGTCTAATGACCAATGGCGATATCGAAGTTCCAAGTTAGGCTGGTTGGACTTTTGAGGGCTCCAACTACCCGTAACGACTGTCATAGATGTTTGTATGGCAACCGGGACCGACGGCTTAACGTGCTTTCCGAGGCACTTATAAACCTGCGATAAATACACACATAACTTCGAAAAGCATCGAAAAGTCATTGGTGTGTGCCATGGTAAACCTGGGATCGAACTCGAGACCTCGTCTCAGCAGTCCATTACCCATACCACTAGGCTACCGCGGCCAGGCAACAGCTACAATACACATTTAAATAGTTTAGTCTTAAAATAACATAATATATGCGACTACAATATGGGGTTCTTCAAGAAGGGCATTAGAAGGTTTCTACAGGGTAGGCAGCACGTGTGTGACGCCTCTGGTGTTGCAAACGTCCATAGGCCACGGTGACCGCTGCCCATCATGTGGGCCGTGTGCTTGTCTGCCACCTAAGTGGTATTAAAAAAAAATAAAATTAAAAAAATATATGGTTGCAAAAGGTTCAAATCTCATAAGATTCAAATTTGGAGACCACATCATTCTCTGAACCTATTCCCATTTCAGTTGAGGTCGGCTTTTTAGTCTAACTAAGATGCGGTTGAATTTCGATATTCTCCGTGAAGCGACTACCATTGAACATATACAACAACCAAGGCGATATCGAAGTTCTGAAGTTAGACTAGTCAGAATTTTAAGGGTTCCAACTAACTGTAACGACTGCTATAGATGTTCGTATGACAACAGGGACCGACGGCTTAACGTGCTCTCCGAGGTAAATCCGAGGCAAATAGCCGTATTCATGCATGCTATTTGCACTGAGCGAGGATCGAACCCGCTCGTTTATTTATTCTCGATCGTATGGCCGACTCTTTAACCACTAAGCTACCGATGCTTTTGTCATAGGCAAGCATGGTAACTATCCCGTTGTCCACTTTATAAAAATAAGTCGGGTTTTCCTTCCTGACGCTATAACTCCAGAACGCAGGAACCGATTTTCACGGTTTTGCATTCGTTGGAAAGGTCTCGGCCTCCGTGAGGTTTATAGCAAAGATAATTCAGGAAAAAGTATCAACAGAAAAGCGGGAAAATCATTTTTCACATGGCGAAACGGAGTTCGCCGGGTTTGCTAGTTTCTTATAAAAACCATTAGAGCAACCTTCAGCTTGATTTTAATTGACCCTTATGATCGTAACATGTACTATGTACTCTGTTTCTGTATTAAGTGCCAGTTTGTTCCTAATTAATTTTGAAATTCTATAAAATAAAAAAAAAACTAATTGTTAAGTAGGTCTAGGATCCAGTTGAAAACCAGCGCCGGGTATTCGTGCCCGGCATCTTGCTGAACTGGCTCCCTTTTTCTTCCTTGTGCAGCATAAATGTGCACCTATTTTTTTTTTTTTTTTTCGACTGTTATTATGTTATTATGTATATTGATGTATTTTTATTATTGTTATTTATTTGATGCTTTATAATATTGTTATCTATTTTACGCATGTTTGTGCTGTAGAAGAGAGGAAAATAAAGTGTGTTTTCTTTCTTTCTTTCTTTCTTACTATATGTATTTACTTCCCTCTCCCGCAGGTTCTCCACAAGTTCACAGTAGATCTCCCCAAGAAGCACGGTCGCGGAGGTCAGTCCGCCCTCCGTTTCG
Source organism: Pelosia muscerda (assembly GCA_963691645.1). Lineage (NCBI taxonomy): Eukaryota > Metazoa > Arthropoda > Insecta > Lepidoptera > Erebidae > Pelosia > Pelosia muscerda. The sequence goes on along the minus strand of OY829124.1, from coordinate 9,803,242 downwards.
CTCGCCTCCGCATGGAGAAGAGACACAACTACGTGCGGAAGGTGGCGGAGGTGGCCACGCAGCTGTTCATCAGCGCGGACAGGCCCAACGTGGCGGGGCTCATCTTGGCCGGCTCTGCTGACTTCAAGACTGAGCTGTCGCAGTCCGACATGTTTGACCCGGTGAGTGGACAGTCGCCCCTTATTACGAGGGTCGTACATTTCTTTCACTAACGACGACTTTCACGAATGACGACCTCCGTGGCGTGGCGGTAGTGAACGCGACTGCTACGCAGGAGGCGCGGTTCCGATTCCCGCTCAGTGTAAATATTTGTGTGCTTGAATATGAATATTTGCATTGGTCTGGGTGTTTATAATGTATTATATGTATGTATTTACAAAAAAAAATTATGTATGTTTATCCGCATTCTAGAACCCATAACACAAGCTAGTTAAACTATGCTTAACATGGGTCTAGGTGACGTTGTGTACATTGTCCTAGAATATTTATTTATTTATTTATTATTTATTAAATAATTTAATTTCAAAATAATTAAAAAAAAAAAACTAACCATACAATGATTAGTGAAAGAAATGTGTTCGTTTGTGGGAAATGGCATGATTATATGTATGTATACTGAAGTTCCATCAATTTGACTTTAAGATTATTGTGAATTTGACATTAAATTATGAAATGTGTAATATTTGTTGGTGTTTGAATACATTTTAAATTCATTACAATTCAAACATACCTACTTACATATATTTGAAGAATTGTATTTTGATTATGGTGATCTGCTTGTTGTTAATATTCGATTTGAATTTAAACTGTTGTGGTCTGCTATTGAATGAATAATCATCATCATCATTTCAGCCATAGGACATCCACTGTTGAACATAGGCCTAATAGTTTGTATGCATGTTTTCTATTACCAGGCCAATATGTATTATTGGAAATACTGTAATTAATTTGTGTAATTAAGGAAAGTATCGCGGTAGCCTAGTGGTATGGGTAATGGACTGCTGCAATGAGGTCTCGGGTTCGATCCCAGGTTTTACCATGGCACACACCAAAGACTCGATACTTTTCGAAGTTATGTGTGTATTTATCGCAGGTTCATAAGTGCCCGGTTAATGGCAATAGGCTCGCCACCTATTACATTGGGACCTAAACATAAACTGGCGAAATGCGGGTGCTAGCACCTCTGCCTATCCCTTCGGGGATACAGGCATGAGTTTATAAAAAAAAATAAAAAAATTAAGGAAAGTACTGTAATTAAACTGAGGCGAAGTCAGAGCTCGCAGCTAATATTAGTAAGATTGATAATATTAGTAATTATCATTCCTATAACTTCAGCGTCTCCAAGCCAAGATCATCAAGCTAGTGGACGTGTCGTACGGCGGCGAGAACGGCTTCAACCAGGCCATCGAGCTCGCGGCCGAGTCGCTGCAAAACGTGAAGTTCATCCAGGAAAAGAAACTCATCGGCAGGTACTTCGACGAGATCTCACAGGTAATTTAATTTAAAAGTATTTTCTCTTCCTCTGTGGCGTGGTGGTAGTGAACGCGGATGTTACGCAGGAGGTGCGGGTTCGATCCCCGCTCAGTGCAATATTTGTATGTACGAATGTGAATATTTGCATTGGTCTGATCGTGCTTTGGAGTGCACGTTTTGCCTTCGGTCCCGGTTGTCATAAGAACATCTATGGCAGTAGTTAGAGGAGAAATAGTTGAAATGGCCGACACAAGGGTTGATCACCCGTTCGGGCAACGGCGTCCCGCACTAGAGGTAGTAGTAGATTGCAAAAAGTGTTGTCAGTGGGAAGATTTAGGGCTTAAGTTGTCCCTCCAGCAACTAAAGACCCAAAGACGGCGTGTGTTTTAGTCGGTTCGAGGCCGACATACTACCGGAGCCCGTCCGACATACTCCTGTGGGGATTTCTCGCACGATAAAAAAACAAAACTGCTTATTTAAGTTGTCACCATTATGGGTGGTATGAAACTTTGTCTTCCACGCTGACAGCACAGAAATTCTCTTAACCTTTCATCCTTTGAAGTCAAAGACAGCGCGCTATACTTCGTGATGTGGTCAACACTAACCAGTCCGTTGTTGTTCTTAGGACACGGGCAAGTATTGCTTCGGCGTGGACGACACGCTGCGGGCGCTCGAGCTCGGCGCCGTCGAGACACTCATCTGTTGGGAGAACCTTGATATTCAGAGGTATAGCATATAGTCTAATAAGGTATAAGGGGAACGCTCCCGAAGCCGAAGGGCCCTTGTAGTACTCATGGTACACAACATATTAGCACTAAAAAAAAAAGAAATCGAAAAAAAAAATTGGTTTGCCGTATTTTTTTTTCAAGCTTCGGGAGCTTTCCCCTGCACCCTGTATAAGTACTAAAGTCACCGACATAGCTCGGATAAGCTGAAGTAGCAGTGGGCTTGCCACACCTGTCGAAAGAACGATGGCCGTTGGACCAAACGGGTCCTAGAGTAGAGACCGCGAGTAGGAACCTAAGCACTGGTGCACTGGATACGGAGGTCAGAGGGTCGGGAGCAATGGTGTGTGTAAGGAGAGGCGTATATCACAACAAAGGAATGCAATAGGCTAATTAATCGATTGATACGTGGTACGTTGCGCACGCGCACCGCCGTGAGCGCGGGCCTGGGGGTGACGGGTGGAGCCGCCGGTCACCCTAGCAGAAGCAGGCCACGGCGATGGCGCAAAGTGCCACACCATACCCAGGGGCTAGATGGGGACGCCATGATAACGTACATTATGGGAAGAAGGTCATCTCAAAAGAGATGTCCCTGAGTCTGCCGGTGTGCGGGAGATATGTCTTGTATAATCTCACCTCCGGCAATCAAGGACCCATGGACAGCGTGCGTTTTGGTCGGTTCGAGTCCGACATAATCACCTCCATCGGTTTTGGTGGAGGTGGTATCCGTGGGGATTTTGCGCACGATAAAAAATAGGGGTGAATGTAGTTTTCCGATTGTAAAAGAATTTTAGAAATCGGCACAGTAGTTTTTGATTTTATTCATTACAAACAAACACACACAAACAAAAATACAAATTTTATAGATGAAACAAATACAAATATTTGCAGATACGTCCTGAAGTCGCACGCCACGAACCAGGAGACCATCCTGCACCTCACGCCCGAGCAAGAGAAGGACAAGTCACATTTCACAGACAAAGAGGTAACGCGCTTATTATTGATATGACCATCACAGCTCTACATCCGACGGTACCCGCTGGACCACAATAGGTCCCGCCTCCTGTTATGTGGGACCGAGAATCAAAGTTGTTACACGACATGTCAAAGAAGAATCAAAGAATCAATTTCATTTATTCAGTTTAGGCACATAAAGAGCACTTATGAATGTCAAAGTTTTAAGTTAGTTAGTTTTTTTTTTTTTCAAAGAAATAAACAAACATGGTAAATATCCCGATGAATTTAATAGTGAATGTGTAAATGACCATGTCAATCTAAAATCATACAATATTATAATTTTTTTGTTTTTTTTTTATACTATCACGCCTATATCCCCGAAGGGGTAGGCAGAGGTGCAAGCACCCACATTTCGCCAGTGTATATTTAGGTCCCAATGTAATAGGTGGCGAGCCTATAGCCATCAACCAGGCACTTATAAACCTGCGATAAATACACACATAACTTCGAAAAGCATCGCAGTCATTGGTGTGTGCCATGGTAAACCTGGGATCGAACCCGAGACCTCGTCTCAGCAGTCCACCACCCATACCACTAGGCTACTATAACTATAATAAATAAAATACTTAGTAAATAAATCATGTGGGTGTTAATAAACCTGTGTGTTCCCCTTCGGGCATTGACAGGTGTGAGTCTAATATATGTATGTTTCATAGCAGAGTTAGTTTAGACGTCGGGAAGCGCTCCTGGCCAGGTGCAATCACTGTTTAGTAAGGCTACCTACCTGTGATCTCCATTTCGATCGGTGACCGCTTAGTGGCATTTCATCTGAGCGCTTCTTTGCATAGGATGGCACGTTAAGTCTTTCCTATCAATAGTCGTTAGTTCAAGACAAGCGACCTAAACAATTCTACAGTTTAAAGTCCTACCAGTGGTTGGTCAATAAAAAATAATATTACTAGCGTAAATAGACCCACAGACTCTGACACAGACTGAATTCAATGGCAGTGACCTGTTAATTTTTGTGTAGAAACATTAACGTTCGCTGCAATGTCTATTTCTGCCTGTAAGTTGATAACGGTTTATAAAAAAAAGTTTCCATTTTTCACGCGTAGGTTTTGTGTAAAGATACCTATATCACTCGCATACTTGGTTAACTTGGCAACTAACCACAACTGGTTAGTAAGTCAGGCGGCAGTCGCTCCCTCAACCCTCACCGAATGCCCTCCTATTCCAGAGCGGGGTGGAGCTGGAGCTGGTGGAGTGCCAGCCCCTGCTGGAGTGGCTCGCCAACAACTACAAGTCGTTCGGCGCCACGCTCGAGATCATCACCGACAAGAGCCAGGAAGGCAGCCAGTTCGTGCGCGGCTTCGGCGGCATCGGCGGTACGTACGGCGCTATACTATATATAGTGTACTTGTTAGGTACTCACATAAACGTGGAAACAATCTCAGTAGTAATAGCAGTATAGTCACCGGCAAACACGTATATTATACACATATTGAGAACTCACTTGTACTTTTCCACAGTATTTTTATTTCTTAATAGACCTGACCGGTTTCGCCTTACGGCATCCTCAAAGGTTTACAATGACATATTATGACACATCTATTAAGAAATAAAAATACTGTGGAAAAGTACAAGTGAATTCTCAATATGTGTAACAAAAAAATTCCACCAAGTGCCATCAATCAACAGTATAAATAGACGTATATTATACACAGAAAATCTATTCATTTTACCTGAAGAAAAAGAATTATATAATAATAGATTGTGAATTGTACTCAAAGGTAACATTCATTTAATTTTAAAAAGAATAATATCTACATTTAAATCTAATCGATCGCAAAAAGTCTTTTGGGACGGTTGTGTTGAATTTCATTATACTGAATGTGTTGAATTTCATTATACTGAAATCCCATAATGTTGAATTACAATTATTTGAATCCCAAATTGTCGAATTCTTGTATTGATGAATGTTAAAATGACATTCCTACAATGTTGATGTTCCAAAATGTTGAACTTCTTTACTAAAACCTACTTGTATTGATTGATTAATGCTCTGACTGAACCCGAACCTACAAACTTTCCCTTACAGGAGGAATGCTCTAATCGCTTTGCTTTAAATTGCATTACATATCTACATTTACTTCTACCGGCATCGAATCACAAACTAACATCTTTTAGCTTTATGGTGACAAATTATTGGTACAAGTAAAAGTTATGTTGTTAGTGGGAAGACCGAGAAACCCTTCGTTGTCTTCTGCACTGACAGCACAGAGACTCAACCTTCTCGTTTTCACCAAGATTATAAATCTTTGACATGTATTTGACAAGTTGCAATATGTCGCAAACTTGTTGATAGGTCTTAATCATGGAAAACAAGTGGAAGTGTGATATAGTCGGTGCACGCGTGTTATTGGTATGCGTATTTACGCAACGAAGGATAAATTCGACAATATGAACCCTTTTGTCAGTATACGTCTGAACTTTTTCTTAAATTTTCAAGCTTGTTTGATTCAAAGTATGCAATGTAAGCGCCATAAATACTTTTTATCTATAGCAAAGTAATCACTATTTTGAACAGTTGAAAAAAAGTTGGTGACAATGTAGTTACCATTACCTTAAAAAGGGTTAAGTTTGTTTTTGTTTTGTAGTACGTATGTTTTGAGCTAATATGGCATTGAAAGTAGTAGTAAATTCCAAAGAATTTCACCACTCAAAGCAATTATTTACTAGTAACACATTGTATTACATGATTTGGCGACATCGGTTCCGCTACTAAAACTATCGTGTCGCATTTCCACTAGTTTTTTCTGTTCTGTGGTCTCAATATAGGTATAAAATAATTGTGTAGTATATTCGACCAGTTTTGTATCAGACATTTTACAATTTGTTCCTTGGTGAACACGAGAGGTAACCCGCTACTCCTATTACTAATCACTAACTATATTTTCTCTTACCTGCTGCTTGGACATCGTTGGACCTTTAACTATGGAACAACAGGTATACTCCGCTACAAGGTGGACTTTCAATCGCTTCAGCTCGACGAACCTCTAGACGATGTGGACCTAGACGACTATTAAATGACAGCTAATAGTTTGTTTTAGAACGACAACATATACACGATACAGTAAAAATGTAATCAAACAATACGTAACGAAATGTAAAAAGAGATAGGACACGATGGTATCTCCCTTAGTAATTAAGCAGTCTGACAGGCGAAGTACCTCCGCCCTACAGAATACCGCGGCTAATAATAACCTTGTGTTGTGTTCCCAACAGTGAGTAGCATAGCCAGAGTAACCAGAGGTAGTACTGTGCTGTGTAATAAAATAAAACAACTCGAATGAGGGTAGATCGATATAGATTTTTTTACCTTTTAACGCCAATACTCTTCCTCATTTCCTCCGTGATTATGGTGTTTGCAGCAGCACTCTCAACACCAAATAATTCATATAGTATACTAGCTGTTGCCCCCGGCTCCGCCCGCGTGGATGTCGATTACCGCGTTGTACGACTCTTCTCTCGATTGTCTACTTTCCTCTCTATACTACTTCTCCTTGCTATCATGACAACGGAAATAGTTAGTCATATTAGCGCCAATGTACCATTGGTTGTTGAGGTCAGGTGGCAGTCGCTTCACGGAAAATATCGAAGTTCAGCCGCATCACAGTTAGACTGAAAAGCCGACCCCAACTGAGTTGGGAAAAGGTTCGGAGAGTGATGATTAGCGCCAATGTATAGAAATCTACCGGATCTATTGACATTTATGATTATTGCTCCACTCGCTGATATACAATATCTGGGAGTAACATTGGCTATATATTCCCTCCCGTGATGATGTATAGCCTATGTTACTCTCAGATATTGTAGCTTTTTATCGGTGAAAGAATTATTGAAATCGGTTCAATAGTTTCGGAGCATATTCGTTACAAACCTATGTTCTGGGGAGACTTATGTTCAGTAATGGACGTCCTATGGCTGAGATGATGTAATATCACGGTATTGATCAATTATATTGTATCGTGTATGTGTTGGCGTTAGACTGTTGCTACAACCAAACTTGAAATTGTTAAATATCTCTTTCAATTTGCGGATAACTTATTGATTTATTAAGTTACCCATCCATTTTGACCAATTATATTTTGGTTTACGAATGGAACACGACACTGTTCATGAATCGTCTATGGAACACTAAGTACAAACTAAGGGAATGGTTTCTGTTGGCTTACTAAAACTGGGTCATGTATTTCAACCTTATGTCGTCATTGGGCCTACTGACGCTGCCGAAGAATGATCTGTGAGTGACTGAGTGATGATCACTGTATTGTGGGTATGATGATTGTATGTTACTACTTCGCAGTAATATACCTTGTTATGTACAGTAAGCTTCAGAGAAAAGGACCCCCCCTCCCTTCTTATGATTATTGAAAAAAAGGGGGTTCCATTATGCTTCACTCTCAGTAATGGACCTACTGAGGCTTTCTCTGCACTACCTTTGGTTGACTGGTAGATGATGCCCACGGCATTAAGTCCGCCTATGTAATGTGCATAAAGTTAAATAAATACATAAATAATACTATAACAGTCGGCTTACCGTACTGATCAATGCAAATAGATATATTATGGAAATGGGAATCGAAACCGCGTCCCCTGCGTAGCAGTCGAATATATTACCGCCACGCACAAAGGCTGTTATGACGCACGCGCGCTGACGTCATGAAAAGTAAGAGGAAAAGAGATGGACTTATACACTATATAGCTCTCTCCCTCTCACTCTCTTGACTTTCCCTCGGTTTGTACTCCGTGCTTTGGATAATAATATGATTGGTGTCGTTCACTGCCCTGCGATTCTGAATGAGTTTCTGCAATATTGCTTGCACCAAGAGACTTATAATGGCAATTCGCTCGTGTCTTATATATAATATAGCTTGTAAGTATTTTATTGGACTGGTGGTGTGTACCAGGCCGCGCCTAGACTTGGGACTTTTCCTTTTATTTGTAGGGTAATATAGAAGGCAGGCAAATAACATGAGGGGCAGTTTTTGGGGACTGCCCATTGAAGTGAAAACTATAAGTAACTTAAGAATTCTATCGTTGTGACGTCAGAGTGACGCGTGACGCGTTAGGTGACAATGATGCGAGTTCCGCCCAAAAAGTGCTCACAAAAAGCGCAGGGCGTGAAAAAGCATCTGATGAGGTCGTCAAGTTCAACACTGTACGTGTTTGTAATGGTGACCCTTTTTCCTGAGAGTTTGCCTTCAACTTACCATCAGGCGAGGTGAAGTCAAATAAATTGATGTGTCCAAGAAAACTTAAGTTTTCACTTCGAAAGTAATTGCGTTTTATTCTCCTGTCGCTAACGTTACTGGGAGGCGCTTAAAACTTGTCTTAATAATCTAGGTTCTAGATGAAATCTCTCAGAATCGTAGGGCTCTAGTTAAGTGTGAGGCGTGGATCTCAACAGGGGCATCATTCTGAGTGACATTGACTTCATAACGCAGTTGTAACTTGAGAGAAAAATTAATTACAATTTAACAACATAGAAACGAGACCAACTTTAGTGCATTTGTTTAGGTACTTAAATGAAGGTAAACAATCTTGTGGCAACTATTTACAAAAACACATGTTAAAGAAATAAACTAGACTAACTAACTGACTAACTAGTGGTTCGACACTTTTTTTTAGTCTTCGAAATGAGTTACTAAGTAGTGGTTTATAAACAAAACATATTAAAAAGACACGCTAAGATTGTTTACGATTTTTTACGTACAAATGGACTATAGGTGTGGCTTTTTAATATGTTGTGTTCAAAAACTCAGTATAAAAATACTTTTCTGCTTAGAAACGCATTTTAAATATTAAACACCGGTATTGAACCACTAGTTAGTCAGTTAGTTAGTCTAGTTTATTTGTTTATCATGTGTTTTTAAAAAAAGTTGCCACAAGATTGTTTACCTTTATTTAAGTACCTAAACAAATGGAGTATATATGTGTCCGCTTTTACGAACATGTGTTATGAAACTTTGTCACTCATAATAAGGGGCTTGGCGCCCTATACAAGCAGCAACTTGTTGGTAATCAATTTGTAGAATAGAATGATATGAAACTAGAATATAATGTTCAATATACGGGATTGACACCTATTTTTTATGACAGGCGTAAACTAATGACAATCCTATACATTGATCGATCTATTCTACTCCATTCTACAAGACGGTTGCCTCTTGTATAGGGCCCTTGTCTGGCTAAATCGTAATCGAGTGAATATTTCCACGAATTTGTATTAATTTATGAAATCCTGCAGGGTATATAGAAGGCGCCACTGTTATATATATTTATGGTACTTTTAAGTACGTATAGTATTAACGAATCGAATCTAATTTATAAATCTTAATCAAAAGTTTAAATTATACAAAGCTAAAATTTAGTTCCTGTACAAAAAATATAATCTATCGGGGTTCACCTAGGTGAATCACGGGTACTAGTAAGGTCCTATGTTCCAACTAATGATACGCACAGTCAAGTTATTAAAAAAATACGTAATTTATTAAAGATAATAGAATTTATTTTAACTCTTTTCCAAAAAGTACTATTTTTCTTTACTAATTTATTATTATTGTACTTAAAACTTCACTGCCATTAAATAATTGTTCAGATCTTTTGAATCATATAGGAAAGACTATTTAACTGCATCACTGTATAGTAACGTCATCAGTTGGAGCACGGAAGCCAGAGGAAGGAGCCTAGGTGAAGCCTGGGTCCGAACCAAATCTATCATAATGAGGATCTGAAATAATCGAATATCTAATCAATTAATTTATTACAGTACAACGTTCGTGTACTACGCGACTTATATTGCACATAGCAACCATCTTCTGGGGTCCGCGACCCACGAGCCGACTTCACGCGTATAATGCTATCATGTTTCGAACTGCGGTCCAGAGCGAAAGGAATGGAGCTATATAGTGTGTATATCTATCCTTGTCCCTCTGGACCGTTGCTATGATTTTTCCAAGCGGATACAATATGGCGTTTTCGACCGTCCTTCAGAATATTTCTTCAAGGTCGGCAGCTCTAGTATAACGCCCCTAATGTTGCACACGTCTAAGGCGAGGGTTGTAACCACTATCACATGGGCCGTGTGCTTGTTTACCAGTTAAACGGTATAAAAAACCAATAGCTTATACGCGTCGAGATAGGCGCACAGTTAATGTTGAATAGTCGCGAATGATTAAATATTACACTTTCGCATTCAAAAGGTAAATTATTGTATTTACCATAATATGATTGCGTTAATACCCGGGTTTTGCTAACCATATTAAAATATTTGTCAGTCATAATGGTATGGGATTGCATCTAACACAGTGGCGCCCTCTAACAGTCACATTTGGTACTTAAATATATTGTTTGAGCGGTTTAATGTTATTTATTAAATTGTTTCTCCGATGTTTTGACTACGCTATGTGAGAAGTTTCAATTATAGTTCGATAACTTTTTTGAAATTAAACGTAGCAAAGAAAGTTGTATGCTAGCAGGAACACAGTTTATTTATTGATCTACTACTCTCTTTATTCCTATGAGAGGGAGTTCTCACCACCTTGCTCACTGCAAGGGTACGATGCGAGAGCGCTTGGGCTGCCGCCGCCTCCTTATGCGAGCAAGTAATGCTCGTAAAGGAGACGGCGGACCGGGATCGAACGAGACTCTTGACCCGCACAGTTCGCAATGAGCGGAGGTGACTCAGGCGTCGGAGGTCTCAGAATGATCTCCGTCCTCCATGAGCGTGGGCTTGAGGGTGACGGGTGAAGCCGCCTCTCACCCCAGCAGAAGCAGGCCATGGTGGTACTCCTCATAATCAGCGCTAGATGGGGACACCGTGGTTCCCACACCCGAAAGAGGCTTTCCGGGGTCTTCCGGGGTACGAGGGATATGTTGCTTACTATCTCACCTCTGGCAACTGAAGACTTGAAGGTGGCGTTCGGTTTAGTCTGTTCGAGTCCGACATAACCACTTCATTGACTTCGGTGAGGGTACCACCCTCATGTGCCATCTACGGTGAAGTAGCTTCACCTAAAAAGAAATAAATGTATCTTGTTCATTTACTACCCATTCATCCTTCGATCGATATTCACCCTATTTTTTTACGTTATTTTTATTTTCTGTACTAACATGCTAAAAATGGATATGAGGTAATTGAACCAACTTACTTTCGTGTGATTTTAAAGTTTTTTTTTATTTATGCATGTGTTTGATTGACTGCAATTTTTTTAGATGAATTAATTTGATCATCTGTTTTTAAATCTAATACAGAATCTAGCTAATCAAAATCATAGGCCCTACTGCCATTCTTTAGAAGTAATATTATTTCTATAGTGTGATTTGGACTCGGACTGTTGTCGTCCATCGATATTTGTGTACTGTATCTTTTTCTAACAAACTAAACAAATGTAACCACTTCAGTAAACAATACTCACATGACACATTTTAAACATATAACACTAGTATCGCCACCTATTACATTGGGACCTAAATATAAACTGGCGAAATGTGGGTGCTAGCACCTCTGCCTACTCCTACGGGGATGTAGGCGTGATATTATAAAAAAAAACACTAGTATCCTGTGTATCCTGGCGGACACTGAGGGAACTAATCACACCATGGAAGTAAAGTAAGATTGTGTGGCGTGTGAAGTGGTGGTAGAGCCCCAGATGGTAATCTCACCCATCAACACCATCATTATAACTACACCTCGGAGCCCGGGATACACTAACTTCCATCTTCTTTTTCCATTCAATGGTTCGAGTAAATCTAGCATGTATGGGAGATTTTCAGATTTTTAATTTTTTCGGCTCAATGAGCGCCACCTTTGTGATAGTGTACGTTTTTGTGACCCTCTTGCCTGAGTCTTTGCCTTCAGTTCACCATCAGGCGAGGTGAAGACAAATTGACTTGATTTGAAAAAGAAGGAGTTAGCGGTTCATGGACCCATGGTGTAATACCCGCTAAATGACTTTAAATTACGAGTTTTACTTATTTTTTATTTATGTATGTATTTTTTTTGCAACCTGTAAAGATAGCAAGGAAAGGAAAAATAAATAAATCGCACTTAAAATACTATATTTTCTAGCTACCGATTGTTTAGATTTTTTTATAGAATTATATTAGTAAGTAATCGCACCGTATTTAATTTTAAGACATCGATTTTATCAGATTATTGATTATAATGTAAAATGTTAACTAATGATAGTTTCTCGTCCGCAGGTCTTCTCCGCTACAAGGTGGACTTCCAATCTATGCAGCTGGATGACGAAGAGATCGACAACTTGTATGACATCGACGACTATTAAACGCACGGTCGCAAGAACACCTCGTTATGTCGGCTCTGTCGCACGTCTGTGCACAACCTTAACTCTTATTACACTGTCATAATCATATTGTTATTGCCACGTTGCACGCATTGCTTTTGGTACGAAAAGCCCCGTAATGTATTTTAGGGTCAAAGTTGCACATACTGCTTTTGGTACAAAAAGCCCCGTGGTTTATATTAGGGTCAAAGTTGCACGTACTGCTTTTGGTACAAAAAGCCCCGTGGTTTATATTAGGGTCAAAGTTGCACGTACTGCTTTTGGTACGAAAAGCCCCGCTGTTTTTTTTTGTTGGGTCAAATAAGCCCCGTATTGTAGTTACTTGTAGTTAAATCTATTATCAAGTATGTGTTATCCAATGAACACAAATTTGGGGTCAAATATGCCCCACTATAGTGCCTTAAATTTAGTATCAAGTATTTTTAGGTACAGTACTCACAGATGGGGTCAAATAAGCCACACTGTGGTGCTGTTTAGAAATAAAATTGTTAATTTCAATTGATCTCTTGGACGCCATTTATTGTTTATACAAGTCGAATTGAGCCCTGCGTATCTGAAAATACGGTCTATAATATCTTTCCTACATCTTTCCTATATCTTATACACATCATATCCTACATATTGAATCTCTATTCTCGTTCTTGTTTTCTCTTCAATCTCATTACCCCATGGCGTCTAAAAGATTAATAATATCGACGGTTGAAATACTATAAGCGACAATGACAGTTTATACAAAAATCACACATTGCTCAAGTGTTTATAATGTTGTTAGGGATCATTTTTCTTTGTATATTCCATCCCAATAATATTAAAAATGTTAAGTTTGTGAAAATGTTTGTCATTCAAAGTTTAAGGGCTGAGGGGATCTTGCAAAATTTTTACAGGATAAGTTTACAGTCTGGAATGACTACATCACATCCCGGGAATAGGTTCCCATAGGTTACGGGAAACCGCGGGTATTATTTCTTTCAACCATCGATATATTAAAATTAAAAAGTTTTAAGCATATTATTATTAGTTAGGGTCAAATAAGCCCCGAATTATGACAGTGTAATAAAAATACTTTATAAATGCCGATTCTAGATATGTTGATGTGTTTGTTAGTGAATGAATTATATATAATTGGGAGATATCGGTTGTAATGTGTATAACCAGTGATTCGGGTGTGATTTTTGTAGTAGATAATGTGTGTGTTGCCCGAGAACTGTCGACACGATATGATGGAACCACGAAATGTAAAATCTAGAAGGGAACAACTTCGATTATATTATAAAAAGTGAATACCCAGATGGGATTGAAGCCGCGACCAGTGTCTTACAGGGGGAGTTACCTGTCCGCCATAACTAACTTTGTTTGTGTGGTAACTACAGTTGACGAGCTTTCAAATATGATGTTATGCGAAACAGTAACGTGGTGAAGTTTGTGAACATTACGTTACTCAGTCACGCTCTTAACAGCTGAACGAATAGGGCTGGAATGTACAGGGATAGATTTATGTTTGGGAATAACAAAGGGTACTTTAATGCTACCGGGAATAACGATAACATGATAAATTAATTATATTTTTTTGCATCATTCGTAAAAAGAGAATGCTTCGACGGGACTCGAACCCGCCGTTTTTCTTTTACAGAGGGAATGCTTTGACCGCTGCGTGTGGTAGCATTCGAAATTCTCCTATATCTTGGGGTGATTGTGGGAGCCATCTACCGACAATCATACGAACTATCGATTATAATGAAATGATGTTATAATCATTTTTTTTTAATTCCCCCAATCGATGTAATGGACTTTTTAAGCAATTAGTATGCTAACAGTTTCAAATCTAATGTAGATCACACAACCAGGAGATTTGAAACAGCATATTAATTGCTTAATTTTTTTTGCAATATGATTTTGTCTCGCCTGATGGTAAAGTTTCGAAACTCAGCGTTATGCTTTTCGGTTTTATATTTCGTGGTCGTCCCCTTATGCCCTAAAGTGATCCACAAGTGACATATGATAGGCATACGGTCGCGACAGTTGTCGGATATTAGGTGAATATTAGAAAAATGAAAATAAAATTATGCCTCAGATTTAATTAACATTTTTTCTTCTGTCCCGATTCTGTTTTCTGCTGAGCGGAAAACAGGATTAGTATTTAGACAGAATTTAGTATAATATGATATTAATCAAAGACTGAGAAAGTCACAATTAAAGAATCACTGGTTTTGAAAAGTTAAGGTGTGACCAGACTACGACATAGCGTGCGTTAACACAACCAGGGGCCTGATTCTGCTAATTTATAAGGCGGTTAAAATTCAGTTTCGATTCCATCACATACTCCCGAATGTCGATCAAGAAACAACAAATTAATAAATTAATTATTTTTACGAGTATCTGCTTACTTACATTGAAATTGTGTTCGTTTTTGACATTCATTTTGATGAAATTGACTCATTTATAAATTAGCAGTGTTAGGCTTCAGGTCTATCACGAAACACCCGCAGTTTCTGATTGAAGTTGCAGCCAATTGGAACCGAAAGCAGTATTTGACACTCCGGATCGGCTTGAACCCTACCGGTAAAGAACCGAAGTGACTTCATAATACCCGCATGACTAAATGCTACGTATGTTCGCGTGTCGTGCGGGACCGAAGTTTCGGACGTTTCGTGATAGCCCCCTAAGTTCGCGTTAGTAGTTACCTTTTATGAAATATGAACTGTTGCGCACACGCATTGCGTACTTCCGATTAATCGTATTATAAAATCGATCGTCTCTATTGCAATATTTAAATATACATATTATATTGTTGTCGGTCGACTGCGCAAATCTGTACTATCAAACCGGCTTCAAAAAAGGGAGGTTTTTAGATTAATCTGTTGCAATGCGTATGATCCCATAGGGGTATCTATAGGGCTGCCAAAATTTAACGAAAATGTATTCTCTATCTATATATAATTATTTAATGATATTGTATGTCTGTGCTCGCAAAACTCGAAGTCGTGGCTAATACAAACAGCATATTGTATTGACGCAAACGAAAAATTTCGTCAATACGACAGTTTTGCTTTGATTGTGTCTTATGTCTTGCATAAAGGTACGAGTTCGTAGCCGACCGCATACAGCAGCACTTGACGACGTGACATTTTAACATGTCCTCAATAATACTATAGTTTCTATGTATTTTATGAAATAACTAGCGATAAGCCCGTATTTCATAGGTCCTCACTCTCTCCTATAACATAGGAATACATAGAAACATAGTCGACAGCACGAGTGTGACGCCCTTGGTGTTGCAACGGTCCATAGGCCACGGTAACCATCAATCAGATGGACCGTGTGCTTGTCTGCCGCCTAGGCTTGCTTTGTAATTCCTTACCAGCGCACGTGTTTCCTTCCTACAGTCTCGGGTCCTTCGGGGCGTGAAAAAGCATCTGATGAGGCCGTCAAGCTGAGCGTCACCATTGTAACACGCCTTTGTAATGGTGACCCTCTTTCCTGAGACTTTGCCTACTATTTATCATCAGGCGAGGTGAAGTCTAATTGACGTGTCGTAGATTAAAAAAAGGTGATATAAAAAGGTCACCATGACATTACGCAGCGATACGTCGTCTACTCCTACTGTATGTGGTCGGTTAAGAACTTGTAATTTTAGGGAGTAAATAAGGTCCTGTTAAGATTTGTTATCAGAACGTACAGACATACAAACCGTTATCACATGTAAATATACTTATTTAGTATTGGCAGCTCTCGGTGTAACGCGAACTAAAAGTAAGCCAGCCAAGACATATTGTTTTTTGTTCTCATTATAATATACGACTATATAATATTAGTATATATATTGATTACTATGTACTAGCCAATAACACCTGCACAGGTATTTTAAAACTATTTTATTTGTTATTATATAATAAAGTGGCGGTTGGTGGTCGAAATTTGTTATTTCATTTTATATTTTCCTCGCTACTTAAGATGTGACCCAGCTCATAGAAAGTGGGTAAAGTGGCCTATGGACGTCTGCAACACCAATAGCGTAACAATCGTGCTGTCGAACATGTAGAGAGGCCCCTCCCCTCTCAGTTTCTGTGTCGTCAGTTTAGAAGACAAAGCAGGGTTTCAAACCACATATTTGCATGCTTTGGGGCGGAATCTGGCTGCTCTAATTTTATATATTTTTTGTTAACATCTATTGTACATACCCATTTTCGCAAATAAATACATTTGATTTGATTTGATTTGAAACCATCACATAACAGTGTCACTTTAACCCTTCCCACTGATAACATAAGACCTCTCTAGTGAGCTCTGGTCGCCGGAAACACAACACAAGGTTATTATTAGCTGCGGTATTCGTACGGTATTCCCCAGTTGGATTGTTCAATTACCGACAGAAAATTGCAGGATTTTTTTTGTTTTAATTGAAAATTGCTGGGCGAAATGCATGCGGGCAGAAAATTTATATTCTGCTTCAGTCTACTTTAGCTTAAAAGCCGTTCCCACCGCGCTGGCTAGACGGGTTGGTATACAGGGTTTTATTTCGAGATTTTCTTTCTCACAGTGATATCGTCGGCGTTTTTCGTTAGTCGGCTCTTCCGAGACCCTTCGTATGAGAGAGTGCATCTGAACTGAGGGCCGAAGTAAATTACTCTTAGCAGTTTTATTTTACGTTTAACAAATTTTTGGTTATTATGGTAGTTTTGAGTTTTAATTATTTTCTGAATTAATTGCTTTATGAATCTTATTTAGTTTGACAAGGGTTGAAAATTTGGGCTCTATTTATATATTCCTATGATTTGGGCCCTCGGTTCAGATGCACGCCGGATGAGATGGGGTGGTGAGTATTGTATTCTTTGACTGTCACCACACAGATGAGGAACATCACACGTCACTCATGGCAAAAAACTATTATATATTTAGATTACATTCTATCGCGATTTGTTATTATGTACTTTCAACCCGACGTTTCGGCTATTTTAATTTCGGTTGAATGGCAAATCGTTATTGAATCTGTTAAAAATTAATAATTATTATTTCAATATAAATAACGACTTCGCTAACGAATGTAACATATACTTCAAACTATGTACAACTACCTTTAGTCCTCCGCATGGGTGCTGAAAAGTAGCCAAAACGTCTGGATAAAATGCAAATAATACCAAAAAAACAGCAATAGAATTCGTTAAAAATTGTCTGTATGTCAATGAGAGTGATATTCGTGTAAATAGTTCTGCTATCGCCCGCTTTGGCGCTAGTGTCTGCGCGTTATTTCGCGTCCGTGACTGAGCCTGGCAGTTTTCGCAATATGCACCAACGAAGGCGATTCTCTCGTATTAAACAAGGTTTAAGGAAAACAGTCCCTAAGCCGAAGGACCCTGGTAGTACTCCTGATAAAGAACATATTGGCATTAAAAACTTACGGCAACGCAATTTTTTTATACCGTTTAACTTGCGTTATTCACTCTCCATCGCGTTAGTAAAGCTAAATTTGAACATAAACTCGCAAGATGACGCCACTAGTTTTTTTTTTGAGAAATTTTCGTTTATGTTGCTTTACTGATACGATGAAGAGTAAATAATTATGCGGAAATAAAATTGCCTTGCCGTATTTTTTTCAATATTATGTTGTGTACCACCAGAGTACACCAGAGGCCTTTGGCTTCACCTTACACCCTGTTTGTTACAAGAGAGTCTCCTTCGCTGGTGTGTTTTTCTTTTGGTTGGTGTGCCATTGTTTAAGGCATAACCTTGCGCCCCGACTGGCTCTGGATCATCTCTAGGCAGTCAGTACCAGAGGAGAATGTCGCAAAACAAAAATGGTAACTAGGTACTAATGAAGATGAAAACATACGTGGTCGCGCCGTTGAGACTTGAAGACGGTCTTCACGATTAAGTAATCACAAATGATTACCTCCGCGGTCGGTAATCCCCAATTACTTTTTTTACAACACAAAAACTGTCCGTGAACCAAAAATAGCTAACGTGTGTTTGTTTCGCGCTATTTTTAGACATCACATTCATCTTTTATTGCATTATCTATGAACAAAAAATTCAAATGAGTTCAAAACATTTTATTTTTGTGTCGGTTTTTTACGAACAAAAAGTTTTATTACGAACTGTAATGATAGACCTATTTTTTTAAATTATCCTACGTATGGTCATATTATGTATAGTAGATTGGACTACAGTACGTAAATATGTAAATTTGTCCTGAGTAACTAATAGAATTAACATAAAGCGAAACTCTACGACTTTAGCCCGCTGCCACGTAATTAACTTTTTTCTGTGGTAAGCTAAGTAAGAATTTTGGGAAATTTCTCCTCTAAAGGGGGTTAAAGAATGGGGTGGAAAATGGCCGACATTATAGCAAAGGGCGAGCACACGTTGCTCTGCATACCTTACTCAAATTAGATAAATATATGTAAATTTATTAAATTACGTTATCGTAAAGTGTTTTTATTTAGTTTTAATTGCATCCCACCCAATAAAGATAAATTAGATTAAGTATGTACTTTACAACATACATACTGCGTAATTTTTTTTTTTTAAAGATCACACCTATATCCCCGAAGGGGTAGGCAGAGATGCAAGCACCCACATTTCGCCAGTTTATATTTAGGTCCGAATGTAATAGGTGGCGAGCCTATTGCCATTAACCGGGCACTTATAAACCTGCGATAAATACACACATTACTTCGAAAAGCATCGCAGTCATTGGTGTGTGCCATGGTAAACCTGGCATCGAACCCGAGACCTCGTCTCAGCAGTCCATTACCCATACCACTAGGCTACTGCGGTTTTAAAGTAGGTACATATTATAATTTCTGATTTAGGTTCGGTATGCATTCTCTATTTGTTTCTAACACACATATAGTATCACCACATACCTAGGTATTAGATAGGTACCTAATAGTCTTAACTACTATAGCAGAAAAACCTAATTA
Source organism: Pelosia muscerda (assembly GCA_963691645.1). NCBI lineage: Eukaryota > Metazoa > Arthropoda > Insecta > Lepidoptera > Erebidae > Pelosia > Pelosia muscerda. Next base: position 9,783,796 of record OY829124.1, on the reverse strand, counting down.
AGGTTATTTTTTTCGCACAGAATCGGTTCAGGAAATACCTCTGTCTATTCCAATGGGAAAGGGATTGTATTGCGGCTACAAAATATGTTGGATTCGAATCGACTTAAACCGCACAGTCGTCGACACAGGTAATTCCCGAAGCACCCGTGACCGGATATCACCTGCGTCAGCCGAGACGGAAGGTCCTCGAGATGCCAGATTACCCGACTGCCTAAAAAAAGAGGGTAATGTTTTTGAAAAGCCTACAGGTATTTCAAATAACACTAAACGCTTTTTAAATCTTACACAAAATGAAGGTGATTCAAGTTTCAGCTGTTACACAAGTTCTAAGAATAGATTATTACCAAATCGTACTATAAAATCACTTAGACATTGAACCAATCAGATCTTGAGCAAAAAACACAAAAAAAACAACAAACTCAGCGTCTAACGCAATAACAAATCAAAAATCTTTCCACTCGAGCTCGGCGATCACGGCCGAAAAATGAAAAGGTCGTTCGAGAATAAAAAAATAAATGACGCAACAAGTACCTACCTACTACCTCGTGTTTCGAAAGTTATTTATATTAACGCTTCTTTACACGGTACAGAATATTCCATCAAGAACCAAGCGGTTCGGTGAGTCTTTTCTCTGCCGCACCATTAAGTCCTGGAATTCCTTGCCGGCGCACGTGTTTCCTTCTTCCTACAGTCCCGGGTCCTTTAAGCGGGGCGTGAAAAAGCATCTGATGAGGCCGTCAAGCTGAGCGCCACCATTGTAGCACTGAACGTGTTTGCAATGATGACCCTCTTTCATGAGTCTTTGCCTTCAGCTTAACATCAGGCGAGGTGAAGTCAAATTGACGTGCTCTAAATAAAAAAAAAAATGTTTTAGTGTAAGCAGATTATGTAGTATTTTCGAAATATTATTACTAGTTTATTTAGTTCAACGGCCTCTGTTTCCGGACTTGTATGTCAGACGTAGGTCGCTGGGCGCAGCTGTTTTTTTTAATTGCTATAATTATAATTATGATAGCAGGTCCAGTGGAGGGCGGATGTCGTGAGGGCTGTGACGGCCTAGTAGAATAAAATAAATTTAGTTTTTGATCGCTTTTACCTACTAAATATTTTGCAGCTACCTAATTAAGTAATTTGATGTCTGATTCTTCTAACATTTGTGACAGTTACAATAGGATTGCAATTCCATCACACACTCGAAAGTCTAACAGTCTAACTTGGAACTTTGATATCGCCATTTCATCATTGGACCAATATGGTTCTGGAGGTTAGATGGCAGTCGCTTCACGCAAAATATCGAAGTTCAGCCGCATCACAGTTAGACTGGAAAGTCGACCCCAACTGAGTTGGGAAAAGGTTCAAAGAATGATGACTCGAAACAGAATGTCTACTCTCAGAAATGACAAAAAGGGTATTTTCATAAGTACGGTCACATGCAATAATATGTATACAATGTATGATTTTAGATTGACATGGTCATTTACAAATCGATGGGGATATTATCGATTTAATAGTGAATATGTATACACTTTGGAACCTTGTCACAATAATAAATGACAAGACAACATTATGATATGAAACGGTAAAATTCGACAAGTTTATTGTGAAAAAGGTCTAAAACGTATAAATATTATTGCAGGTGACTGTACCTACTTCATGTTTTCAATATAAAGTTATCGTTACAGGAACAAAGTGTGCAAGTTAAATTCGCATCTGTACACAAAACCTAGGCGTGAGAAAGTGACAGAGCATGGATGAAACTATTTTTTATGAACCAAGTTTATAGTTTTGATAGAAATATACAATGACGTTAATGTTTTTATTTATTTATTTATTAAAACTTTTTGCACAAATACATAATAAATGTACAAAGGTGGACTTAATGCCATTGGCATTTTCTACCAGTCAACCTTAGGGTGATGCAGAGATTTGTCAAGGTAGGTGCTTGAAGTATTGTGGTGAGAAATCGACCAGTATAGTATGTTCTATACTAATTTTTTTTTTAATAATTTAATTTTTAGAAAGAATATTAGTAACCGAAGTTACTAATATTCCCTTTAACCCCTCTAGCTAAGCTCAATGGCTTGTGTTAGGAGTGGGTTCACGTCGGTAGTGTAATGGCCAGGATTCGAACCCGGGACCTCTCGATCGTAAGGTTGACTCCTTAACCACTAAGCTACCGCTGGTTTCAAACTGTCACAAGTCACTGCCACTGACATTTTAAACTCGGTAACGCGGTAGTGAAAGATTCTGTGGCTCTATTTGTCCGTGCTATTTACGCTATTCATATTAATGTCTATGGTTTTCAAGGATTTTATTTGAAAAATCAAACATAACAAAAAACATAAACTCACGCCTATATCCCCGAAGGGGTAGGCATAGGTGCTAGCACCCACATTTCGCCAGTTTATGTTTAGGTCCCATTAAATGACAATAGAAACAAGGAAAATAAATAATAAACCTACCCTCTTTCACAGATTAATAAATCCACTTTGACATTTCGGAGAGTATTCATAAGACATTGTTTGTGTACGAGTTGGTTTAGTGCAATGATTGCATTCACAATATTTGCAATTTTATTTTAACTATCATAAAAATAATAATAAATAATGTGCTTGTGGACAGAACAATGCGAATCCATCTGTGATCATCTTTTTGACTTCATATATTTTGATCCAGTAAGTACTTAACTAGTTATGTAGTACATAGTATATATCATAGAAGTTTTTATAATAAATTGCATTACCTATACAATAATTTTCCGTTTCACGATTTTAATTATGTAAGAAATAATAGCTGATATTTAAAACTTAAGTAAGTACCTAATCTTATTTTTTTACTTCAAATTACATTAAGAATCCTATAACTGTAGTCCATTTGTTTAGGTACTTAAATAATAAATAATTTTAGAGTTTATTTTTAATATATTTTATTTAAAAACTCAGTATAAAAATATTTTTAGCTTAAGAACACATTTTAAAAACTAAAAACCGGTGTCAAATAACTACTAGTTAGGTAGTCAGTTAGTTAGCCTAGTTTATTTATATAACTTGTGTTTATAAAAAAGTTACCACACGTTTTTTATATTCATTTGAGTACCTAATTAATGGAGTATATTATATATAGTATCTACATATTTATAACGTTTTTATTTTGAGATTATTATTTTTCAACATTTGTCGTTCATTTGTTATTTGACCGGTCGTATATTCTTTGATATCACAGCTGTTCTTGTGGCCATGGGGAAAACCAAAATAGTGCGCTATTTTGAAAAGCTTAGCGGTGTAGTGCATCCATTGTTGTCATCTCGATAGATTCCCATTCAGTGCAAATATTTGTGTGCTAAATGTGTCTACGCGATTCTAAAACACCACAATCGCTGGCGCTACTTCCCATTATACTCTGTCTAATTTAGGATGATAATTTTGACAGTTCACGTCTATGAAGTAACGTATTTTTATAAACAAATTAAGACCTCTAAAATTATCGTAATTCATAGACAATTTTTTTTTTTAAGGGATTTTATGACATGGTAACTAGGACCTTTATGTCAAGTCTTATTTTATTTTATAACACTTTATTCACTTATATAGTTGGAACGATTGTTAATGATGATGGATGACGATGACGGATGATAGTTGCCCCAGTATAGCGGTGGAGACTTTACTAGAAGCTTTTTTAAGGGAGATTTTGACACCAACACGAAAAATCACAATTCACTACAATATTCCACTTTCCTACACTTGTGCGGTTTGTCTAAGCTGTTATGTTTAAAACTCCACCATTTTTACACATAATAACTCGAATTTACACCAAATATAGAAAATGCAACACGAGAGCGTTATGACACTTTTCGCGTTCCCGCCAAAACTCCATTCATAGACAAGTACCGCCCACTTATCGTAGAGTAGTGCCTTGCAAGAATACAGCATAATTGACTGTAGATAATCGAACATAATCTATTAATTTATGAAAATAATTTTAGGTTTAAGTACTTATCTACTACAATTTTGGTAATATAATTAACTAGATATAATATAGAACATAAATATTGTACTATAAATAGCAGTAACTGTAGCAATTATCATAATAATATAATGTAATGCCGCGCCGCTCTAATGAGGTGTCACCTTAAGTAAACAAATATTTATAAAATTATAATACCCTAGTACATATTATTTATAAGAAATGAATGTTTTACTATTTATGTAACATCGATACCATATTCTACGGGAACGATAGTCGAATATCGAATAGATTCATTTACGATTGTACTGTATGGGGTACCCTACTTAGACCTGTCAAAATTATCATCCTATAGGTACTTATTTGACAAAGTATAACAACATAAAACCTCTTCAATGAGCTCTGGCTAACCCTACCCAATCACTGCCAGAAACACATCACAAGATTATTATGCGGAGGTTTTTTTTTTATACCACTTAGGTGGCAGACAAGCACACGGCCCACCTGATGGGAAGCGGTCACCTTGGCCTATGGACGTTTGCAACACCAGAGGCGTCACACACGTGCTACCTACCCTGTAGAAACCTTCTAATGCCCTTCTTGAAGAACCCCATATTGTAGTCGCTTGGGAAAACCACGGCAAGGAGCTCATTCCACAGCATGAGCGTGCGCGGGATGAAACTCCTCTTTTCAGTAAGACGGACTGCCTTCTAATCTCCACAATCGATTGGCGATATGGAAGTACTGTAGTTAGACTAGTTGCACGTTTAAGGCTCCAGCTGATCGGAACGACTGAAATGTTCTTATGACAACCGGGACCGACGATGTCGGAATAACGTGCTATCCGAATTTTATTCCCCTAAGGCTGTCTGGAGTCTGGATATTGTCGTCGCGAAATAGCGAACAAGAAGTTCGTTTATATAAAAGGTAGCCTCTTTGCTTACGATTTCGACAAGCAAAGTCATAACAACAATTATTGTCGAGACAGCCGGCCAAAACCAGCATTATCAAACCACTGAAATTACAAAACTGCCATTAAATTTAGGCTTTATACAAATCGGCTTAAAGTTCCAAAGTGAAATACAGTTCATTACTAATTTTCTTCAATCTAAAGGATATCATTTAATTATACAGGGTGGAATTTTGCAATGCCACCTGAAGGGGAAGTACTCTTAATACTGTAGATAGAAAATTTCACTCAAAGGAAACATTCCTTCATTTTTTAAAAGAAACCAAACTGCATTCAATGATTTTATAACGATCGATGCAATAAAAGTACAGAGTGCAACTTTTACAGATTTTAGTCGGTTCGATTACCAGGTGCGGCAAGCGAATTTTTCAAAATCATTGAATGCAGTTTTGTTTCTTTTCAAAAATAAAGGAATGTTTCCTTTGAGTAAAACCTTCTATCTACAGTATTAAGAGTACTTCCCCTTCAGGTGGCATTATAAAATTCCACCCTGTAGACTTCAACGGTGTAGCTTTAAAGTTGAAAATTTAATGTAATTTTTTGCAATCTCAATGGTTTGACTTGAAGTACAGATCTATCACTAATTCTAATCACAGAATAAAATATACGTTCCGCTATGTGCCTGCCATGCAATATCCGCAACTGAAATACAATATTAAGGTTAATAAACCATAAAATTATGTTCAAGATAAAGTTTGTCAAAGCCGCGACGTGCGGTTACGTCAAATCAAACAAAAAGTTGGCCCTGAACCGAGAACACTCGTCACTAGAATGAACATAAAAATTCCGCTTTCCAAATCAAAGTATTACATCACCTTAACTAAGATATCTATGTTTTTCAAAAGATTTACTCAAAGATTTATTTCATTTAGTTCTTGAAGCAGTTATAAATACAACCTTCGGAGAATACGTTAAAACACAGTCCCGTCGATAAATTAATCTATAGAGGAACATGCGAGTGTATCTTTACACAAAACTTAGGCGCGAAAAAGTGACAGAGTATACGAACCGTGAAATGTTTTTTTTTTATAAACCAAGTTGATAACTTTGACAGAAATACTGTGACGTCAATAGACTAAAGTCACAAGTCATTACCATTGACATTTTAAATTCGGTGACACGGTAATAAAGAAGTCTATGAGTCTTTTTACGCCAGTAATGATAACTATGGTCTCAACTTAAATTAGAGCAGTCTTATGGGAAATATGACAGTATGAATCACGGACCCTGGTGTGCGAAGCATCCATGCTGAGATGATGGCCCATTTAAGTGCGCACGATATGTATTGAATGAATTAATTTTTTTATATGTTAGTATTTTAAATACCACATGACGTTTCTTTTACATTAAAATGTCGCAACGCTCTGCCACTGACATTTCAAATTCGGTAACGCGATATTAAAGGATCTATGGGTCTACTTCGCTATAAAAACGCTTTTATAGTAATATTAATTATCTCTATGATTCCTGTCTATCAGCAGCTATTTCATGTAGCTATAATAGTAGCTAAGAATGTCATTACAAGGTGTCTACAGGGTAGACAGCACGAATGTGATGCCCGCGGTGTTGCAAACGCCCATAGGCCAAGGTGACTTTCTATCAGGTGGGCAGTGTGCGTGTGAACAGCTCTATCAGTGGATCGATTAGGTCAGAAAGTAGTTGCTACCAATATTGTCGAAAAAAAAACCAAGGCAAGTCAGAGAATATTTATTTATTTAATGCCTGCTGAGGTTAGTCAAGTAATTAGTCAACATTGCCATCTTTACAGTTGTCCCTCTTGCCAACATGTTGGCCGACGAGTTCGGCACGGCGTCCAACATCAAGTCGCGCGTCAACCGCCTGTCCGTGCTCGGCGCCATCACCTCTGTACAACACAGGCTCAAGCTGTATACGAAAGGTGAGGATATCACGTTCATTTAACATTTAGACTGCCTTCACACTGGCGTTTATTCAACGTAAATCGTTCGATGAACGTGTGCGCAGCGCAGACGCTAGTGTAAAGGCAACCTTATCATATTTCTGTGTGATGACGGCGAAAGCAATCACCACGCCATCTCGACCGAAGAGGCAATAACTAACGGAAAATACGCAGACGATATTAAGGAAAACTGAATAAAACCCTGTAGGTACCAACCCGTCTGGGCAGCGTGGAAACAGTAGACCAAAAGCCTCCCAACATTGGGAGATGTATAGACATAGGTCTAGCAGTGGATTATAATAGACTAATTTATTGCTAATTATTGATGGCGTCCACCCCTTATATCAATAGCCATAGGTAGTCTCCAGCAGTAGTATGCCAACTATTTTAAGGGTCCCGAAACCGAAGAAAAACAGAATCTTTCCAATCAAAACAGAATCATTGTTCATCCATCTCTCAGTCTGTCTCACCTGGCAGAATAAACGTCGTAGGCAAGCATATGATTGGCGCCCCCCTTTTATGCTGAACTCCCTCCGAGGGCCGACACAAGGCTAGCTTCTTCTTTTACTAATTATGCCCTCACGCCCCTTTGTACTTCCGCGCCGCTAGGCACCTACTTTGCCTTCAGGATAATCCACCACAGCTCATCTGTCTGTCAAGACCTTTTTCTCAGGAATGTCTACATGCAAAGTGCGCCACATGGCCTGGTCGGAGGATCCTCCCTTTGTGTTGGAGGGACATCACATCCCGTTCCTCCAAAGGCTAAACGGATACACCGAACCTACACCTGAAGGTGGTCATCTCGGAAGAGAGGGCCCCTGGTCTGCCGGGGTGTGAGGAATATGTTCGCTACTGAACTCCGGCAACTAAAGACCCAAAGATGTGCGTTTTAGTCGGTTCGCGTCCGGCCTTTCTCACCGGCTCCGGTAGGATTGGTATCCGTGGGGAATTTGGGCACCGGAAGAAAAGCTATGTTTAAAGGCATCAAGTTGAAATTTAGGTTTGGGATGCCTAGATGCTGTGAAAAAATTAATCTTTTAAGTTAATGCCGTCAAAGCATACAACCGTTTGCCGGATATCCACTAATATCAATTTGTCAGTTTTAAAATTGTAGGCCTAAGAAAGAATTCCCATCTCCTTTGCGCTCGGAGTGATGACCGGTTTACATGTACTTAAAAACTATGTTAAGTAGGTACTTAATTTACATACTTTAGCTATTTTATAACTAGAATTTTATTACTTTATAGCCTCACCATCATCATATGTTAGTCCCGGTCGCGGAGGAAATAGATATTGAGGTGACGTCAGGTCTCTACACAAAAAGTCACAAGTCACTGTCACTGACAATTTTAAATTCGGTAACGCGGTAATCAAAGAGTTACTTAACATTAACATTCTATTCTATTCCACAAAACGACGGGCAAAGGATAGCCGAGGCTTGAAAATTGGGTCATGAGTTTCATTGCCTAGCTGTTTGCTGCAAATTGCGAAGTTTCAATGAGAATCATGCATAAATTAAATAATTAATAATAACAAATAATAAATATTGTAAGACAATCTACACAACGTCACCTAGACCCATGGTAAGCATAGCTTAACTAGCTTGTGTTACGGGTTCTAGAATGTGGATGAACATACTTAAGTACATTTTTTTTTGTAAATACATACATATTATACATAGAAACACCCAGACCAATGCATATATTCATATTCATGCACACACATATTTGCACAGTGCGGTAATCGAACCCGCTGCGTAGCAGTCGCGTTCACTACCGCCACGCCACGGAGGCCGTCAATATAATTTTACGGTAATTTACAAAATGGACACATGGTGACTCATTTGAAGTGTTATTTACCTATACATGTTATACATATTACTCAACTGAGATGGTTAAAGTACTACAAGAAAAATAACTACCTATCGCAAAAAGGGTACCTATATCTATTTATTATCCCCGAAGAAATCCACCGAAATCTATTGTATAGATTAAATAAAAAGGTAATAATTTAAGAACCTTAACGACTCAAGTTTCAGTACAAAAATCAAAATGGGCGCCAAAAACAACCACAGAGTAAAAATACAATCGCTTAACGAACTGAGTCTTGGAACAAACGAACCGGTTTTTTATCAATAAATAGTTTTTATTCGATTTTTTTCAAGTTGCTAAGTATTTTATACCGTTCTGATGACGTAAGAGAGCCAAAATTAGAAAGCACCAATGTTCGATTGGTGCTATTTTTAGATCGCGGGCCATTACATATAATATTTGTGATACCAAAACAGGATTGTAAATGATTTTGGATTTGTTTTTTTTTTTAATAAAAATGTTCGGTTTTTTATTGGCAATGATTGTGTCAAGTCGTTGTTTGCGTTTTTTTTATCGCGTTTTTTTTAATAATATTAAAAGAGTTGCGTAGGTGACTTGTTTTCTAGAATTATCGCTGGTATGTGGGCCTGTGAACTAGGTCTAGAGGCCTGTTGTATTATTCAATAAATTTATAGCTGCTTTGTATCTCTACACTAATACCTACTTGTTATAAAGAGTAAAATTTTGTTTTTGTTTGTTTGTTTATAACGAATAGGCTCCTAAACGACTGGACTTCAATATCTAGGCATAACATAGGCTATCATTCATCACGCTACCATCCAAGGGATCTCAATAGATCCGGTAGATTTCTATACATTGGCGCTATCTGTGTAACTGTAGAGTTCAAATTTAAATGGCACTTTTTGTAATCTCAGTTCCTTGACTATGGTTGACAATTAGCATACTTAATCTAGGCCCAGAGCCTATGTCCTTGCCCAGACTCGCCTATGTCCGTGCAGTATAGTGCTTTAAGCGTGAAGGCAGATAGCCAGCCAAGAGTTATACTTTGTAAAATATAGCATGGGTCCTATGACAGATGTCAAAATTTGGTTCATAGGGATGTCCGAAATTCGATGAAAATATCGATACTACCAGCTATTATTGATGCATGTTACATATAATTAGGTTTAATTTAATTGTATGTGTGTATTTAATTGTAATGAGAACGGAATATACGTAGCATACAATGCGTTGGCACTCGTACTGATGAGAATGAGTGGAGTGGATCAGTGGAAGTTCATATCAAACAAGATATCGGCGCGTGTATCTTATGCCTATATCATGCCCAAGAGCTAAACGCGGCGTGTCTTCTTACAAAATCCAAAAACAGGTTCAGGGCGTTGATGGATTGAATGTAGGATTTTATTTACTCAATATTATTTAGGATCAAGTATATTGAAATATAAACATTATTATGATATTAAAATACCTAAGCAATAAGATTAAATTCTAATTATTTTTTTCTTCTATTAATTTCAAATTTTAAATTAAGCTTTATTCAAAATATGGATAGTTCATAATATGTGGTCACGATGATTCATCGCCCATCACTAATTAGCTCTGTATGCCCATAAAGTATGACATTGACAGCTACTACATTCAATAATAGAAAATTCAAGACTTCATGTGCGGGATTTCACTGACAGCTGTCATAGGACCCAAGCTACATTTTACAAAGTATAGTTACATATTTCTAACACTATCGGATTAATTGAAAAGAATCGACGCAGGAGGGTTCTTACTACTGCGCAGAATCCATTAAGAGAGGTTATTCTTCCTCACCAGCGTAACCTCGTAACCAGTTAGGTTTAGCTATCAATAAAATATCAGAGCTTTCCGACGCGTGCGCATCTTGTAATTAGGGTTCCGCACTTAAAAACAAATCCACAAAATATTGTATGCTCTTGTGGCAAAGTATCCCGACAACTCGTTTCCTGCCAGCTTCCTAAGGAGTCTCATCACATGGTGCATAAAAATTAAATGTCAAGTACATTTAATTTGGTTAAGGTTTTTTTATTGGCTGACATTGGACCGCGGTAGCCTAGTGGTATGGGTAATGGACTGCTGAGACGAGGTCTCGGGTTCGATCCCAGGTTTACTATGGCACACACCAATGACTGCGATGCTTTTCGAAGTTATGTGTGTATTTATCGCAGGTTTATAAGTGCCCGGTTAATGGCAATAGGCTCGCCACCTATTACATTGGGACCTAAATATAAAAACTGGCGAAATGTGGGTGCTAGCACCTCTGCCTACCCCTTCGGGGATATAGGCGTGATACTATAAAAAATACATTGGAAAATTTTGACCCATCACCACAATATCATCCATATTCAATAGGTAAAAACCGTAACCTTTAGATGATCACTTGGTTGACTGCGAGCGTGCCTGTCTGTCTACACTTAACACAAGCCATTTATAATACTTAGCTGCAGGAGGATTTAACAGGAGTATTTGTAATTTAGGTTACATATTAAGCAATTAACCTTTTAGGACAGCCTCCGTGGCGTGGCGGTGGTGAACGCGACTGCTACGCACGGGGCGTGGGTTCGATGCGATGGATGAATATGGCTGTTTGCACTGGTCTAATTGTGCCTCGGAGAGCACGTTAAGCCCTCGGTCCCGGTTGCCATACAAACATCTATGGCAGTCGTTACGGGTAGTTGGAGCCCTCAAATAAAAAAAATCTTTTTGTATTTCAAAGCAATCTCAAAAGTCTTCTCAATATATTTTAGTTGGAACACTAGGTACTTACTGACGATTCCTCAAATACCTATTAGTAGTTTCTGACATAAATATTGACGTCGTTACGTCAGAAAATGTATTATAATATAATTGCGCCTTATGTGTTTTGGGTGTCTTTATATCGAATTTTCTAGTTTATATCGAAACATTCCACGCGCGCCAGGGCTTCGTTTTTCTCCCGATGCCGAGAACCATAAACTAAATACTACCTGTATACTAATTTGGAGGACAAGTTTCATATAAATAAGCGACGCACGAAAAATCATCTTGTGAGGCCGTCTTTCATGAGACTTTACCAAGAGTCGAGGTGAAGTCTAATTGACGTGTCCTAGACGAAAAATAAAAATATTTCTTATTTTGTATAGATAGTTATAGTTTTGTAAAAGTTTTTAGAGATAAGTAAAGAGATTTGATCAGTATATTATCTTATGTAGTAGGTAAGTTAAACTACTTTTGAGGGCCACTTGTTATAACTACTTCCTAATCCAATGAAATATTTCATCTATTTAATCTTCATTAGATAAGTAAAATAATTAATAGTACTACAGGTGTTAAGTGAAATATTTGCGTATATTTTTTAACGTGTTACATTAGAATTGCAAATTCTGATCTATGGTCACGCGCCGTTTTCTGCGTTCAATAAATCAGTTTCAACCATGGACAGTAAAAAACAAGAGGAAGTGCGAAGTAGGCGGAGTACTTACGCGTATCATTGCTGTGTTTTTACGCAACTAAGGATAACTTCGACAATATGAACCTTATTGTAATATGAGGTAAAGTATCGATTATCTTTCTCAAAATCATTGATATACAAATGTAGGTAGCTTAATGGTTAAGGAGTCTGCCTTAAGATCGAGAGGTCTCGGGTTCGAATTCTGGCCAGTACACTACCGATGTGAACCCACTCCTAACACAAGCCAGCAGACAGCTTAGATGGAGGGGTTAGAGGGAATATTAGTAATTTCGGTTCTTAATATTCTTTTTAATAAAAAAAACGTCTACACGTCTTCGTGATATCAAGCTTATTTCGATTCAAAATTTGAAGATGAATATTTCGAGTACGAATGATTGATCTAATTTGGCATTAAAGGTAGTATTTAAACACGACCAATCAAAACAATTGTTTACTGGCAATGAAATATTATTAACGGTTGTATGTGCTAGTTTGGCGACATCGTGCGACATCGGTTTCGCTACTGAATCTGTCATGTCACATTTCTGCTATTTTTACTTCTGTGGTTTCAACCGCCATATTTATGTCTCTTAAATTCTAATCTTACTATGTATCTCCTATCTTCGTGTAAAAACTTATTAGTGGGCCCAGTGTTAAAAAAAATAGTGCTATTTGTAGAGTGTAGACATATTATCAAGATGGTTGGAGGAATTCCGCTATTTATTTTTTGTCACATACCTTACCCTCAGAACTTTCTCCCTCCGGTGTAGGCAAAGACAACATTTCTGTCCTTACAAACTCCACGAACTTCCTCTACAGGCATACGGTGCGGAGTATTCCATCAAGAACCAAGTGGTTCTGTGAGTCTTTCCTCTGCCGCACCAGACTTGGAATTCCTTACCGGCGCACGTGTTTCCTTCTTCCTACAGTCCCGGGTCCTTTATTTGGTGCTTGAAAAAGCATCTGATTAGGCCAGTCAAGCTGAGTGCCACCATTGTAACACTGAACGTTGTTTGGTACCCTAATGGTGACCCTCTTTCCTGCCTTTGCCTACAGCCTACAGCAAATTTAAATTGATGAGCCTTAAATTAAAAAAATAGCCTAAGTGTTGACTAGGTAGGTATTTCTGCCTATTTTTCAATAACTAAATACATAAATACATAATTAATTTAGTCAATGTAACTAATTTACTATGTCTTGTGAGGTCGAAAAGGTTATATGTACATATATGAACAAAAATATTTGAAAATCTTCGAGAATAGTCTGCATTCGTAGGCGTTGTTATCTAGTTTCTTTTTTAATTAATAATGATACGCCTATGAGTTTTAGTCTTTGTCGCCTTAGATATAGCGAGACAAAGTAAATTCTTTCAATTTAATGCTCGAAACAGACTGTTAAAACATTAACGAGTGACAGTAACATCATTCACTCGTGACAGATTGAGTCAAACCTTGTTTGAATTAAAATAAAATTTATAATCTGTGGGTATGAAATATTGACTAATTTGAAATGAACGAAAACAACATGACCATTTTTACACGATCTAAGTAAATATTAGGAATTATTTTGGAATAAAAAAATGTAAATGATTGGTATGATTTTACTAAAAACTAAAATGCGTGAATATTATAGCCTCAGCAGACTGAATAGGTACCTCAATTTGGCGGTCCTAGGAGTGGAAGTCCTCTTGCTCGCCGCCTAGTTCACGGGTCATCTTTTTGAGATGACCTCCTTCGCCACTTACCTCCGGTAACCAAAGGTCTCAAGACAATGTGCGTTTTAGTCGGTTTTCGCGCAAGATCAAAAAAAGAAGGCCGAGTGCCTACCTAGTCTGAATTTCATAGGGTTAACATATTTGTGTATTTTTTTTACAGTACTTTAGGGCATTCATATTTAGGGTACTTATGTAGTGCCCAAATGTCATATTCTGTACGCACATTTCTATTTAAAAACAAAAATACTGAAAAGGCATAGGAAGTAAGACAGAAGAATAAAATATTTTAGTTGCGCGAATGGGACTACTCCACAGTAGTGAACGTAAAGGTGGGTCTACGCTAGACGAACCGAGCACGAGCGGAGCACAAGCGGAGCGGTTCTTGGTTTCGTCGTTCGCGGCGTCAAGTGTGGACGTGCAACGAACCTACAACGATCATTGTCCTCGAACGTAGTTTTCCGCAGTGAGCTCGTGGCTCTTGGCGATATTAATAATATTGCAGCAGTCGCTGCTGTTGCCGCGATTATTATATATTTTTATAGTAATCCACAAGTTTTGGGTCCCATATCAATGGATTATTTTGATATAATTCAATTAATTGCACGGAAGCATCTTTGGTCTACGTTTCTATGATTTTCGGCTCGAGCCACCGACGTTTGTCACTAAACACGTCCACGAGCGCACTGCGAGCGCGAAGCAAATTCCTTTGTGTTCGTCAAAAAACCGACACCAGGCGGAACGCAGCTGAGCACGAACGAAATGCTCGCAGCGCGCTCGTTCGAGACTTGTAAGTCGGTCCACACTAAACGAATTGTGTTTGGCTCGTGCTCGGTTCGTCTAGCGCAGACCCATCTTAGAACGGAATTTTGAAATATATTTTTATTAAATAAACTAGCTCCGCGGGTGGTCTCCATTATAAACTTTTTGCAAATATAAATATTGGTTATAAATTATAATATTTATGAATCCAAAAAGTTTTTATTACATTTTTTATGGTGTACGAACGCAATGTAACCCTCGACATCAAATTGTATGAGTATATGTATGATCATCGTGTCATCATCATAATCATCATAATTGTCATCATCATCATTGTATAGTCAGACATTGTTCCCGGTGGCACCCGAGGTCCTTACTTTGGAGCACTTCGTTCATCCTTCTGGGAACGACTGCCTGGTCTTCGATGGTGATGGGCTTGGCAGTATTGAAAAGTTATAAAAATATTTACTGTTAGTCCTTAATCAAACGGTCAAAAAGTCACGCAATTTTTTTCCAGATAAAATCCACAGTTCATTAGTAAAATACTTTAGATACCTATTTACTTAATTTTTAAAATAATTTATACAAAAAAATAAATAACAAATAAATATTCTAGGAAAATTTACAGTCTCAGGTCCTTTAAGCGAGGCATTTGAAAAAGCATCTGATGAGGCCGTCAAGCTGAGCGCCACCATTGTAGCACTG
The DNA here is from genome assembly GCA_963691645.1 of Pelosia muscerda. Lineage (NCBI taxonomy): Eukaryota > Metazoa > Arthropoda > Insecta > Lepidoptera > Erebidae > Pelosia > Pelosia muscerda. The sequence continues at coordinate 9,768,478 of OY829124.1, read as the reverse complement.
TACGTGTTTGCAATGGTGACCCTCTTTCATGAGACTTTGCCTTCAGCTTACCATCAGATCAGGTAAACAAAAATAGACGAGTCTTAGATAAAAAAAAACAATATTTTAATGACTGACATAATGAGAATCGAACCACTATGCAAATAATTCACACCGTTCGTGCCTACAGTCAAACTTTGAAAATATTATGTTAATGTCGAATAAGTATATTGACCATCAATATTTAAATAAACATATTGAGGTCTTGGAATGATATGTTTATGATAATTCGACCATTAACAGGCCTATGACACTATACAAGTTATCTAAACGGTTCCACATAACCTACACAAAGAGGTAAATTTTATCATTTCTGGTCATTCAACATTTTTTTTGTTTAATATTTGGGTATTAAGATTAAGTACTTAGATAAACAACATTTTGGGACCAAGACAAGCAAGAAAATATATTGGGGGAGGGGAACTGACCATTCATCCGCGTTTTAACAGTTCTAAAGATAGATACTCGTAGTAGCAAAATATGCGAAGATGAAAAAAAATTGTTGTAGATATGATTCATATCTAAAATTTTTTTTTATCTCCTCAGGTACGATATCTTTTTACTTACTTTTAGAGGTGCGATTTAGCATTCCTTTTTATGACAATTAGTAATATTTTCTATTGCTATCGTTGGAATTGTTAAACCGTGGGTTATTCTTCCTCCCCTAATACATGTTCTTGTAATGGATTTCCACCATGTAACCACCAAGACAAGCAGTATACCTGCTAATTGATGGACGAAGCTTTGATGCAGGCTTCGTTCACGAATGGGAGGTCAGAAGGCAGTAGCTCCATTAAAAATCGTATAGCTAACCTTTGGAGCTGTCCTACAGATGACATTCATCATCCTCGGTCGCATCCGCACATATCACCTTGAAATTCAGGGTTGCTATCTTCTAATCAAACTGCGTTGCGGCTGAACTTCGATACTTTCCATGAAGGGACTGCCATCTGGCCTCCACAACCTATACATATAGGCGATATCAAGGTACTGCAGTTAGAACGGTTGTTGGACTTGATTTAGGGCTCCAACTACCTGTAACGACTGCCATAGATGTTTGTATGACAACTGGGACCGACGGCTTAACGTGCTCTCCGAGGCACGACCAGACCAATGCCATATTCATGCGTAATATTTGCATTGAATAGGGATCGAACCGACGGCTTATTTTAGTGTATTATTTTTATTGTATTATTTTAAGTACTTACAGTGGTCTCCAAAAGTTCCTGAACAATTTGAAACTAAACTTGTATGAGTTTTAGAAGCTACTGGATAATAGATGTAATTATTAATGGAATTCAGTTCTAATAAGACATCGATTTAGTTTATTTTATTAACGCTACATTTCTTTTGCTTAAGACTTAGGCTGTTAAAGATAATATTATAGATCTGGTGTCCAAGAACTTTTGGAGCTCACTGTATATAGATAGCAATGTTGGATACCTACCTCTTTTAAGAGTGGACCTTTCACTAAAAAGGTTTTCACTGTTATAGTACAAGAAGTGCTAAAACAACCGGTTGCTTATCTGGGCAAATAATAAAATTATCATCGTTAAATTTTTTTATAAAATTATTTACAGCCGCGAAACGTGATACTTTTATCAACGAGTTTACTTTTTTTATCAATTTCTGAACTAAAATGGCGGTTTAACTGTTACAAAGTTGAACTTTGCTACCACCTTCGACCACCTTTCGACGACCTCCGTGGCGTGGCGGTAGTGATAGCGACTGCTACGCAGGAGGCGCCGGTTCGATCCCCGCTCAGTGCAAGTATTTGTATACACGAATATGGCTATTTGTACTGGTCTGGTCGTGCCTCGGAGAGCATGTTGAACCGTCGCTCCCGGATGCCATACGAACATCTATGACAGTCGTTACGGGTAGTTGGGGCCCTCAAAAGTTTGCCTAGCCTAACTACATAACTTCAATAACTATCGCCAATTCGGTTGTGGAGGTCCGATGGCAGTTGCTTCACGGAAAATATCGAAGTTTAGCCGCATCTTAGTTAAACTAGAAAGCCGACCCCAACTGAGTTGGAAATATGCTCAGAGAATGATGACATCTAAGTAATTTCGATCTGAAACTAATATTAAAATTAAAATGGCAACCGAACCGTAGTTACATTACATGTCAAGGCGACACAAAAAATGTTTTTCGATATTGAGGACAGAGAACTTACTATTTATTATGGTCCTTATTCTGAAATACATAAAAGTCATTGTTGATGGGCAAAGGGCGTAGTCTGTAAATAGTTTTGCTATTACGTTCATTGGTCTTGGGGCTACGAAACGCGCGGAGTGAATAAACGATAAATTAAGATAATTAAAATTTATTTGGAACTGACTTCTCGCAGTTTGATATTTTCCGGTAATTAAAATAAATTATTTAACTAATCTTTTCAAATTAAGAATGGTAAATAATTAGTTCAATAAGAGCGTTAATATTATTGCGTTATTTCTTATTTTATTGTTTTAATTTTTTTTTGATCCACCAAACTTCAACTTACTTGTAATAGTGATTATGTGACAGTGAAATTTATTATATCACAATATTTAATGTCATACAAGTCGTACTTGATCTAGATAAGATATAATTTAAGTAGTTTCTTTTCCATTTCTTATTTAAGAAAGTAAAGCTTTTATTGTAATCATGTAATGTGTAGTCTCATCATGTTCTATTTTAAAGATCTTGCCTATATCTTTCTATACCTTTTCACATAGGTATATCTTTTTTTACTGGTAACCGAAACACTTCATGCGAACATGTGCCTCTCACGTCAGTGCAGCTAGGTTTCCATGGAAATGTTCAAAGCTCCATTGGAGTCCAAAAGACTAGTGTGAGGAGTTCAGGGTTCACCTAGAATAGTTTTGTCAATCGCTGTACTAAGTGTAAAAGTATAAAAAGTAAATTCTGGAAATCTCCCACAATGGAAATTGACCACAATGTGTGCGACGTGCGTTAGCCACTGAGGCCTAAACTACGACCCTGTCTGTCCCTGTCTGACCGACACGACGTCGGTCTTTGATGATGATCAAACATTAAATCTAACTAGACGACCATTAATAAATAGATTTTATAGCTTGCCGTATCCCGGATATAAAATGTAAAGAGTACATTCATAAACCGCAGAATTCATGGCCCCAAAATTACGGAAATTGACGATCTAACCCGAACATACGCGATCAATGTTTACTTGCGTTTAATCTTTACAAGGCGTACATGGAAAATATCTATTTTTAATTTATGTTAGGCGTATGTACCTACTTGTTTAAATAAATAAATTTAACGCCACATAATTATGATGCTCGATTTATACTTTGTACATTGGAGTTTGATTCATTTGCCTAACTTTTCAAGTTATTTAGCTACTCCTATCACGTGTTTTGTGGTTTAAGTGGTTTAGGCGCCTAGGAGTATGAATCACCCCGCCATATTGCAAAATTATATTCTATTTTCAAACATTTTTTTAATGTTGTTGTTGTATCTGTGGAATATTTTAACATTCTTCGTAATTCTATATTATCTACTTTAAACACAAATTTTGTATCGTTTCGCTTCTCTTTTCAAAATAATCTATGTTTACATAAAGTATTTGAATATCTATGTCAAATGTCAAGACATTAATATTATCATTAAAATAGTATTATTAATTTACAAGTTTGGTTCTTTTGGTTTTATCCTTAGTTATCTTTACACAAAAACTAGGCGTGAGAAAGTAACAGAATAAACGAATCGTGAAAAGATTTTTATAAACTATTATCAACTTTGATAGAAATAGATAGGATTGCAGTAACGTCAATGTTTCTACACCTATTGTCACAAGTCACTGCCGCTGATATTTTAAATTCAGTAACACGGTAATGAAGGAGTATATGGGTCTATTTACGCTAGTAATATTAATATCTATGGGTTTTAGGTATCTAGGTAAGCCTGTTCAATTAAGTAAGTGTCTACAGAAATCGAGTAGGTAGGGCAGGTCCTATAGACCAGCCGGGGTGACAAGTTATTTCTACAGATTTCTGAAAGAAAAAAAAAACCTATCTAGGTTTATGGTAGGCCCTATGAAGTTTTTTTTAACTAGCACTGGTATGTAATGCTTTCTAATTAGAAATTAAAAATAAGAAGTAATTATTTTTAATAATATCTATGATATCTCTGGAAAACGTCCTTGACCGGCGTTACGGGCGTAACAGGTCGGCGCGGCGAAGCGAGCGAGCAAGAGCGCCCCTCGTTTACTTCGCGGCATATATCTTGAACCTAAAATATGCTCATAAGCACAGTATGTGTTTTTAAGATGTTTTTAAGGATAGTACATGGTGCTGCGGTGGACGAGCTCATATCCATCAATTATTACCACCATTATAAAATATTAGGTATCATAGAAAAGTCGTAATCTCTAAGCTAAGCCCTACCACAGATTACCTAAGCCCTACACTAAGTGACATTCTATTGATGGAATCGCGTCCAAGCAAACCGTTTTCAATTTGCTATCAATGGATTACTTGACACTGATAAATGAATAACTTATAGGTATGTGGGAAATAAAGTATTTCGACTGACAAAGATTCATATTTCATGAAATTTTCGTAGTCATATTACGTATGTCTGATACTCTCCAAGACGTTAATTGGTAGTGCTTGTGCGGTTAAGCACGTAATTAATTCCCTTCATTTACACCGCATAGCAAGGAATCGGGTCAATTTTTTTTCCAAAATTTAGCTGCTATATTTTCGGCATAGCTATTTTTTACAAAGTGCCCGATTGGCGGCGATAGGCTATATGTGGGTGTTTAATACACCTCTGCCTACCCCTTTGGAGATAACGGGCGTGAGCACATGTACCTATGTATGTATTTTACATAAAGGTTTAATTCAATCCCATACTTAACCTAACAATTCCAGTGGCGTTTTCGTCAATAGAATGTCACTTTGTCTGGAGCCCCTGACTCACACCGCCCCGCGACGTCGCACGTTGTGACGTAATATTACATTACAATGTAATTTTTTCGCGTTTACACCCCTCGCTGCGAACGGCGAGCTTGTGCCAATATGTAGGTACCAAATACTTTTAAAAATTAGGTGGCATGCAGACAAGCCCATGATGGCACGTTGCACTCGTGCCGCCTTCCCTGTAGAAACCTTCTAATGCCCTTCTTCCACTTTGGACCCAGACCCGGGACTGTAGAAGGATGTAAATACATGTGCTGGTACAGCATTCCAAAACTCACCGAACCGTAGACTATTTTTAAATAATCATGGAACTGTGGTCAAGTCGATTAACCTGTTTAAGCACAAGAACTCTTTAGAATTGATTTCCAATTTAAAAAAAAAATAGGTAGGTATGCTATAACTAAAAGTTATAAACCTTACTTAGATTCAAAATTCGAATTCTCGCTTTTGTTGGCAGCGCCGCTCCGCGCCGCCTCCTCAGCACAACGTACCAATTTGAAACATCCATAAAATATAAAAATAAAAATGTTCATAAAATGCTCGTCATGCCGACGGTTATCGATTCGATTTTTTTTTCTTGAGCCACGCAGACGCAAAGATATAAAATTTTTTACAGCCTCCCTATGCCTCCCCTTCTCAAAAATCTCGAAAGTAGAATGGGGGTAGTCTAGGGTGTTCCGTGTGTAGGCAGTCTACGAATATAACATTGTAGATAGGTACCTACGAGTCTTGTATACACTTATACTTACATATAGCTACATGCATATAGCTCTTCCAACACTAAAATTATTGTATCTCAGGAGAATTTAATTAAATATCTTTCTATAATTAAAATAAATTATTTAATTGAGCTTATTAAATTAACAATGGCTAAATAGGTGTCGTCGGATCTGGTTTTATCGCTTTTATTTATTTTTAAACGTTCATCAATAGTAAATATGGACAATTACAAATATGACGTACTTAATGCGTAGTTTTTAATTTCATACGAGTTTCCTTAAAATTTTCCGTTTAGACCTTTTTGATAGTTGATGTTTAGTAAAAAGTATCTAATTTGACTACACACTACACAGTCAATCAAGTACCCAATTGAATGTCGCTATTCTATACAGGAAAGTTTTCTGTCTACAGATCTCAACAGAATTAAAAAATGGGCAAATATGTTTACAAAAACTGTAGGTATTTCAAAATGTTGGTTTCTTTGCAAATTCATGAAATAAAATTAAAAAGCAAAAATTCTACAGAAAGAATTTATAAAAAAACAGGAAAGATCGTCCCAATCTTCCTCAAAACAAACATTAACAACAAACTTTTGAAAAATATGCGGCCCGGCCTCGTATACTTTATTTAGACAAATATTCACGAACAAAAATATCTATTTTGGAGGGACGATCCGACATTAATATTTTGGTGTTCCGTTGAGTGTATGTGTAACACATACATATTCAAAACAGTTAGAGACCAACAATACTGAACTTTAACGCTACGCTTTAGAGTATATTTTTATATAACCAAGTGAGAAGTTAGAAAATTTTGTATTCGAAATCCAAAACGGTCCACACACGCGCTGTGTGATCGATTTTTCGAAACAGCGGGAAGTTCGAGGAACAGTCCCCCCTTCCCGCGCCCCCCACCTCGGCGCTTCTATTACCCCGCCAATGCCTTTTTATAGCATTTTTATTTTTTCTCCTTTTTATTCCCTCCTTGGATCTCAGGCTTCGTTTTACAGCCTGACCCAACTTTTTTATATTTTTTTTATTTTATAGCCTATAGCTATGCTTCGGCGACATTCTATATTATGGTAATATCATCTGGCTGGGTGTAAAATTGTAATAACTTTGTTGTGTTCAGGCGCTGCTGATTAAACTTAAATTTGACAATCATCATGTTAGCTTTATCGACTCAGTACCTAATCCTCAATGTGTAGTATTAAGTACTACACGAGGCCACATAAAAACTCTTTGAAATTATCTATTACATTACATCTGTTATCTATGGTGTGTTTTACTGCCTGAAAAACAAAACACAGCCGCACACTATTGTTTTCTTTCCGTGTTAGGTACCTACCTAAATATAATTTTATGATCCTACCTATATAATTGAAATTAATACATATATAAATGGATTAAAAACATAATACTGTAATAATTTTAATACAAGAGGATTCGGAGCCAGTGAGGGAGGTTATGTCGAACTAGAACCGACTAAAACGCACGCTGTCTTTGGGTCTTCAGTTGCCGGAGGTGAGATAGTAACGAACATATCCCTTGTACCCCAGCAGACGCGGAGCCCTCTCTTTCGAGATGACCCCCTAATCTATTCTTGGGCCTATGTCTGCTGTTAAAGCCTGCATTCACACTTTACACCTGACAACATTACATTAATTTGAATATATAATTATTTAATGAATAGCTACTTAAATATTCGTATTAGGCAATTACTTAATTAAAGATGTTCAATCGCTTCACCTATTACATTTGATAATATACTTAATTACCTACTATTTTAATTGAGGCGTGATAAGAGAGCTTGGTAGTATGATAGAAGATGTAATGGACGTCATAGAATTTCGTGATAAAATCCTATTAATAATCTGTGGATAAAACAAATTTGTAATTTTACAGCCGATAGATTTATTAGTTAAATATTTTTAGTTGGAAAATTAATAAGTCTTTTTAACACATTTGATTAAGATAAGAATATCCGTCTACATATTAATTTCTAGAATTATATATTTCCTTAAGTAATTATTAGAACCCTGTCTATTTTGCAATCGCGTGATATTCAGAAAGAAGAAGAAGAGAGAAGAATTATTCAAGTTTAAAGTCCTATTAATAATCTGTGGTGGATAAAACAAATTTGTAATTTTACAGCCGATAGATTTATTAGTTAAATATTTTTATTTGTAAAATTAATAAGTCTTTTTAACACATTTGATTAAGATAAGAATATCAGTCTACATATTAATTTGTAGAATTATATTTCCTTATGTAATTATTAGAAACTTGTCATTTTGCAATCGCGTGATATTCAGAAAGAAGAAGAAGAGAGAAGAATTATTCAAGTTTAAAATGTCAGTGGCAGTAACTTGTGACTTTAGTCTATGGTCGTTACTGCAATATAACATAACTAACATAACATAAACTCACGCCTTCATCCCCGAAGGGGTAGTCAGAGGAGCTGGCACCCACATTTCGCCAGTTTATGTTTAGGTCCCAATATAATAGGTGGCGAGCCTATTGCCATTAACCGGGCACTTATAAACCTGCGATAAATACACACATAACTTCGAAAAGCATCGAAAAGTCATTGGTGTGTGCCATAGTAAAACCTGGGATCGAACCCGAGACCTCGTCTCAGCAGTCCATTACCCATACCACTAGGCAATATATTTCTGTGAAAGTTATCAACTTCACTATCACTACATAGTATAAAATAAAGTCGCGTTCTCTGTCCCTATTTTTCTTGTCCCTTTGTATGCTTAAATCTTTAAAACTACGCAACGGATTTTGATGCGGTTTGTTTTAATAGATAGAATGATTAAAGAGGAAGGTTTATATGTATATAACATCATGCTATGACCAACGGGTGCGTAGTAGGAATGAAAAATGTTGCAAAAACGGGGTGACGCAGACGAAGTTGCGCGGGTCAGCTAGCTCTGTCACTTTCTCACGCCTAGGTTTTGTGTAAAGATACGTAAATATGTTACTCGCAAACTTTGTTTCTCTAAGGATAATCGCACCAATTCGGCCATAACCGAAATCTGCGCGGGCACAGCTGTGGTAGTAATAATTGGTATTCAAGGTGGTATTCAAAATTAATTCGCTAAACCAACACTCTACTCTTTGTGTATCAATTCCCACAATAAAATTATCACAATACTTTTTTCAAATAATTTTGAAAGCTTTCGAAAAAGGTTAACCCATTCACTGCGGTAGTATGGTATGGTTAAAATTATTAAAAAGTTACAATTAAATGGACCGCTCGAGTTCGACGAACCAACGCTAGGGTTGTACCCCGAAACGCGATACGGCACGACATTGTCGCTGTCTATGTTTTAACGCTGTGATAAAATGTGATAAATGTACCCATATCTCTATTTTACGAAGAATTTTGAACGCTGTTTGTGCTGTAGAGGAATGTTTTGAAATAATATGTGAACTTCCTATAAAATAAGTATATTTTGCACCCATTTGTACCTACTTTGCACGAGAAAAATCACTTTCGAGTTTTAAGTCACCTGTAGCCTTAGCACGAAATACTATCGAATTCGTAATGTAAAGGTATCGACAGAACGAAGCATTGCGATTGGCGGACTACACACGCACACAGGTTCACAAGAGGCAGACTGCCAATCACAATGCCCCGTTCCCTCGAAACCTTTACATTACGAATTCGATAGGAGTTCATGCTAGTGCTATTGTTCCCTTTTTATCTTACTCTCCTAATTAGTACACTAATAGAAAACCCACACGGGTAGGATAAACCTTTTCAGTCAGGGTGACCATCAGACCAACATTTTATCAACCACTATCTCGTCTGATTTCTTAAAGCCCTGATAGTTTTACAACTATTCCAAATAATATTTGTATTATTTTTCTCCGTCGATCTGTCTGTCTGAAGGCGGGCTGAAAAGTCAAATTGACGTGTCCTAAAAAAAAAAATCTACTGAGGTTAGCATTTATCGTCACGTAGGCTCTTTGCCATCTTAACCTGATACAATTTAAATACGTGTCTTAATTAATACCATTGACCTGTCTCAGACCACCGGTTTATAAATTCTAATATATTATGTAAAATTATTATTGGGCTCAGTTTTTAGGTATGCAAAATTTAATTTGGAATATTTTTTTCTAACTGTGAAGCTAATCATTATAAATTGACAAGATAGTGCCATAAATAAAGTAAAATAATTCATATTGGCGCACTGCTGGTAACAAGCTTTCCGTTTCACAGTAGGGTCCTCACTACACTGTAGGGTCATCCTAAAGTTAACCTCGATAGCCTCTTACAGTACGCATTGACGGAGTTCGAGAATAGTATCTCAGAGATCACGTCGTGTTCGGTTCCCTCTCAGCACTAATACTTAGTAATTAACCTATTTGCACTGGTCGTTTCTTGTATTTTGATATATGTACTTCAATCAATCAATCAATCATTCAATCAGGCTATCGCAGTCCACTGCTGGACATAGGACTCTCCCAATGTGAGAGGCCTATATGTACTTAATTTATAAAAATGGAAACGGTTTATCCGAATTGTAAACTCAGATTAGGAGCTTTGCTTGATACGAATTTAAATGCTATTATGTGATACCTAAGTAATACAATACAAGTAGAATTTTCAGGTTTCCCTTTAAAGTTACTCAAAATTAATTAATTTTCAAAATACTCATGAACTTTGAAAGTTAAAGGTGATCGAAGATGGCACTTTAGGCGCCAGTTGACTTGGTAGTTTTTTTTTTTACAAAGCCATTGTATGTAAATAGGTTCTACTTAGACCCGCTATATCTACAGAAAAAAAACCCACATAATTCTTTTGTTTTTCCATACTTTGAGTTTGCGAAAATTATAGAAGTAATTTTTCTTTATGGGCAAATTCCATATTCTGTTCCCTTTTCACTAGAACTCCGTCTATTTGCATTGGTGCACTATTAATTCGAGATTTCTCGATTCCTAATAAAAAAAGAAATGGAAGAAAAAGAAAGACATTTGACATTTATTTTTATAAATAAGCACAACCCTACACAATAGTAACATCTGTGAATTACATCGTTAACCCTTTTGTGCTCGGCTGATGACCTTACAAAATTTTTTGTAGTTTTTAACTGTTATCGATAACACAGTTTATATTTGTACAAGAAAACTGAGATTGTGATGAAATAATTTCAGTTCATGTTATTTTATACACTGACGGACTCATAAACTGCATCAAAGTTCAGGTTTACTCTAAAAGGATTTTTTATAATAAGTATGCAAACTTTTTAGATTAAATTATATAAATATGGAAAGACTGGCTCTTAATCTTAAAAAAAAATTAAATTTAAAAATAGAACTGCAGTAAAACAAATGAATATAGCCGGGAAAAGAATAAAATTTACTTGTAGTATCAGATTTGCGTGTTATTTATAGCAAAGTTTTAAATTGATTCTCATTGATTTTTTTTGTTTTGTCAATTGAATTATTGTTACCAGCATAATTGTTGGGTTAGTTTTTTAACACATCGAGAGTTTTTGAACCATAATATGGATACTTCGTCCGAACAAGCGGCACAAATTGTAGCATTGGTGCGGGAGGGCTTGGATCAACGAACGATTGGTAGAAATTTAAATTTAAACCAGTCTACGGTTTCTAGAATATACAGAAGGTTTGTAGAGACAGGTTCTTACAGGAGGAGACGTGGTACAGGCAGAACTCGAGCAACCACAGGTCGTGATGACCGATTTATTGTTATAACTTCCCTGCGAAATCGTTTGCTCACGTCAGTTAACATCAAAACCGAGCTTAATGAAGTGCGTGGAGTAAACGTGTGTGCACGAACAATAAGAAGAAGGTTAAAGGAAGCGGATATCACCCCTTTTAGACCAGCAAATGGTCCAAAGTTGTCTACAGCTCACAGACAAGCTCGCTTAAGATTTGCGCGTCATCACCTGAATTGGACAGAAGAGCAGTGGGCCTCTGTATTGTTCACGGACGAGTGTAGGACATGTTTATATGGTGCAGATGGTCGCAGAAGAGTCTACCGTCGACGTGGGGAGCGATATGCTCAAAGTTGCATTGAGGAGTGTGTTCCTTTTGGAGGCGGTTCATGTATGGTCTGGGGTGGCATATCGATGAACGGGCGAACAGAACTTGTGTTCATAGACATGGTCCGCCAAAACGGTAATAGAGGGGATTTGACAGCACATCGCTACATAACAGAGATATTAGAAGATCACGTGGTGCCTTACATGGGATTCATAGGCGAAAATTTTACTTTAATGCAGGATAATGCCCGGCCGCATGCAGCTGCACAAGTTCAACATTATTGCGAAGAGGTTGGGATACGTACAATGAATTGGCCAGCACGCAGCCCGGATCTTAATCCCATCGAGCATGTTTGGGACAATTTAAAAAGAGCTGTATATGCGAGAAACCCTTCGCCCACGACAGTGGCAGCACTAAGAACAGCACTTTCAGAAGAATGGGACAATATTCCGCAAGATCTTTTAAAATCCTTATAAAATCTATGCGGAACCGATTAGAATCCGTAATAAGGGCACGTGGGGGTAATACACCTTATTAAAACACAAATAAACCCTTGCATAAAGTTTGTGTCTATTGTTAAAACCAATTTTTTAATTAAACCAATTTTTCTTAAATTTCTGTTTTTTCTTCAAAAAAAGTCTTAAGGTCCTTTCCAGTACATAAACTTAAACTTAAAGATATGACCCTACGCTGTTTTAAAGTTCACGAACCAATCTAGAGGTTTCAATTTAAATCTGTATAGAAAGTATGCATACTTGGTTAAAATATTTATTTCAAAGTCGTCTATTACTTTGATGCAGTTTATGAGTCCGTCAGTGTAGTTATAATAGATTCAAATTAAGTGTTTATTTAATTGATTTTTTTTTGACATTTAGTTATATAAGTTTTCAGACGGAGAATCACGGGACTGAATCATTTCAGGGTTTTTTTTGAACGTACATTCTGTATTCGATATTTGAAATTAATTACGTAGGGTATATTGTAAGTTTGTATACTTATCGATTACCTACTCGTTATGATAATAATTTTATTAGCACCTGCTTGTTGAGTAACAAGAATTTGCAATTGTTTCCCTCGCCATATTCTTAGAACGATATCTACAATTATGTATGTATTAAATAAAAATAGTTGCAGATCAACAACAATACTCGAGCTACTCTAAAGAAATTTATTTATAGGTTAAGTATGTAACTAGTGTAGTGTAGAGACTGCAACCGTTGCAGCAAACATAGTAGTGAAATATTTAAACTCAACAGTCAAACTAAAATGGCCAAATTGCCAAGTTTGTTTGCCGGTGCTGCCGAGTACTTATATTTGCAGTACTAGTTTTCCTTACATATAACAGTAGTCATAACCGGTTTTGCCGACCTATCCCACAAATATTTTCCTCTTCGCTGCCATTACGTCGTTCAATAACTCGTAAGTGAGCGTGAAAATGCATATTTAGGGCCATCGAATTGAATACAACCTTTACAGTACTGTTAGCGATTGTTGGATTCAATCACAAATCACGACTTGGTCAGGGCATTTGCATTTGAAGGCTAAATTTTATTGTTAATACGAGAAAATACTTAATTATGGAACATTTTTTGAACTAAGGGAATAATATATAATAGATGATTACGTCATTTAATATCGTTTTGTGTAATAGAAAGGGCTTACCACGAATTGGAAGTTACTACTTACCATAAAAACGCCAAATTCATTTTTTTAACCTTCTCAAATTTAATTTAAATAATTTAACAATAATTCATGGAATTAAATCGTAATATTTACACAAAAAAACACTATGATATACTTACCAATTCCATATTTAAATAGCTTTTCATCTTTAAAAAGAATTTATGACTATTTATAATAAAAAAAACACCCAATTATGGCGACTTAAGACTCAATAGGCATGATTAATGGGTATTCATGATATGTAATTATCTCTAGTTATGACGTGTTAGATCACTACCTACATAATATAAAACAAAGTCGCGTTTTCTGTCCCTATATCCTTATGTCCCTTTGTATGCTTAAATCTTTAAAACTACGCAACGGATTTGTATGCGGTTTGTTTTAATTGATAGAATGGTTAAAGAGGAAGGTTCATATTGTATATAACATCATGCTACAACCAACTAGTGCGGAGCAGTAGTGAAAAATGATACAAAAACGGGGTGACACAGACGAAGTTGCGCGGGTCAGCTAGCAGATAATAGAGATTAAACTGTCAACGAAGAGACCAAAAGGTTAATGGGGATTTAGCAGGAACGCGAAAAGTAACGAACCACTGCGCGTTGCAGTGTATCATTATCTTTCTATCCACCTAAGTGATATAAAAGAAACATAAAGAGAATGACGCGAGTGTGAATATGGCTGTCCGCTAGACGATAATGTTTAACTAGTACGTATTTCTATCAAATAGAAGAAAACCGGTGATGCATGAGTACAAGCAGGGTGATGATGATGATGATCACGTACTTCAAAGATAGTTCTACAGTATTTTTTTACGGCACGCTAATTTGACTTCACCCCGCCTGGTGGCAAGCTGAAGGCAAAGTCTCAGGAAAGAAGGTCACCATTACAAACAAATACCTACAGTGTTACAATGGTAACTCAGCTTGACGGCCTCATCAGATGATGATTGATTTTTCACGCCCCGCTTAAAGGACCCGGGACTATGACCCCGGAAGAATGTAGGAAACGAAGACTGTACCTAAGAATGTCTTTGTTGGAACTAATCATACATACAAACAAATTTCAAATAGATTTTAAATAAGAAAGCTCTTTGTAGAGTGCAAAAGTAATTTTGGTAATATCCACTACTCGTAAAATGCTGAGAGTATTTTTACGACAAACATCTCACTCTTGTTCATAAATTTCATATCGGCGTACAATACACACAGTACCTACTAAACTAAGATTTAAATTTTAAAATAATAAGATTTAGGTCAAGCGAATGTTCGGTTTGTGCGCACCTGTGCGAGAATTGGAATTTTGAAACTTCAAAATTCAACGCACGAACAGTATCGTGGTTCACAGAGCACTATCATGATAGTTCTTACAGTAATAACTAAAAATTGTTAAACACTAACTGTATTTTCACATCGATTTTAAGAATAGCATTAATATGTTAAATTAAATATTGTAAATATTAAGTTAGCACTTATTCACCAATGAGCGGTGATAAGGTTGACTATTCGTAATGCGGCCGTCAAATTTCGAATAGGCATTCGAAATTTGAAATGTCATCGTGAGTCTATGGCGGTACCTTTTTTTTTCAAAAGCTTTCTCCTCAGTTCCGTCCGGCGCAAGTAGACTGGAACATTGTTTATTTCTCGAAATTCCTTAAATACTTTAAAGATGAAACATTTCGAGTTATTTATTTAGAGCAAAATAGGCACAGATAGAAAACGTTATATGAATTAATTTGATGTTTTACGTGAGGTGTTTACGTAGGCACCAATAGACACACCTAAATAACATAAAAACTAGCAAAAATAAGTTTCTAACTACAGCTATTTGACCTAGTGAAAAGTGTTCGATTTTAGGACACCCTAGGAGAGCATCATTATTTGAATATATTTATAATGTATTGTGTGATGATAATTACACATATTTACTCTGTAATAAACAAAACTATATATTAAAAAAGTAAAAAGAAAGGATAAGGGTAAAATCTACCGTTTGTTAATCCTGCGAAATGTCCCCACTGGTACCCCCCACCGGAGCCGGTGGGTAGGTTATGTCGGACTCAAAACGCACGCCGTCTTTGTGTCGCCTTGCCGGAGGTGAGATAGTAGCCAACATATTCCTCGCATCCCGGCCATGACCACATGTAGACCATGTAGGGACCACGGTGTCCTCATCTAGTCCCCGGGTATGGGGAGGCGTAAGATGACAGGCGGCACCCCCAGGCCCGCAGGGTAAAATCTACCTGAATTATTGTTAGATCCAACTACATTCATTTTCAAATGATTTATTTACTGTAGGTATTTTAATATTTGTTTACAAATGAAATTTTATAACTTCCGACTTCATAATTGTTCTTTTCATGTGCCTGAATAAACGAAATGGTTATTTAATTCTCTGATATTATTTATTTTATGGAATAACTGCGACTATTCATTACGAACGTCTTATTATTACCTATCTTATCTATGGCGGCGTTTTATTCAAAATTCATCCATTATCATTATTTCAGTGTCAAATCTGCATATGCATGCATTAATCAAACAAAGTCCTACAGATCACGAATCAGTAAACAGCCCACCTTCCGTTTTCAGCATGAGGGACGGATTATGACGAGGCCTTACCTTACCATCTGTTAAAAATAATATCATTTTAATTTTACTTTACTGCCCTATTGAGATTCAGATCGTCATTATCAGCGTCCGTCACAGAATACTAGGGTTTGGGTGAAACAGTATTTCTTACTGTAGTGGAGGAAAAGGACTTTAGAAGGTTTAAGGGTAAGCAGCACGAATGTGACGCCCCTGATGTTGCAAACTGGATGTTTAGGCCACGGTGACCGCTTTCCATCAAGTGAGCCGTGTGCTTGTTTGCCACCTAATTGTGAATCTGTGAATCTCAATGTCCAATGCGGACTTGGTAAGATGTTAAAAAACCACCCAAAAACAAAATGGCCGCCCATACAAATTTTTCTCTGCCTTTTGGAAAGTTAAATAAATTTATTACCACGCATTTAGAGAGATAATTTTCCACTGCACCGAGCGAAAAACTATATGAATTACAATTAAAATATACAGCTTAGTACAAGTTGTACCGTTTACTAGTCAAGTTGTAGAGAAAGGTGGGAAAATTCCAGTGCGAACGAACCGCCATTACGCAAACATAGACAAGAGGTTTACTTTTTCTACGTGTGGGTGCAACACTAATGCAAGTAAAAATGGCGGGTATTACTTGTCGGTACTAACTCATTTGGTTTTATGTTGCATTTGCTACTTACCTACCTACCTAGGCGTAATTTTATTGGTTGCGAAAGATTATTTGATAGGTTATTTAAGGAAATTGGACAGCACAAAGTAGTTTGCGATAAGTATTTCGTAGCATTTTGTTTTTTTAATTTATAAGAGTAGTTAGTTTGAAATTGCAACTTACCTTGTTTATTTTTAATATCATTTTTATACCACTTAGGTGGCAGACAAGCACACAATGGTGATGGAAAATGGTTACCTTGGCCTATAGACATTTGCTATACCAGTAGGGACGTTACACTCGTGCAAGTCGACCTGTATTTAATTCTTAAGAGAGATTCTGCGCTGTTAGACTCGCTCTTCCCACTGACTACACAAAACCTCTCCAGTGATCTGTCTACCCTACTTATTGTAACCTTACCGCAACGTAAGTTACATCCATAAAGTTATTTTTACTAGCGTAAATAGAACAACAGTCTCCTCATTACCGAGTTAAGTACCGAATTTAAAATGTCGAATTGGTGACGGAGGTAGGACACGACGGTATCTCCCGTCCGAAATGAGCTGTCCAACTGGGGAAGTACCTCCGCCCTACAGAAGACCGCAGTCATAATAACCATCGTGTTGTGTTCCCGCCGGTAAGTAGGGTAGCCAGAGCTCACTATACCCCTCCTTCCCCTCCCCTTCCTAGCCTCCCCACCCCTTCCCAGCTCTCCCCCTTTCCCTTCAGGGTGGGCAGCGCGTGTGTGACACCCTTAGTGTTGCACACGTTCATAGGCCACGGTGGCCGCTTTCCATCGGGTGGCCGTGTGCTTGTCTGCCACCTACGTAGTATAAAAAAAAAAAAAAAAAAAAATCTTATGACAACGGGCTATAGGTATCTGACAAATTGAGACGTTTATAAAAAATGTTTCATAATTATATTCTGTCACTTTCTGTAAATATATGAAAGTATTATATGTACTTAAGTCTAACTTTGTCTGTATGTAAAATGTTCGATCCCACGTAATAGGGGGCGAGCCTATTGCCGCACTTTGTACAAAAAATAGGTATGCCGAAAGGTAACCTGTTGAAATATCGAATTTCTGTTACCCGAATCTTAAAACCCCGAAAACGGTTGGTAGAACTTTTAAAAGACAGATGTAATGAATGACAACTTTCTATAATTCCGTTTTTCATTTCCCAGATGAATCAATTTCCAGGTGCACTACTAAAACCAAATTTTCAAATAGTATTTTTTTGTTTTCCATAGTGTCATAATCCAAATATAGTTATACCAGATTCTCAGAATATTTTTTTTTGTTTCCCATCGTACCATTTTCCAAATAAACTATTACCAAATTTTCAAAATCTTTTTATTTGGTTCCCATACAATCGTTTTCCATCTAAACTATATACAGGTATAGTAAAAGTCAGTAAATTTATACGATTCATTTATTAGGTAGGTACCTACAGCAAGTAATTTAGAAATATTAGTTGCCTATTACGATTCGAATTCGACTCAGCAGGTTAGGTTAGGTTAGAACTGCGACCCCCGCACGAGCCGAGCGAGCGAAGCGAGGGTGCCGCGGCAGCGGCCGGCGAGTGCTAACTACCTTCTAATTTTTCCATAGGATTCATTTTTAAAAATCTGGATATTGTTTGTCTGGATATCAATAAACTGCATTTCAAAAATTTGTGTTTTAAAAATTCGGCTTTCGTGCATATGGATTACGGTCATCTGGATTTTGTGCATTTAGATTTCGTGTGTCTGGAATTCGTTCGTCTGGATTATAAAACGTCGTACAAATGAATAAATAGGAAAATGAAATTCGGAGTTGCGATTATGTGGCAAATAAAACTTCGGAATTTGGAAAACCGGGATTATGAATAAATGGCCAAACGTTTTCTGGATTATGATATTCGGAATATTAAAATTCGGGATTAAGATAGGTAACCATGCCGAAAATAAATTTCTAATTGAAAATGTTGCAGCTGACGATATCCGTGCTATGCGATGTAAATCGCAAGGCAATTAATTACGTGCTTAGCCGCACAAGCACTACCAGTTAACGTCTTGGAGAGTATCAGACAGATCTTGGATGTATTTCTCTTGCCGCTTTAATCAATCAATTACCCTATCGCAGGTCACCGCTGGACATAACCCACTCTCAATATTGGGAGGCTTTGACCTACTGTTTCGACGCTGGCCAGTCGGGTTGGTTTGGTACAGGGTTTTATTTCGAATATTCCTTCTCATCGCCATCATGTCGACGAGTTTTCCTAAATGCATCAGATGTCAATGTGAACTCTGAGCTTAGGGTCCACCTACAACTTGTTCTCCTACACTTCGCAAGACCTTGGGTGTCTATGGTACTGAGGCAATTGGTACCATCCACGCCGTCCGGCGGGGACCTGGTGGAGGCGCCATTGCTAGGAATTTGTTACCCACGTAGCCTGGCGGTTTCCTCAAAGCTTGAACACGAAGGAAGGCGAATTTCCCTTCTCTCGCAGTACTTTAGCGTATATTTCCGTTGACCCCTCCTACGACAGAATAAAATAAATATTTAAGGTGTTTTTTATTTTTATTGTTTTGTTTTTTTGGTGTACAATAAAGAGTTATCTATCTATCTATCTATCTATAAGGTGAGCATACAATAAACGTCTTTTTAATTTGGCTTAATAATGGTATGGAACCCTTCGTACGCGAGTCTGATTCGTAGTTAGCCGGTTTTTGAACGAAATATCGGTTCGTACCTACCGTTAGTGAGTATTGTATAAGTTAATTAAGTTATAGCTAACGCGAGGCCAGGATGGGTATTGATTGGGTTCGATGTAGGGCACGTGCGACCTACCTACTGTGTACTTTATATCCGCTGAAAAATTTGCGAACTTAGCAACTAGCTTCTAAACTTCTTCTCCTAATCTCCTCTCATCTAATCTAGATGTGGACTGCACTCTTGCTTACCATCAGGCGAGGTGCCATCAATTGGACGACCTAAGTATATATAAAAAATGTGTTTCAGTCCGTGTTCAATACTCATTCTGTCGACACATTCTTCAGGAAAAAACTATCTTATGTTTATACACAATGGATTCATTCGTATCCGCGAACACCTGAAATTTGTAATGACTCGTAGCTGTCTTCGGAGCGGGCATAAATAATGACACTGTTTGTGCCTACATTCATTATTTACCTTACATATCTATACTCACTCAAACGAGCGCCTGTTCATTGCGTGATGTCCACGACTTATAACTTTATCATCACCATCATCATTATCTGAGCCTATTCCCAACTCAGTTGGGATCGGCTTTCTAATACTAAGATGCGGCTTAACTTCGATATTTTCTGTGAAGCGACCACTATCGGACTTCCACAACCAAATTGGCGATATCGAAGTTCTGTAATTAGGCTAGTCGGACTTCTAAGGGCTCCAACTACCCGTAACGGTAGCCATAGATGTTCGTATTGCAACCGGGACCGACGACGGCTTAACGTGTTCTCCGAGACACGATCAGACCAGTGCGTAAATAGCCATATTCATCCATACCAATATTTACACTGAGCGAGGATCGAACCCGCCCTGCGTAGCAGCCGCGTTCACTACCGCCGCGCCACATAGGTTGGACTTTATCATAACCATCCTTGAGTTTATCCGTGTGGTGATGGAGAAAGAACATCACCATCCCTTCGCATCGGAGAGGGGCCTTAAGAGTCGACTAACTGAAGAATACGCTGACGAAATCATGATATCGTCGATGAGAGAGAAGGAAAACTCGAAACGTGTTTGCAATGGTGAACCTCTTTCATGAGACTTTGCCTTCAGCTTAACATCAGGCGAGGTTAAGTCAAATTGACCTGCCATATAAAAAAAACCCTGTACCAACCCATCTGGCCAGTGAGACAACAGTAGACCAAAGCGCCCCAACATTGAGGGGGTCTGTACTTGTATCCTGCAGTGTCAATTAGCTTATCGCAGTGAGATAAGTTAGTAGGTACTAACGCATCATTTTGTGCCTTGTAGGGACCTAAAACAGTAACCATGCAAACAGCTTATATGATACTATGTAGGTAATATTAGATAAAAAAATGCAGTTTAAATAAAGAACGCAGGACGCATGAGTTCGATTTCTGTTCATAAACATAACACATTTTTTTTCACAGTTTGGATATCTATATATAATATTGTATTTACAAAAAAATACAAACTATCTAGGTAGGTCAAGTATATCGCACCAGGTCGTATATTATATATAAAAATATTGAAACAATAGCATTTAATGTTGTTTTGTAATAGGTATATCACTTATTTATTAAAACAAACTAAAGTGTTGCTCTTTAATAAGGAGAATCAACATTAAATGCTATTGTTCCAGCATATTTACCTAGATACTTAGTATTTTTGTAATTACACAAATATTAGGTATACACAGATACCCAAACTAATGCAAATATATTAATATACATATTCAATTCATGCCTACAAACATTTGCACTGAGCGGGAATCGAACACATCCTGCGTAGGAGTCGAAATGTCGGTACTAAACACAATAAATAGTATTTATTTACAACTAACTTCGGTTTAATCATACGCACACCATCATTTTATGTGTAGATATGGATATCCTTTCGATACCTTTAATATTATATAAGTACGTATTTGGTTTGAGATGTTTAACCTTCAACGTGTCATCGCTATGAAGTAAATAATTTACACTGCCATTGCTTTTTAGATGGTTTATGCTAACCATAAAGTGAAATGACGATGCGTAAACCTTAAAACAATATTATCCAAAAATTCGCACACCTATTCCTAACTATGGCACGTATCTGCCTCAGTATAGAAATAATCTATTCTGTAGACCTTGCCTTCGGTTTAGTCAATAAGTCGACGTTAACTCATATCATATTGACGGGTCCGGTATAAAAAACATCTGTGTATCTTTTGATCCCCATGTAACCGAAACTCATCAAAAAGTTCGTTTAGATGTGAATTAAAAGTTTTGCGGAAGCCGGAAATTGAATTCAAATGCGTAACAATAATTACCTAGTTAAAACGTAATTCCGTACCTGCATTATGTAGTCATAAACGTTACGAATACGTATGCATTTACTCTATGGTGTAATTAGATTATTAAATTGTTATACATAGTATTATATCTATGTATACCTAATCAAATAACTATTATTTTCAAATTGCTAAAGTTGCACGAAAATATCCAACATTGCTTCAGCCCATAGCTCGTTCAAAAATATAAAAATGAATTTTTAGATTATTGATTCCATGAGGCGAGTCACTCGCTATACAATTTTTATATAAGTGTAATACACAACACACTCAAACGTAAGTTTTCATCCGTGCACGATAACTACACATACGGGAAGTAACTCACACCAAAGCAGTTTTACATAGAAAAACAGCCGTTCTCCTCTCTAGCCTATCTATACGTATTATAGAAAAAAAACTTCAAAATAGTACGGCTTCACTCACTTTCACATAATATTACACCATTTTCAAACTATAATGTATGAATATCAAACGCTTTAAAGATTAGTTTTGTTTGTATTAAAATATTTTCCTTCTCGTTCACTCGACCGAATGCTTTCGAGTTTTCCCGTTCACGTCCAACTCAAAATACGCCAAAAATGACGTCGAGCCAATGTTGTTTCGAAAACAGTGTCTCGCGTTTCTTTCTACGGACACCGCGCGCCCGCTCGCCGTTTATTATTTGGAATTTTCCAATCCACTGATTACTACTCGTCGTAAGTTTTACAAACAAATTCAAGTCCGTTTCGTATTTTTCGCGATTTGCTCAAAGTAGGAAAGTCGTAAGTGTAAATGACTATAAGGTCGAGATTCGCTTGCACGCGATTACTAACCGGCCGAATCGAAACGCCACGCGCAGAGTTAATCTATGAAGGAACCACGTGCACAGTTAAATTAGATCGTGTTGTACTTAGAAAATTCTGACAGCTCGGAACCGTCACAAGAAAATAATGTCGTTTTTATTACATTTTTTGATAAATTATTATTCTAGTTTCGGTTCGGCGGCGTTCCAACGGCCTTATCGATTTTCCTATTTAGCGCGCTATCGTATTTTATACATTTTCGAAAGGTCCGCCGCGCGTCTATGCGCTTTCGAAAAATATTTTATAAGTATTTTCTCGGCGGCGAACGGACGTCGAGCGCGGTGCCGTAAATTGGTAATAATTCCGTTGATTACACAGTAATATAGTGGCCGAATATGGGTTAGTGGTGAGGAACACGGAGCGAGTGCGAGCGTTGACTTCTGTGATACGATCCTATGAAAAATGTTTGTGTTTGTGTTAGTTTTGTGTTTTGTTGGTTGATACTTGTGTCTAGTGCATTCCGATTGTGAAAGTGCACGTCATAGTGTGTTATTGTGTGTTGGATGCTGCAGCAGGCGTTGGATTCCTCGCTGGTGCTCACGACGACACAGCTGAATGCTTGCTCGTAAGTACAGCTCGAAGCAGACCTTTCTAGAACGGCCTCGTAGGGCTAGACACCGGCTGTCGGTGTTTAAGGTCATTCGACAATTCAGCGACTCTGTCTTGGAAGGTTTTCCTTTACTAACATAACCTAAACAGTGTCAGATGTTGACATTCAACATCAATGTACCAAAACAGGAAACAGATGTATCAGCACCTCTATTATTTTCATCAAACTGCCCAATTTTAAAGACAGAATAAAATAAAACATTGTTTGCAATATCACATACAATCATAGTGCAGGAATATTTTTTTTAATTAGTGTGTTGTCACTAGGGAATTTAAAAATAAGTCATTTAAAGGTCAGTGTTCCTATTGGAAACTATGAAGGAATGAAGAATGTGCCCACTTCTCATTACAATGTTCTATATATAGTGTTCAACCTTCACTGTAATGATCAAAAATTTGACCTTTTTTATAAAACTTTGGCATTTAAATTAAAACATACTTAGACAGTGTTCATTTTGCATACCTATGTATGTTTTTTTTTTTAAATTGCCAGTAACAGCTGACAAAACTATAGCTTTGGTAGGTAAATAGTTTCTTCTAAATGCAGTTTGACTCAGATGTAATTATAATTTCATAATCCATTATGTTCATAGCCTACAAAAAGCACAGTTGTTTATTGAACTAGATACTACCACAGTTTTATATTTAGCTTAATATTATTCATATTTTTTAATTAGAATATTTGAAAAATCATAGTTTGACGTAGGCACCAACATTTGCATTTTGATTACATACATTATAATAAAATACAAATTTTTTTCTTTAAAAATAATGAAATAGGCTTTAATAAATTATATGACTTCTTGCAAATTACACCAACATTTTGGACGACTTACAGGTAAAATTTATGCTAATATCTGACATAATAACTATCCAATTTACATTTATGAA
Organism: Pelosia muscerda; assembly: GCA_963691645.1. NCBI lineage: Eukaryota > Metazoa > Arthropoda > Insecta > Lepidoptera > Erebidae > Pelosia > Pelosia muscerda. The sequence goes on along the minus strand of OY829124.1, from coordinate 9,744,425 downwards.
TTTTTTGAAACAATTTTCAGTTAGGAAGAGTTTTAAATTGAAATATTGAGTTAAATTGTGTATAATTGGTTTCTTACACAATATTATGTTGATATTCCATATGAAAAATATATTTCACAAGATCAAGGTCCTCGGGATTTGACCTTACAACATTTAACCCACTAAAGTTCAAGCAATGACTACTTAATATATTATGTTAATTTAGGTTTTTACTGGATAAAAGTTTCTGAACTAATTGAATTTGTTCAAGATGTATTTGCCAAAAATATTGTCTATGCCTATAATGTTTTCTTAAATATCTATTTATTTGTTACATACAGTTCAGTTATTTTTAACATTGATTTTCCCAGCTCTATGTTAGTGTACCCTCCCTGTAATGCATCTTGAGACAATATTTTTATCATTTGGTCAATTGAAGTTCCAACTTAAGACTCCCAAGTTGGGTCTCCATTAAAATTTTTTTCTAATAGATGTTCCTCAAAAGTTCTGTCAATACTTAATAAGTAATTAAAATATCTTTATTTGCATGAAACAGTGTGACCATTATGTAAGCATCTTTAACATAATGACATACATTGTGTTTTAATTGTATTAAGTACAATAATCTGATTTGCAATTAGGTACATAACATTATACTAATGTAAAAATTATATTGAATTGGAATTTGATGGAGTGAATATTTACACTTCACAAGGAGTACTATTTTTCGCGTGCAGAAGTTCACACGGATAGGTATCCCCTGCTTAAGTCAGTGATGGTTTCCTCTGTCGAATCGACGGCATTTTTGAGTTGCCTTCGTGGTTTAGTAATTTGTTTCACGGCAGCGCCACTACTCACGGAGAGGGCCCGAGCATAGGTTTCGCTCTAAGGGAAGGCTTGCTACGTCCGTCAAGTCAGTGGTAGTTGTTATGTCGGACTCCATTAGTTACCGAAGGTGAGGTAGCCTTTGGCACACGGAATACTGCTGTCATCTTTTAGCCGAGGCACCTCCATACAAACTTGATCCTTTCGACTTGCCGTGAAGACGGACGCTAAGAATCGTAGATCCCTCGATCGTAGGATGACCACCACTATTGTAACATAGTGACCCTCTTTCCTGAGTCTTTGTTTTTAACCTACCATCAGCCGAAGTAAAGTCAAATTGACGTATCTTATTTAAAAAAAAAAACCAATCATCGTGGCCATTTAGATTTTAAAATTTGAATATTCATTTATGTACTTAAGCAAAACTATTTTAATAGATTATTCGAATAGTTATTCACAAAATAGTATCGATCGATCTATGATTTTGGGTATCAACATTTGTTGACAAAAATCGCTGCCTTGTAAAGAATGTTATGTTATTGATTTTCTTGAATTTTGAGGGCGATATCATTTAAAATTTACACAATTATATAATACTAAATTAACAATCCAGTAATTTAATTGACTATGTCTGTTGTAAGCTCGTCTCTAATAGCCGATCCAGACATCATGAGACTCACCTTCCCTCGCCACGCTTCACTGTCACTACGGTTCGAGTCGGTATAAAGCTAGGCGTTCTCGATGCGAGCCGCATCACAATGCAAAAATCTGTACCTCTGACGCTGGTTTTCATCGGAGCCATATACCTAATTTATCACACGAAAATGAAACTACTCGTTTTCGATCCCCTTCCCGCCACCCACGAGGAACTATGCCCGGGATAAGAAGTAGCTTACGTGTCATTTCAAATACAATCTATCCAGCCGCTTAACAGAAGCAGACCGCGGCGGCGGTTGCTATGCTCCTTATCCGGAGAAAGATGGCGACACCATATAGCCCCTTACTCAAGGGGAACTTCGATGGCCCTTGGTCAACCTGGGAGTGAGGTGTATACCAGGGGATATCACAAGAACCAAACGGCTCGGTGAGTCTTTCCACGCACGCACCATTAAGTCTTGGAATCCCTTACCGGCGCACGTGTTACCACAAAACTTTAAAATTTAACACACTATTCGTAGGATTCAACAAAGCAAAACCGTAACGCAATAAAAAATAAAAATAAATAAATATTCTGGGACAATTTACACAACGCCTAGACCCATGGTAAGCATAGCTTAACTAGCTTATAGAATGCAGATAAACATACTTAGATATTTTTTGTGAATACAGAGGAACACCCAGACCAATGCAAATATTCATATTTATGCACACAAATATTTCCACTGAGCGGGAATCGAACCTACGCCTCCTGCGTAGCAGTCGCGTTCAATACCATCACGTCACGGAGGAGGTGTTTAAATCGTTACAGCCATTGAGATTGCCGTCTGCCCCTAACCCGGCGAGAAAATTCCAGTAGGCTATGCCACGATAATACTATCGCTATACCTCACAAGATTTGCGTTCCCCATACACCTGAATCGGAGAATTTCTAATTTTGTTTAGTTAGCTATGTTAAAATGATCAAAATGTACGATATGTATTTTTGTTATTATGTTAGAAAACAATAATAACATTCATTACTCCGATAACAATTGCTTTATCATCAATAACAATCTCATCATTCCCTGAACCTTTTTCCCAACTCAGTTGGGGTCGGCTTTCCAGTCTAACTGTGATGCGGCTGAACTTCGATATTTTCCGTGAAGCGACTGCCATCTGACCTCCACAACCAATGGTCTAATGACCAATGGCGATATCGAAGTTCCAAGTTAGGCTGGTTGGACTTTTGGGGGCTCCAACTACCCGTAACGACTGCCATAGATGTTTGTATGGCAACCGGGACCGACGGCTTAACGTGCTCTCCGAGGCACTTATAAACCTGCGATAAATACACACATAACTTCGAAAAGCATCGAAAAGTCATTGGTGTGTGCCATGGTAACCTGGGATCGAACTCGAGACCTCGTCTCAGCAGTCCATTACCCATACCACTAGGCTACCGCGGTATTCTCTATTTTTAATTAATAACAATCTATTGTTTTTAATTAAAAATAGAGTGGATGGAACTTATGCCATGCTATGTTCTGATGAACTCTTACAATTAGTCCCACCCTCGTGTTCCTACTCAGGATAACACGCGCAGGGCTTAGATGTCACCCGCATACGGTGCAGAATATTCCATCAAGTACCAAGCGGTTCAGCGAGTCTTTGCTCTGTCGCACCATTAAGTCTTGGAATTTCTTACCAGATATGTGAGGCCATGTTAAGGCCGTCAAGCCGAGCGCCACCATTGTAACACTGTACGTGTTTGTAATGGTGACCCTCTTTCTTTAGACTTTGCCTTTAGCTTACGAGTACCATCAGGCGAGTTGAAATCAAATTGACGTGTCATGAATAAAAAAAATCGCGATTCTTTTAATAAGCAATCAATTACTTGGAATAGTTGCAATACTGCAATCCACTGCTAAATGGGCTGTTTTATACCACCTCGTTGATTATATTGTAGTCCGACATATTTAATCATTCTCACCGGCTCCTGTTAGGGTGGTATTCGTAGGCATTACACGAAAAAACAACCATAGATTATATAATATCTAACCTCGTTCGTTTTTCTTACAACTTTAGGTCAAGATAACTATTTGTGTAAATAAACAGTCACTTTTAATAATCCAGCTATGACCTTTTAATTTTACCCGCATACCGTGCTCAATTGGAATTTAAATAAAATTCTGTACCTTTAAGAAAATAAATTGAATATTTACCGGCAACAATAACATTTGGTTTATTGGACGCCGTGATTGGGCGGCTTCATGGGAAATACTTTCAACTTCTAATAGCTAATCACGTTTACGTGAACGGTTTCAAAACGAAATGTGAATTCTCAATTTATTCATAGTACGTTTAGCAGAGAAAGAATATTCACCACGCCACGCGCCATCGCATTAGAAGAATCTCGTAACCGGCGATTAACGGAAACCGCAAACGTATAACATATGACTGCCAGAAAAGGAAAACTCGAAATAAAACCCTGTACCTGTTTGGTCGCATGGATTCATGTGTTTTCTTCTTCCTACAGTCCCGGGTCTGATGAGGCCCAGGGCCGTCTGTACCTGTGCCCCCCTTTTGTTTTTTTATACCGTTTAGATGGCAGACAAGCTCACACCTGCTAGATTGGGTACCAGGACCTATGGGCATTTGTAACACCGAGGACGTAGACCGCCGACAAAGTTGCCTTCAAAATAACAGCACAGAAACAAATCTCCAGTCATATTTTCTGTGAGAAAAGTTTTCTCCTGTTGGAGTGCGAGAAATTGTCGCTCCTTCGGTGGGCTCCCCCTGAAGCGGTGGGCCCTGGGCACGTGCCCCGAGTGCCTCTATGTTAAGGACGGCATTAATGAGGCCGTTAAGCTGAGCTGAGCGTCATCATTGTAACACTGTATGTATTTGTAATTTGAAATCTATTGTCGAATCGTCGGCATTTCCTCTCCTAAATTCTTAATTCCCAGTGTGCTGCCACCATGTCTGCCGGGGTGTGAGGGATATGTTGGCTACTATCTCACCTGCGGCAACTAAAGACCTAAAGACGGCGTGCGTTTTAGTAGATTTATATATTTAAGTCCGACATAACCTACCTACTGCCACCAAGATTGCGTTTTTGGAGGCGCTCATAAGATCCGGCCGAAGTTTCGGCCAGCCGGTTTTCGTAGTCTGTTTAGGGACTTCCACCTGAGGACATGCCCAGGAAAAAGATCGTCTTTCCTGAGACTTTGCCTTCAGCTTACCATCAGGCGAGGTGAAGTCAAATTGACATGACCTAAATAAAAAAACAAGTATTATAATAAATTTCCGCGCTAAAGGACACGCAACACAATCGGATCCTGGGGCAGCAACTAGCAGTAAATAATTTGACTCCTGACGAGAGCAAATGGTAGTAACCTGACCTCTGAACTATGTCTTGTATAAACAAGTGCATTCTAAGAACAATGTGCACTAGAAAGAGACGGCGATATAACACGTTTTTGAACGACAGACAAGGAAGAAATGTACGCGGATACGCCGCTGTCTTGTAGAATGACTTGGTGTTAAAATATTTTAATTGGGTTGTTAGTTTATATCTGTTCAGTTAATGGGGTAGGCAGATCGGTCCAACATACATTATTACTAATACCAGTTAGCTGACTAAGAACCAATCACACTAAAATAATCTTGTAAGTAAGTATGTGATATTAGACTCCTCCAAAAAATTTGCGATTTATTTGAAGATAATGAATGCTCCCTAATGAAATTGGGGATTTACTTGTACATAAATATAAAAATGTAATTAAAAGTAAACTGGGTTAAGAAGGCTATTATAAAATCCAAGATTATTAAGATGATGAACAGCTTGGAAATAAGCTGCTCGCTCAACTTGCTACTCAAGCAAATTATTGTATCTAGCTAGACTAAGTACTTAAATGTTTGTATATTGACAAAAAAAAGCCCACTGAGTTTCTTACCGGAGTTTTGTCAGGTCGAAGTCCCATGCGTTTCGAATCCTGGTTGCTAAACTGGTCTTAATATTTTTGTAATGTTGACGTTTTGTAAGTTCCGTTTTAATGGCCTATATGATTCTTTACTTAGACTTTGCACACAAAGTGGTTACTATGCTTTATGTGTGTTTCGCTGCAAGATGTCGTCATTCTCGTTGCTGACCATTTACGAACCTTCTGATGCCCTTCTTGAAGAACCTCATGTTTCATTTATGGTTATTCCTGCCTTTTTAGGGTTCACTCAGGGGTAGAGTAGTTACTAAGAATCCACTATCCATCTGAGATTCTGTTACTCTGTACTAAATTGTCAACCATTCATAAGCCACTAAGATTATAAGTGCCACTTACATTCAGACTTCATTTTTACCTTATTAAAGTCCATCATTAAATTGAGTAATAAACTAAGTTGTGTATGAAAAACTATATAATGAACTATTTTTCATTTAATTTTGGACATTTAAACTAACGTTATTAAAGCCGAAAATTCAATGGCAATTGCATAATCTATGTGGTGTGAGTTCTCACTATGGTTATCAATTAGTAGAACAGGGTCCAGGCTGCACATGTTCACAAAAGACATATATTTCTGTTGCTGTCATACCTAAAAATTGTTAAGTATGTAATGTATGTATACACAGTAAAATAAAATACAAATAATATTTAACTGGACTCTCACACAACAAACGTGATTTTAAGACGGGCTGTTGGTAGTCGTTAGTGGTACGGAACTCCTCGTGCGTGAGTACCACTTGCACTTGGCAGATTTTTTCAAAAACAATAGATTTGGCAAGTAGGCGGGGACCGCGTAGCCACTCTTTTGCTGTGTCACATAAATAATGTCTGCGAAAGATATATTATATTAAACCAAACATTTAAAAATAAACTTTATTCTTCACTGATAACGTATATTATCTTCTAACTCAAGTATATTTCATTTCAAGAATAGTAATGACCTTGTTACGCCAAAATTAATCTTAGTGCAAAACAAATACTGCATATAATTAAGTGGATATTCGAGTTCAAAACGTTTACATCATTTAATCTCTCGAATTTATGCGAAGTGTAATTACATTTTTACTCACCTCTATAGAATAAATCGACCATAGTGAAAACAACCATGTTCAAACTGGTTCAGGCACAAGACCTATCGATGTAACCTGTAGGCACTTCATAGTTATTTGTTACAAGAGTGCAAGCGAAGGATTCTAAAATTGCATCATCCGAGCTTTAGTGGGGGAATCAAAAGAGCACGATGTGAAAAATCTTTGCACTCGAGGCAGCACTCTACGAAGAAATGACTAAATGCAAAAAGAAAATGGCGCGCGCAAATCTAATAAAAAAATTCCCCAAAGAGGTGTGAGTGTATGATAATGGCACCATGGAGGTACAACGTAGAAATAAAAATAGGTTTACGGATTTACACGATTTTTTAAATTTGATTTTAATTTATCCTCTAACGGATAAAAACGACTACACTCAAATATCGCAGATTTAAAAAAATGTAATTAAAGATTTCTATGCTACCTATTTTATTATTTTTTTTATTTTCAAACTTTATCCACAGTAATTGTATTGAACAAAGGCGGACTTAATGCCAAAGGCATAATTTGACAGTTAACCTTAGGGTGATGCAGAGTTACATTGAGATAGGCGTAGGTGCTATTATGTAGGTATCGATAGTAATGAGTAACTTTGAAGGTAAATTCTGGACTAGCACGAGGGTAAATAAATGGTAATAACTGGTTTTTTCGTTAAAAAAATTAAATACAACAAGACATAACCGATGACGTAAGGTTACTGTACATGATACAGTTAAATGGCCTTCCCTATATGATTCAATGAATAAGAGCGAATTTGTATGTAAGTACAATAATAATAAATAAAAATTAATTGGGAAAAGTAAAAGGTGCGTTACAATTTTTCTATTGTTTCCAATACCACGGTATCCCAGTGGTATGGGTAATGGACTGCTGAGACAAGGTCTCGGGTTCGATCTCATGTTTTAGCATGGCACACACCAATGACTTTTCGATACTTTTCGAAGTTATGTGCGTATTTATTGCAGGTTTATAAGTGCCCAGTTAATGGCAATAGGCTCGCGAGCTAAACATAAACTGGCGAAATGTGGGTGCTAGCACCTCTGCCTACCCCTCGGGGATATAGGCGTGAGTTTATTTTATGTTATGTTTCCAATAAATGACGTACTTTTTTATTAGATGATTGGTACCTATATGATCAGTTGGAGCACGGGACATTATAAGTACCCGTGACTCACCCAGGTGGAAAACCTAGGTAAAGCACGAGTCCGACCTCGAATAAATCGCGATAGAATCCATTACAGAGCGCTTTTATTTCCACGAGCGATGTTCTCGTAAACTCCAGACAGTGGCGTGTACAACAGGTCTTTATCTACAAGCACGAGCTCAAAACTTGCATTTTTTTCCTTTTTAATAGGAATTTTAAATTTTAATCTTATCGTACAAAATGCTAATAAGTGATATGGCGGAATGGTACCGACGACGTATAAAAATTTATGACTATTTCGAGAAATTACCCAAATTTAGATTCTCTTATATTAATGTTTTCAGATTTTGATAAAAATTTGGCTATTCACAATTTTTTGAAGTTAGTTTAAAACGCAAATTTAAACTATCAATAGTCTATTATTAGAATACTTCTGGACAACTTGGCTACCTCGGGATTAAGGGTCGGGTCCTCATACAGAACAGAACAACTGATAGAAATGTGGCAGATTCTGTAGCGGAACCGCTGTCGCCAAACTCACACAAACAATCATTAATAATGCGTCGCATCAATAGTAAACATTTATAATACCTTTCTTAGATTATTAGCCTAAATACGCTCTGCAAAGCGAAAATATACCTTTTGTACGTGCAAAATAGAGATTGCTATAGATAAAACAGTATTTATGACGTTTTGTACTTTGTATCGGACGAAGCTTGAATATTATCGAAAAAGTTCTATAAACATAACAAAAACTCACGCCTATATCCCCAAAGGGGTAGGCAGAGGTTCTGTGTTAACTGTGTTCTGTAATTATCAGGACCAAAAAGCTCTGTGTTTGAGAAATTGTATTATAAGATGGTTTTTAAGTGCAGTGTGAGAGGTGCGGTTTGGCATTCCTTTCTACGACACTCATTGATATTTTACTATTGCTATCGTTGGAACTGTTAAACCGTGGGTGAGTGGTGGGTTCTCCCTCCTTTAATATATTTTCTTACCATTTTGCTGAAAAACCCTATTATCGATTTAGACCGCAAGAAGTGAATGCTCCGACGGGACCCGAACCCGCGACCAGTACTTTACAGGGGAAATGTTCTAACCGCTGAGCTACGGAGTCACGTTTTGGGCATTCGAAATTCTCCTATACAACCATCTTGGGGCAATGGTGAGACCCATCTGCCGACAATCATACGAACTATCGGTAGCTATGTACAATTTTACAAGCATTTTTAAACATTGGTTTTGGATAACTAGTTGTTTTTAAAATTTCATTGAACCCATGGGACGTAGTAAGCCTTCCTGAAGAGCAAAACCTATGATAATCATTTTTCATAATAATTTCATAATTTTTCAAAATTTCTATGCTCGGGCTCTCTCCGTGAGTATAGTGCCGTGAAACAAATTACTACACCACGATGGCAACTCAAAAATGGCGTCGATTCGACAGAAGAATTGTTCCCGCGACTCTTAGATCTGTCGTCAGCACTAACAAGTACTCACACCGAGTACTTCTATTTCTATATTAGTTTCTCTTATTGTCTGACTCATTTGTTTATTACCAAAAAGAGATAACAGTATATTATCAGCTCTGTCCCACTAATGTTCAAGTGAGCTTTATTGGACTTCTGTCTGCGGTATGCACGTAATGGTGATTTTTTAAATTAGTATATAATTCACCCACTTTTACTGCTTCAATATTTGTATATAAGGACCAAAAAAATTAAGTGGTTCGGTAACGGTTATCTATCAAAATCTTGTTTAGGTATAATTTCGTAACCGACGTCATACGACAGCGGCAGACACGTGCAGCAAACGTAACATTGTCTGCTGCACGCGTTTGCAGTTGTCGTATTTATACATTATTTCAAAATTGTCTATAGATATTTTAATCCTTCAAAGATAACTAAAAATATGCAAGGAATTTCTAATGACTAGTAACAAAATGTTCTATCAGTTCACTTAAATATTTATGTATAATATCAGGACATGTAATAAAAAATAATATTCTTCTACATTTCGGTTTCTTCTTTACTTATAACTGAATTACACACTTATTGCAAAAAACTTTGGATTATGAATCGGACCTCAGAAATAAATAAAAACTTAGTAATGGACCCAAAATTACATTTTGCAAGTAAAAGTATAAAAATAATTTTGCAAACAACAATTAACTTTTAAATGTTGTTTTTCAAAAATTGTTTTTTTTTTTTAATTTATACCTACAATGCAAACATCTCTAGACTTAGATATGTCATGTGTATGTTGTTGTCTCGATACTACGACGCAACGACACATCGTCTGCTGCATGCGTCTGCAGTTGTTGGCGTATGTCGTCGGCTACGGAATCGTACCTTAGATTGATCGTACCTCAGATTGATCGTACCTCAGATTGATCGTACCTTAGATTGATCGTACCTTAGATTGATCGTACCTTAGATTGATCGTACCTTAGATTGATTGCACCTTAGATTGATCGCACCTTAGATTGATCATACCTTAGATTGATCGAACCTCAGATTGATCGTACCTTAGATAATATTTTTTTTTTTGAATCTATGGCACGTCAATTTGACTTCACCTCGCCTGATGTTAAGCTGAAGGCAAAGTCTCATGAAAGAGGGTCACCATTGCTACAATGGTGGCGCTCAGCTTGACGGCCTCATCAGATGCTTTTTCACGCACCGCTTAAAGGACCCGGGACTGTAGGAAGAAGGAAACACGTGCGCCGGGGCAAGGAATTCCAGGACTTAATGGTACGGCAGAGAAAAGACTCACCGAACCGCTTGGTTCTTGATGGAATATTCTGTACCGTATGCGAGTGACACCTAAGCCTTGCACGCGTTGTCCTATATATTGGGAGCTATAACAGCACCTTGGTGCAGTACCACCACCAATGCAGTAAATATGAACGCAAATTTATTTCGTCCAAGTCTAAAAGCTCCTATTTATATTATTGAAGTAGTAGGTACTTGTCTGTCTACATTGTGAGAGGCGGTCCAAGGTCTGCCTCAAGGCGGCGACACGAATCTAAACAAATCCTTTACTTTCTTGAGAGGTTGATTTGAACAAAATTTATATACTTATCGGCACGGATTTTGACCTAACCGGCGAGATAAACAAGGCCCTCGTTTATCCTTCTGTGAGCAAGTAATGTTCGAGAAGGCGGCGAAGCGAATCAGGTGGAGCCTTCGGGCCCGCACAGTCCGCGTTAAACGGATGCAACTCGGGCGTCGGAAGTCGCGGAATGAAATAGGTACGTTCTCCATGAGCCCGGGTCTAGGGGTGACAGGCGAAGCCGCCAAGCGGGAGTAGGCTGCAGCAACGGCGCGGTAGTGGGTAAATTTTTAGATTTTTCTGACCGGTTTCGTGCCTCAAAAATTGCGTTAAACCGTCAGTCCCGAGTGTCATACGAATATCTTTGGCAGTCGTTACAGATAGTTTGAGCCCTAAAAAGTTCAAAAACTGGTCTAGTTACAGTACTTCGATACAGTACTACACCTATTGGTTGTAGATACCAGTCGGCGGTTTCTTCACGGAAAATATCAAAATTAGACTGGAGAAAAGTGGACTCTATGGACTCCTGAGGTGCGGGCTTTGGATGCGACCGGGACTAACGCAAGGATGATGATGATACATGCCCTTTTTGTTTGTTTTGTTTGCTCTTTATGTGCCTAAACTGAATAAACGAAATTCATTTTTGAACACCGGTTGCGGGTACTATAATTCAGCTCAAGGCGACAAAACAATGTACTTGTAACAATAAAATGTCGTTCAAATGGTGTCTAAGCGATGTCGTTAGATAGTTTACAATTGATGCACAAAACAATTACATCGGATGTGAGTGTACAAACACGCTGAACGTGTAGAAAGTGCTTGTAGACTCATTGAACGACCACATACTCAATAGTTTTCAGATTGACAATTGTATTTCAATCAATTGACTTCGAAATGCAGTCTCATTAGCGTATGATCGTGTGAGCGAACCTCATTATAATATATTGTTGCCGGCATATATCTTGACCGCAATTACTTCACAAACTGTGGGTACAAGGGCCAAAGTACCTTTTAATGCCTCCGAGCGTAAAATTCACATAACATAACATAAACTCACGCCTATATCCCCGAAAGGGGTAGCCAGATGTGCTAGCACCCACATTTCGCCAGTTTATGTTTAGGTCTCAATGCGATAGGTGGCTATTCCCATTAACCGGGCACTTATAAACCTGCGATAAATATACACATAACTTCAAAAATTCACATCTTAAAAATATAGCTAACTATTTTCTTTTTTATAATAATTCTATTTATGATACATATACATACAATGACATCATGATCATAGTTTTAATGAGTTACATAATTTATGATTGTGGCAAATATCAAGGTGTCGAGAAATGAAATAACTGCGTGACGTTTTTACACATTCAAAGTTGTTAATTGAAATTGCACAATAACACTCACTAAAGGTAGTCGACCGCATACGACAACTGCAAACGCATGCAGCAGATCAGTGTACCGTAAAAATATGCTTGAATATAATATTATTTCCTGTTATCATTCCTTGCGGCTTCTTAATGGGTGTGAGTGATTAAAAATCGTTGATATAGACAAATAAACGGACTGCGAGACTGACATTCTTTTATTTTTATTGATAACTAAATGTTGCCAGCGGCTCCGCCCGCGAGGAATTCTGATTCCGTACCCGCTACTTGGACTTCTGATTCCGTTCCCGCTGCTCCATAAAAACCTTCCTTAGAGTTCAAGAAACAAATAAAAAAAAGAATAACTCGAATAGAAAGTTACCAACATATTTCGCGATTAATTTTTATATTAAAGATATGTCACATGTTACTTTAAATATAAGTAAACGGCACCATTGAGAAGCTACAATGAATAAAATAATAAACAATTTTAACACATTCATATCTGTATCACGATATGCAGTGCTTGCTGCTGCGGTTGTCGGTCGGCTACGGAATCATACCTTGACATTCGAAACTCGCATCAGAATTTCATTCATAGATTAAATATTATCATTACGATACAAGATAAATTAACATATTGGCAAAATTTATTTTATCAAAAAAAATGTCCAAGTGAAACAAAATATTAGGCTGTTGACACGGTAAAAAAAAAGAATTCTAATAAAAAAAACTGATGAGAATTTAAATAATAATAGCATAAATGTCGAGAATTAATTCAGTAGTATATCACAAAATACATTAAAACAGATAAAGTAGATATAAATCATATCTCATTTAAGTTCATAGAATTTTTAATGACTTTTTGTCATATTGGCGTGATAACGAATCGCGTGAGTTGTAAGGCGTAATGAAACGAAAATGTCAGTTTGATTTTGAAGCTTAATAATGAAACTTTGGGGGCGCTTTCAAATTAACGATATATGTGGCACTGCTGCAGCCCGACTATCGGACTGTACATGGACGGTTACGAACTATCTGTCCGATTTCCGGACAATCTGTCCGATTTACGGACAATCTGTCCGATTTCTGGACGGTCTGTCCGTTTTCCGGACGATCTGTCCGATTTACGGACTGTAGCAGTTCCTCACAAACTGTCTAATTTGTAAGTGCCCTAGGCTTGTGCCCTTTTTGTTCATAATATACTTCACGCTTATACCTAGACGGTCGCTTCTGATAGTACAAAACTTATCAGAAGAGCCCTGCAGATCACTCCTTCTCCTCCGTCTAATTTGGAAGAGGATTTTTGAGAAACGTTTGACCTCTAAGCTGGTATCAAATATGCATCAGAGCTCCGTTCGTCTTTCAATAGTATAATATAATAATAGTAGGTTTTTTATGAAGGTGGTTTAACCCCGAAGGCCTACAGTGGGGTCCATATTCTCTGCTATCTTTTTAGGATGCTATCTTTTTAACGCACCTAACCGCGGTAGCCTAGTGGTATGTGTAATGGACTGCTGAGACTAGGTCTCGGGTTCGATCACAGGTTTACCATGGCACACACCAATGACTGCGATGCTTTTCGAAGTTATGTGTGTATTTATCGCAGGTTTATAAGTGCCCGGTTAATGGCAATAGGCTCGCCACCTATTACATTGGGACCTAAATATAAACTGGCAAAATGTGGGTGCAAGCACCTCTTCCTACCCCTTCGAGGATATAGGCGTGATATTACAAAAAAAATCTTTTTAATGAAGGTTTCGATCATCGAGGCGTCCTTTGAGTTTCGACCTTTGACACAGCAGCTATGAAGACTTAAGCTCATTGTACCAATAGCGTGAGTTCTTTACACAGAATATTCTTATCCTATTAACACTGCGTTTTCGCTGTCTTTCCTTGAATTACTACAGGGCTGTCCAAAACATGGTTCGCGTGCCGCGTGCGTCCAGCGGCTTTAATTTAAAAAAATAATAATACTGTTACGGCCCACATAATCTGTTTCATCTTTTTTGTTTAAATACATTAATGAGCAAATAATTTTTCTTGCGGCGAAATTCTAATCTAGCTATTACTAATATTCAGGTTGATGTTGACAGAATTGTAAAAGATAAATTAATGAAAAAGTAGATAATAAAATAATGATGATATTTTACTTTTATAAATATCCTACGGGCTCCCAATATATAATATATTTAGTCATTTTTGTTGGCCTGGGGCCACATCTAGTTTGGAGAACCCTGAATTACGAGATGTAATAAAAAAAAATCCCGACTGAGTAGAATTTGGGGCACCCCATTTCGTCCCATGCGAGGTGGTACAAGGGTGCAAGATGACTAAGGGATGGGGTTGTTTAACACCAGACAGATATATATACAGCCCAGACTCAGCTTCAGATACATGGCTCGAATTTACAATACGGCAAAATACCCACTCCTATATTGATTTCATTTTTCAGTGTTTATTGCTTAAAAATAAATAACATAGCATGTCACAACTCCAGTGTTAATTTATTCCTAGACGTAAACAAATCAAATTATGTTACATTGCACAGCTAATGTGCTTCTTGAGAATTTTTAAACATATTTGTATAAGTTATTGAAGAAAAGATGTAATGGGGTAAATTAAAAATTTTGCTTATGCAAGCTTTTTGCAAATGTTTTGCATTACTTGCATACTTAAGTTACTACTAAACAGTAGCAAAATAAAAAGAAAAACTAAATGCATCAGTAAAATAATTATTGGAAATATCTTATGATAATAATATTAGGTACCGGTACGGTAGATAAATTATGCAGGTATTAACATAAAACTAATTAATGGGCAAAGTAACACCCCTCAACAACAGTTAATCCACCTCTGCCTACACCGGAGGGAAATAGTCGTGAGCATATCGTATCTATTTATGTAGAAAATAAGATTATCACTATCTCGGTCACCCATCTATGACTTTGGCGGCGGTGATATGACTTTTCCATGCAGTCTCTACGATCGATAGGCTCGCTCGTTGGACTTCAACCATATGGCCTTGTACCTAACGAATTTCAATAAAAGTTTAATATATTTAAGTGCTTCGTAATTTTTGTGTAAACCTTTTAATTTTATAACCGCTGGACAAATAAAATGTCGAGGAAACACGAATGAGAATAAAAAATGTTTTTAATTTTCGGCGGTCGTTTTGATTATTTACCGCCATATTCTTCGTTATTTTTTAACGGTTTTATCGTACTGGAGTTATATAACCTGATTCCTTCAAGCCTCTTCTACCTTTGGACGGCCAGCCCTGCACGTGTTGTCCTGTGTAGGAAAGGATGATAAACAAACCTGGTTGCATTGAATGTTTACTTGTACACTTAAAAAATAGGTTGATAGCTTGATAGCGCTTCTGAAGATGCCTCGTATAGAGGCGAAACACGTGTTGAGGTTTGTTCTTCGCACTTGCGGAATATTGCACGTACGGCACCTAGTCTCCTCGGGTAAGTCTATTTACTTGCTGTGAGGGTTGCGGTTTTGCACACCTTTTCATGACAATTAGTAATAATGTACTATTGTTATCGTTGAAATTATTAAACCATGGGCGCGCGGTGGACTCGCTCCTTCTGAATATATATTTTCTTTAAAAAGTCTATTTAAAACTTGTAGTTGTTTTCCAGCAAGTGTAGTTAGCACACGGAAATATCGAGTAGAACATTACGGCATCCCTCCGACTGTGGTTTCTCTACGTATCGAGTTACGGCCGCTTCCTACGGACAGAGTCGTACTAGATGCTAGTTTTTAAATAATATTGATTACATACACATAAATTCATGGCTGTAAATCCCCGAAGGCAATACACATACTTCGCCACGATTCTTTATCACGTTATAAGAATCTTTTGCAATTGAAATCAATTAAAATTGCAAAGGCGTGGTTATCATGTCGAACAATTTTTCTGAATATAAACCATTGTAAAGTTAGTGAAACACACACAGTGAAGCAAACTTCCCCCTGAGGTTACAACCAAAATGGTATAAATAAAAGTCTTGGAATTCTTTATCAGCACACGTTTTTCCTTCTTCCTTCAGTCCCGAGTCCTGTAAGACGAACGAATGAGGTCATCAATTTGAGGGTCATCATAATTGGTGGTCTGGGCTGATGATCCTCTTTCATGAGACTTTGAAAAAAAACAACAATGTAGGAAATTTCCAACGATCTACACAATTCATTTCGTTTTTAACACACGGAATTATCATTTTAATTATTTTATTACCAAACTTGTATTACAACACATCACCGTGCGCAGACGCAGCCAACGCTGGAACTAAACGAGTCACGTTTTAACCACGTGCGTCTAAAAATAGAATGTATGTATGTATGTGTGGAGCTGGTGCCGTTAAGTTTTATCATTCAAGTTACCAAAATAGCTTGATCGTTTGTGTATGGTAATTGAGGGAAACCAAGATCACCGGTACAGAGTGAATTCATTATTTTAAAGTTGAAAAAAGTTTTTTACTTTATACTTAGGTCGTCAAATTGACAGCACAACGCCTGATGGTAAGCAGAGGTGCAGTTCAGAACATGGTGGCCGTCGTTACAGGTGCTTTCCCCACCTTGACGGGCTCGACTGTTTTTTTTTTCACGCCTTGCTTGATGGATCCGAGACTGTACAATGGAGGAAACTCGTGTGCTGGCAGATTATTCCAGGACTTAATGGTGCGACATAGAAAAGAGTCGCTGAACCGCGTAGTTCTTAGTTAAAGTAATCGTTACGTTTAAGTGCATTACGTTCGCCATCTTGCAATAGATTTGTCTAAATAACTAAAAGAAAGTTATGCCAAAAGGGCTATGGTCATCATGAGGTCACCACAGGAGACGAGATATCGATACCTCTATTCTACTCTATGCCGCCGGGAACCAACACGACATAAAACTACTACCAAAAATTCCGAAAAAATCGCATGCGAAATTAACAATTATTACGCACTTGTACGCGCAATATTAACCTTACCTACTCTACGGTTTTTGAAATTTCATCATTATCATGATCAAGGTTGATTATCCAAAACAAACATCGCACTCACTGGCCCAAAGTGCGTGAATTAATTGCTTTGTAAACATACACAATCACGCCTTTTTGCCAAAACAAGGTGTGCATTCCATAGAGACAATACGTCACACTGCATACCCTACATATACAATCAATCTGGTGATAGATGGTGGTACCTACTGGAATAACGCGGATAAGGTCCCCCCCCCTCCGTGTTGGTCTATGATTCCCAATAACAACTCTTAGTCTTAGTCAAAATAATTTATTCCTTTTTATAAACAAATTTATTATGCCAAAGCCTATTGTCCACTTCGCAGATGACTAAGTAAAGCCGAAGAAGAAATGATAAGAAACTCCGGCAATACAACATTTCAATCGAAGCATTGACGGGGGTGACTGACGACTCGACTAGGTGGGAACTCGACATACTGGGACTCGACCTCGTGGGAATAGATCCTGTAAGGACGGTTGTAAGCAATGTGCATTGAGCGCTTATTCTCGCCAATAAGCGTAACAGCTTAGCGAGTATTTGGATATAAGAATCATGTGACATAATAATTGTTAATCGTAGTCCACTGTTGGACATAGGCCATGCATTAAAGGGGCCCAAAAAAAACATATAATTTATCTGATATGGGTTGGGTATAGTGTCTATGTGTCTCTATGGAATGTACGCCCAAGATTGATAAGGAAGCAATTAAAAATGTCTATCTGTACTGCCCTGACTAAAAACCATGAGCACGCCATTGACAGATAAGTACTATTAATAGGTTTTCTCGACAATATGGGGTTCTTCAAGAAGTGCTAGTAACCTATCAGGTGGTCTATGCTCTTGTCTGCCACCTAAGTGATAAAATAAGCTTAGCGAAACCAAAGGAAGTATCGACCGAGGCCCTCAATACCAAGGTTTATGACACACTTCACTGTTATTAAAAAATAAATGGATTTCGCGTTTCTAATCATTTTGACATCTAAATATGGACACGGCCCATCGATTTTCCGATGCCCGTGAACGCTAAATCTACTTCATCCGAACGTTAACCTTGGAGCTCGGAGCTGTTCTCCTAATGCCTTTTTTATACCACTTAGGTGGTAGACAAGCACGCGGCCCACCTGATGGTAAGTAGTTATCGTGGCCTATGGACGTTTGCAATACCAGGGGCGTCACACTCATGCTTGCGACCCTATAGAGACCCTAAGGTTAAGAGTATCTGAACTGTCACTGTAGTAGACAAAGCAGTGTTTCTCATTCTACCCACTGACAACATAAAACCTCTCCAGTGAGCTCTGGCTACCCTACTCACTGTTGGAAACACAACACAACACAAGGTTATCATTAGCCGTGGTATTCTGTAGAGCGGAGGTACTTCCCCAGTCGGACTGCTCAATTAAAACGGGAGATACTGTCATGTCCAATGAAAATGTTTACGTAGATTTGCGACAGTATCACTAACAGTAAATGAATCACATTTAAAAAAATGTCTCAAATGGGGATCGAATACGTCCAGTCCGGAGCAGTTGGCGGGCTGCCATTCACGTCGTCATTTGTGTAATGAAGTACTGTTGTATGTTACGTATTATACAAAATCTGTTTCAATAGTGAAGGTCGACTCTCATTAAAAAATATGTTACTCATTCTAATAATTAGAAAAAAAAAGAAAAAAATACAGATTTTTGTAATAGAACACTAACTGTTGCCCGCGCCTCCGCCCGCATGTATGTCGATTATCGCATTGTACGATTCTATTCGATTCTCTACTTGCTTCTCTATATTACTTCTTCTTGATATCATGACAAGGGGAATAGTTAGCGATATTAGCGCCAATGTGTAGAAATATACCGGATCTATCGAGATTTATGATCCGAGAGTGATGATATATAGCCTGTTATTGTAGTTTTTCGTAGTGGTGGAAGAATTATTGAAATCGGTCCAGTATTTTTGTCCACCTCAGTTGGGGTCGGTTTTCTAGTATAACTAAGATGCGTCTGAACTTCGATATTTTCCGTGAAGCGATTACCATAGAACGTCCACAACCAAATCGGTAATATCGAAGTTCTGTAGTTAGGTTAGTCGGGCTTTGAGGGCTCCAACTACTTGTAACGACTGCCATAGATGTTCGTATAGCAACCGGGACTGACGGCTTAACGTGCTCTCCGAGGCAAGACCAGACCAGTTCAAATAGCCATACACCATACACACCCCATACACAGGACAACGCGTGCAGGGCTTAGGTGTCACACGCATACGGTACAGAATATTCCATCAAGAACCAAGCGGTTCGGTGAGTCTTTTCTCTGCCGTACCATTAAGTCCTGGAATTCCTTGCCGGCGCACGTGTTTCCTTCTTCCTACAGTCCCGGGTCCTTTAAGCGGGGCGTGAAAAAGCATCTGATGAGGCCGTCAAGCTGAGCGCCACCATTGTAGCACTGAACGTGTTTGCAATGGTGACCCTCTTTCATGGGACTTTGCCTTCAGCTTAACATCAGGCGAGGTGAAGTCAAATTGACGTGCCATAGATAAAAAAAAAAAAAAAAAAAAAAAAAAAATTTGCACTGTGCGGGGATCGAACCCGCATCTCTTATTAGTAATAATGTTTTTTAATGTTGTATGATATTTAAAAATGTAAAAAAATATGAAAATAACTCGAATAAAGTGAAACAATAGCGTAGTAATCTATTCATATCGTAAATTTTCCTCTACTTGTCTCTACCCGGAACACGAACCTCAACCATGTAGGTAGAATTTTTATTTCAACACAATTCTGTTCTCAGAATCAACTGTCTTGAACTAATGCTCACACCATTTTGTGTTTCTGAGAACTGGTTGCGTAAACGAACAAAAAGGGATGACTTGCTAATAAAAATTGTTATTTTACTTGTTGTCTACTCGTTTGTATGTTTGTTAGTTTATTGTTCGTAAACAAACTTGTTATTTCGACTTTTACGGGAGTGACTGCCATGTGACCCTTAATACCAAGAGGACAAAATATACTCACTTTTAACATTTTTTATTTTTTTTATTCAATTTGACTTCACCCTGCCTGGTGGTAAGCTCAAGGCAAAGTCACAGGAAAGAGGGTCACCATTACAAACTCGTAAAGTCTTACAATGGTGGCACTTAGCTTAACGGCCTTATCAGATGCTTTTTCACACCGCGCTTTAAGAACCTGGTGAAGTTTCTTGTTCAACTACCCCCAAACAGCTACGACACACGTGACAAGACCTAACCAGAGTCTCGATCGTCAATCAACAGGTGCTTTTTATAGCAGACAAGCACACAACCCACCTGATGTAAAGTGGTTACCGTTACCAATGGACGTTTGCAACACCAGAAGCTTCACAACCGTGCTACCGTCCCTTTAGAGGAGAGGGGATAGGGTGGAAAGGAATGTCGATCTAGCCAAAGTGATTATATTCCACTATAACTTTTTAAAATGCCTGAATCGACAATTTCAGTATAACACATTAAAATATTTGAAATATATTGGTATACAAGATTGTGAAGTCGCTTTTCAACCGCGTGCTCAATATTGATGACCGAGCAAGCGAAGGATTCTAATTTTATAGTCCTGAGCGTTAGCGAAGGAATCAAAAGAGCATGAAGTCAGAAATGTGAGCACTCGAGTGCAACACGTAACTTTACATCCCAGATCAGCGAGGAAATAACTAAATGTAAAAAGAAAATGGCGCGAAGCAAAGCGAATTTAAAAAAAAGTAAGTACACCAATGAGGTTCCGAGTCTGAGCTTATAAGGAATTAAAAAAGCTGTGTGATAAATTCGATATCATGGAGGTAGAAGTAAATAGGTTTAATGATGTTTGTTATTACGTTCTAAATTCAATTTACTTTGCCCTCTAGTGGATAGAAAATGATTTTTGCAGTCAGATATCGACAGTAGAATTAATTTTAATGTATGCTATATCGCCATTTCATCGATATCTTAACATTAGCGCCGGTCGCATTCGAGGTTTCCCTGAGGTGACCGGCACGAGGTTAGCGTAGCTACTGAAAAGCAACTGAAACGTCAGGATTAGTGTAAATTACCAAATAATAACCTTCCTACAGTCCGGGTCCTCCAGAAAAGTGCATGTGAAAAAGCATCTGATGAGGCCGACAAACTAAAGGCCAATGAAGCCACCATTGTAGCTTTATTAGTGTCTGTAATGGTGACCCCCATTCTTAGCGTTACCATCAGGCGACGCGAAGTCAAGTTAACTCATCTTTATGATGCTTTACAAAAAATAGCAAAGTAGTGATAGGTTTTATTCCAAAAAGTAGGTCGGTATTGACTTTGAATTTTCGAAATCGTAGCCAAAGCGTGGTATTCTCGCTAGTGTCAATGATGACTTAGCATTAACCGGAGTTCAAAATATGAAAGTTTGAATGACTCGGCGTTTCCACGGCGTTTCATCATTAAGACGGTGTAGTTACCGGCATATATCTTGACCCTAAGACGTGAGAGAAACGCCCGCGGGTTTGATTGATATAACCTATGATTTGTAAATATAAACTCTAACGCCGTAGCACCCCGTGCTATCCTCAAAAGACATCCAAAACACACGTACTACGCATATAGAGTACATGTTGTAATGTGATTGGGGTCGTTAGATTAAAAAATAAAAATATTTTTATTCTCTCAAACAATTAATATTTAATACTTTAAATAAAACAATAATATTATTGTTTTCTAGGTGTATCTTAATGGCTATACAAAAACTGTAATTGTGAGACTGGTGCCTGAACTAGATCCGGCAACTATATATTCGAAATGGGCAAGTGAATTCTCGTGCTGCTTTCATCACCTTAAATAGTAAAAATGGCATCTACAGGCCGTTCAATACTGTACTCGAGCCAGACTGAGGCTCTAGAAGTCTAGACAAAGTGACATTCTATTGGCGAAAACGCCAGAGGAATTGCTTAATACGGTATTGACATAAATCTGTAATCATCATTCTCTGAACCTTTTCACAACTCAGTTGGTATTGGTTTTCCAGTCTAACTATGATGCGGCTGAACTTCGATATTTTCCGTGAAGCGACTGTCATCTGACCTCCACAACCAATGGTTCAATGACCAATGACGATATCGAAATTCCAAGTTAGACTGGTTGGACTTTTGAGGACTCCCAACTACCCGTAACGACTAACAACTGCCATAGATGTTTATATGGCAATCGGGACCGACG
Source organism: Pelosia muscerda (assembly GCA_963691645.1). NCBI lineage: Eukaryota > Metazoa > Arthropoda > Insecta > Lepidoptera > Erebidae > Pelosia > Pelosia muscerda. The sequence continues at coordinate 9,722,120 of OY829124.1, read as the reverse complement.
GCTTAACGTGCTCTTCGAGGCATGACCAGACCAGTGAAAACAGCCATATTCATGCATACAACTTTTTGCATTGAGCGGGGATCGAACCCGCGCCCCGTGCGTAGCAGTCGCGTGCAGTACCGCCACGCCACGGTGAAATCTGTAATATGGCCACAAAAATTTAATGAAATTTAACTCTTTGTGATTCTAACTCAAAATAGGTCACATCACATATTTTTATTATTAAAATCACCGCAGTGCCAAGTAATCCATTGATAGCAAATTGAAAACGGTTCGCTTCGACGCGATTCCATCAATGAAATGTCACTTTGCCTAAAGACTCTTATCCAGTAACGATGCGTTTTCTAAACACACGATTTCAATCCATTTGAACGGGTTTGCATGATATGTTTAATGACAGTAGAGGAAACTCGTCTTTGCCTACTGAAGATTGAAAGTAAGGTGGTATAGACCCATTTTTTTTTTCAAAAATGAAATCCACTGGCTACCGGTTTTATAAACAGAACTCTTATTCGTTTAGCTGGTCAAATTCAAACAAAATTGAAAATTCAATATTCTGTATAGCAAATTTATTTTGCGAATTAACCTTTAACATAACATAATATAAACTCACGCCTTTATCCCCTAAGGGGTAGGCAGAGATGCTAGCACCCACATTTCGCCAGTTTATGTTTAGGTCCCAATGTAGGTGGCGAGCCTATTGCCATTAACCGGGCATTTATAAACCTGCGATAAATACACACATAACTTCGAAAAGCATCGAAAAGTCATTGGTATGTGCCATGGTTAAACCTGGGATCGAACCCGAGACCTCGTCTCAACAGTCCAACAGAGATGGTATATGGCGTCATTTCATACAATTTTAATTTCAAATAGTCCAGCAACTTCGGGAGCCCACTGTACTAACAAATCACTTACAATTTTATCATAGTACTAGCTGACCCGCGCAACTTCGTCTGCGTCACCCCGTTTTTGCAACATTTTTCATTCCTGCTCCGCACCTGTTGGTCGTAGCATGGTGTTATATACATATAAACCTTCCTCTTTAACCATTCTATCTATTGAAACACTGCATCAAAATCCATTGCGTAGGTTTAAAGATTTAAGCATACAAAGGAACATGGGGACAGAGAACGCGACTTTATTTTATACTATGTAGTGATGCACAATTGGCGCGAGGTGTACAATAGTGGGCCTTGGGCCTGGTCTCCTAGGCGGCATAATACCTGCCGCTCCCACTCGCAGCAGTTAGCGTGATGGTTTTCAGTCCTCAAGGCCGGTGATGTCATACTATTTTGTATTTCGTGCGCGGGACTTGTATGAGGAAAATACATTTTTAAATTGATCTGGTCTAGTTGTTAGGAGCAGTTTTTTCATTGTGACTTTTAGGTTGAAATTTGTTTAATACATGAGTTAAAGGGAACCTCTGTGGCGTGGCGGTAGTGAACGCGACCGCTACGCAGGAGGCACGGGTTCGATCCCCGATCAGTACAAATATTTTTATGCATGAATATGACTGTTTACACTGGTCTGGTCGTGCCTCGAATACGAACATCTATGGCAGTCTTTGAGCCCTCAAAAGTCCAACTAGCCTAACTACAAAACTTTGATATCGCCAATTTGGTTGTGGAGGTCCGATGGCAGTCGCTTCACTGAAAATATCGAATCTTAGTTACACTACAAAACCGACCCCAACTGAGTTGGGAATAGGCTCAGAGAATGATGATATGAGTTTAAGGGATAAATAAAACCCATGGGAATCTATTCCAGGGAAAGTAACGTGTATGTTAGTTCGAAATAATCTGTCCCTGTACTTGTCACCGGTTAGAGCGTGACAGAGTTACAAATATCCAAATATCTCCTCCCCAAGACGTTAATTCGTAGTGCTTGTGCGGCTAAGCACGTTGTTAATTTTTTTGCGATTTGCAACGCATAGCAAGGAATCTGGTCCAAATTTTTTTTTCCAAATTTATTTATTGAGGTATTTCAATATAATACTTTCACGCATTTCTGAGAAAAAGGTCGTGGGTCGTGACATACAGACATACGGACAACAAAAAGATCATTATAGAGTACTTCGTGTTTTCCTCTTGAGGTACGAAAAAAACTAGCCGCGGTTGCCTAGTGGTATGGGTAATGGACTGCTGAGACGAGGGCTCGGGTTCGATCCCAGGTTACCATGGCACACACCAATGACTTTTCGAAGTTATGTGTGTATTTATCGCAGGTTTATAAGTGCCCGGTTAATGGCAATAGGCTCGCCACCTATTACATTGGGACCTAAATACATAAACGGGCGAAATGTGGGTACTAGCACCTCTGCCTACCTCTTCCGGGATATAGGCGTGAGTTTATGTTATGTACAAAATACTAAAGTAAGTATACATCACTACTGCGCTTTGATTAAAGTTAAATGACGTATGTGAAACATGTATTATTCAAAATAGGTTGACACGTGTGTAAAATAGTACATTTTATTCTGATAAGAGAAGTGAATCGAAATCGATTTGTAAGAATGCATTGCAGTACTACTATTTTGAATCTGTAATATGTTCGCCATTCTTGATGACTACATAATTATGTACCTACGGACGACATAGTCAAAGTCGCGGGTACCCGTTGAACGCAGACCGCCTCCAACCGGTAGGGGAAGCCAATGTTCATCAGTGTTCCTATGGCTAAAATGATGATGATGATGATACACACTGTACTTACATACATATGCTCACGCCCTTAATCCCCGAAGGGGTAGGCAGAGGTGTATTAAACATCCACATTTCGCCAACTATGATTTTCGGTCCCATGTAAATGGGGCCAATCGGGCACTTTGCAAAAGAAAATGGTTATGCCGAAAATAGATTCCTAACCGAAAATGTTGCGGCAAAAAAAAATGTCTCGATTCCTTGCTTGAATCGTAAGGAAATTAACTGCGTGCTTAGCCGCACAAGCACTACCAATTAAGTAACTAGTTTAGTGGTTGCAATCGAAAGATACCAGATTTAAAAGCTGGTTGTCAAGTATTTTTTGTATCACCTACGACGGGTTTATCAATCCCAACCGTAACATACAATAGTAAAATATTTGTAAGTCATAGATCGGAGAGCCAAACCGCATCCCATAAAGCAAGTACACTTCTTACCCGAGGAGATATGATGTCGTATGTGCAATATTCCGCAAGTGCGAAGAACAAATTTCGACACGTGTTTCGCCTCTACACGAGGCATCTTCAGGAGCGCTATTAGACGACCCTAAAAACACCCATGACTCTAAATATATAAATAAATTAATGAATGAATTAATTAGTTTTCTACTAATTACATAATTATAAAGTAATTACGTGAGGTCAAACCTTTCTCCGTGTTATTGCGACGCGGTACAATTTTGAGCGCTTTCTTTCATAGTCGCGTACTAAGGTATAGCTGTACGTTTTGAATTTATAATTTCACTCGATTTCTCGAACTTCTCCTAGCTTAAGTATCTCCCGCGGAACTGCCTGTGTTAAATTCTGATCTCGCTTCACTCTACAGGGTTGGTAACACGTGTGTGACACCCCTGGTGTTGCAAACGTCCGTCAGTAGGCCACGGTAACCATCAGGGGAGCCGTGAGCTTGTCAGCCACCTTAGTGGTATTATATAAAAGTGTAGGATATGTTTGACGACGTCCGTGGCGTGGCGGTAGTGAACGCGACTGCTGCGCGACGGGAGTTCTATCCCGCTCAGTGCAAATATTTGTGCGCATGAATATGAATATTTGCATTGGTCTGGGTGTTTATATGTATAATATGTAAGTATATATTTACAAAAAAAATATCTAAGTATGTTTATCCGCATTCTAGAACCCATATAACACAAGCTAGTTAAACTATGCTTACCATGGGTCTAGGTGGCGTTGTGTAGATTGTCCTACAATATTTATGTCGTAGACATTTTTTTTTGAAAACCGCCACAGTATCCTCGCGTGCGAAGCTACTCAGTGTAGTTCATTTCCATATTAGAGTTCTTACTTCGTTCAACAAACAACAAAATATACCTACTTATTATAATTATGTAAAGATTTTATTTGTAAAAATTCGAAGGCTAAACTACGTCATTGAATGCCTACGTCTATCAATTAACATAATTAAACAAATATATGATTGTGTTATGAGTTGCTGTTAACATTAAAAATACCTAAAAATATCTAAATACCTACGCCGACCGAATTGGTTCAAACGATCCAAGGTCTTAAAAAAAAAATAATTTAAAGAAAAACAAAAAACCCGACTGCGTAAACTAAAAAGAATGAAACAAGCCCAGTAGTTTAAAATTCATACAATACTCACAGTCGGGGCCCCTTGGGAAGATTTGATTGGTAAAATTTGAATGGGCCCCGACTGTGAGTATTGTATGAATTTTAAACTACTGGGCTTGTTTCATTCTTTTTAGTTTACGCAGTCGGGTTTTTTGTTTTTCTTTAAATTATTTTTTTATTTCATACTTTTTAGTTACGATTCATTGAAAAGTTATTTTTTTATCAAAAATATTTTTGTTTGTACCTATATCGTTTATACTCGAAATATAAACTTAAATCAATAAGTAAGAAAATTAGCAAGAATGAATGTTTTGTTAATCAACTTTAAATCGTTATATATCCTAAACTATTATTTAAAATGAAAAATAGTAAAAGAAACCTAAATATGATTTAAAAATACCTATTCAACGACACCCCACTTGACATAGTTCATCGACTTTTTTTTTTTCACTTTGACAATATGGCGTCTGGTTGTCGCTGTGGTGAATTTTGATTACTGTCATGTCTTTAGTGACACTCGCAAGGTTAAGACGAATCGATTGACGTAAGAATGATCAAAATCGGCCTACGCGTTCGGTCTCTAGAACGCCACATAGAAACAAACATACATACATACATACATACATACATACATAGACTGATAAACACAATACCCTCCTTTGCGTCGCGCAGTCGGGTAAAAAGGGTAGTTCAGAACTTTTTTTTTTATCGTGCGTAAGATCCTCACGGATACCTCCTCCACCAAAACCGATGGAGGTGATTATGTCGGTCTCGAACCGACCAAAACGCACGCCGTCCATGGGTCCTTGGTCCTCTTCCCCCAATGTGTGGACCATGGTGTCCCCATCTAGCCCCTGGGTATGGGGTGGCATTTTGTGCCATCGCCGTGGCCTGCTTCTGCTAGGGTGACCGGCGGCTCCACCCGTCACCCCCAGGCCCGCGCTAGGGTAGTTCATAACTGGAGAGTTTTTTATGACAACCTGATGGTAAGTGGTTACCGTGGCCTATGGACGTGTGCATCACTGGTAGCTCACCCATGCTTCCGACTCTGAAAGAATCTGGTGGAATGCACAGGAAAACCCATAGCAGGGAGTTCATTCCACAGCATGAGCGTGCGCGGGATGAAGTTCCTTTCATACCGCATAGTGCGCACCGTTTCTGGTTGCAATGTGTGAGGATGAATCCCCTGTTTGCGGCCAGCGATGCGATGATAGAATGTAGCTGAAAGCAACGCCATTGTAAGAAATTTTTTTGAAGTCGATGAAGTATAAGAAAATTCTTATGAAGCGATGGTCCAGAATATTCCATCAAGAACCAAGTGGTTCTCTGAATCTTTTCTTAGCCGCACCATAAAGTCTTCGAATTCCTTTCCAGCTCACGTGTTTCCTTCTTCCTACAGCGCCGGGACCTTTAAGCGGAGCGTGAAAAAGCATCTGTAACACTGTACGTGTTTGTAATGGTGACCTAGGTTAGACTCACTAGTTCCATGGAGCTAATTGTTGGTGGAACTAGTGAGAATGATCCATTTTAAGTAGTGGTGACCCCTTTTACTGAGATTTGGCCTTCCGCTTACCATCAGGCAAGGTGAAGTCAGATAAAAAAACCGCTAATTTTAAGTATTGTAAGCCCTCGAATTATAATTCTATTACGTTTCATTGCGCACGACGCAATAGTATGACTAACTTGAACAACATGACTTGTTTACATCCAAAAATGAAATTAAAAATATACGTGACGTAATATTGTCTTTGTGATTTTGGTCACGTTCAGATAAATGCGTGTCATTGGTCCAAATTACCTACGACAGAGTAAGAGTTCAAAGGTAGTTGAATATTGAGGGCGGTCGAAATTCAAAGTCCAAAGGAACCAGTACCTATTCACCTTCCCAGGGGCTGGTTGGGGACACCATGGTCCCCACATTTAGGGAAGAGGGTCATCTCTACAGAGATGTCCCCGGGTCTGCCGGGGTGCGAGAGATATGTCTTGTATAATCTCACCTCCGGCAATCAAGGACCCATGGACGGCGTGCGTTTTGGTCGGTTCGAGTCCGACATAATCACCTCCATCGGTTTTGGTGGAGGTGGCATCCGTGGGGATTTTGCGCACGATAAAAAAAAAGTACCTATTCACCTTCATAATGAAATCCTGCGCTGCGGCGTGGTCGTGTATGCAAGCAAGGTACCTTTTTATACCACTCATCATTCTTTGAGCCTATTCCCAACTCAGTTGGAATCGTTTCTAGTCTAACTAAGATGCGATTGTACTTCGATATTTTCCGTGAAGCGACTGCTATCGGACCTCCACAACCAAATTGGCGATATCGAAGTTCTGTAGTTAGACTAGACGGACTTTTGAGGGCTTCAACTAACCGTAACGACTGCCATAGATGTTCGTATGACAACCAGGGCCGACGGCTTAACGAGTGCAATAAATAGCCATATTCGTGCATACAAATATTAGCACTGAGCGAGGATAGAACCCGTGCCTCCTGCGTAGCAGTCACGTCACGCCACAGAGGCTGTCGACTTCTATACCATAATTAAGTAGAAAATTACATTCCAAACTCTTATCACCAAAAAAGTCAACCAAAAATAATACCAACGGTCATTTTGTAGATAACGTCTGGTTCGAACTTGTGACCTTTAAAAACGATTACAGCGAGTTTCATCATGTAAAAATTATAATAAACCGAAAAAATGTTATATTTTGATAGTGCTATCACAATTTGGATTTCATTTCCGGCCGTTGCCGCCGCTCGACGATAATGAACGATCCTGGTCATCAAACTCGGAACGCCAACGACACGATAAATTATTATATTTAGTTATTAATTACTCTACATCTGCACTATCTACTATATATAAACCGCGGTAGCCTAGTGGTATGGGTAATGGACTGCTGAGACGAGGTCACGGGTTCGATCCCAGGTTTACCATGGCACACACCAATGACTTTTCGATGCTTTTCGAAGTTATGTGTGTATTTATCACAGGTTTATAAGTGCCCGGTTGATGGCAAAAGGCTCGCCACCTATTACATTGGGACCTGAACATAAACTGGCGAAATGTGGGTGTGCTAGCACCTCTGCCTACCCCTTAGGGGATAAAGGCGTGAGTTTATGTATGTATGTATGTATGTATGTATCTACTATATAAAAATAAGTCGGGTATTCCTTCCTGACGCTATAACTCCAGAACGCACGAACCGATTTCCACGGTTTTGCATTCGTTGGAAAGGTCTCGGGCTCCGTGAGATTTATAGCAAAGAAAATTCAGGAAAAATTTCAACAGAAAAGCGGGAAAGCTACCTGGTGGCTAAACGGAGTTCGCCTGGTTTGCTAGTAATTTGATAATTATTGTTTAGAGGATTTTTTTTATTTAAGTCTGTACCGATTTTAAAAATTCTTTCACCATTAAAAAGCTAGTCACCCTGAGTAACTAACTAGCTAGGCTAGGACAGGAGTAATCCGTCTGATACTCTCCAAGACGTTAATTGGTAGTGCTTATGCGGCTAACCACGTAAATAATTTCCTTGCGATTTACACCGCACAGCAAGGAATCGGGTCAATAGTCAAAATTCATTTAGCTGCAACATTTTCGGTTAGGAATTTAGTTTCGGCATACCTACCCATTTTGTTACGAAGTGCCCGATTGGCGTCAATAGGCTCGCCCCCTTTCACATGGGACCGAAAATCATATTTGGCGAAATGTGTGTGTTTAATACCTCTGCCTACCCCTTCGTGGATTACGAGCGTTAGCATATGTATGTAATGTACCATAGTTAAAAATTAATTAAATTCCCAAGATTTATTTATATTCTATGTAAAATTTTTCTAGCTCAACTCTAGTTGAAAGACTTACGTAAAACTATAGGAAGAGAATACATTACGTAGGTACGTGTATAAACAATTGTACAAAGCCTAGCGTTAGACACAGACAACGAAGTGGTTTGTAACTTGTAACTGTACCCAGTGCGTACTACTTAGGTAGAAAATAGATATACGTACAGTGGGCTACACAAGTCTTTTTTTTTTTTTTATCTATGGCACGTCAATTTGACTTCACCTCGCCTGATGTTAAGCTGAAGGCAATGTCCCATGAAAGAGGGTCACCATTGCAAACACGTTCAGTCCTGGACAATTTGAGAAAAAAATGTATAAAATGATGCCACTACACAACTACTAGTCTTAGAAGCTACTGGATAATAAAAAAAACATAACATAAACTCACGCTTATATCCCCGAAGGAGAGGTGCTAGCACCCACATTTCGCCAGTTTATTTTTAGGTCCCAATGTAATAGGTGGCGATCCTATTGCCATTAACCGGGCACTTATAAACCTGCGATAAATACACACATAACTTCGAAAAGCATCGAAAAGCCATTGGCGTGTGCCGAGGTAAAACCTGGGATCGAACCCGAGACCTCGTGTCAGCAGTCCATTACCCATACCACTAGGCTACAGCGGCTTTTTGACTGAATAAATAGATCTACTTATTAATGTAATTAAGTTTGGGATGCTCGTACTTGCAGGAGTTTACTTATTTTCTTATAAAGAAACAAGACATCGATCTAGTTTATTTTATTAACGTTATCCATATTACTTTGGTTAAATTACACTTAGGATGTCAAAGGATTATAGATCTTAAGGTGTCCATTAACTTTTGGAGCCCACTGTACATACTACAAAACAATATAGGGTCGCCATGTTCTTAAGATGTGAAGGGACATTCTTATAAGCGCATTGAATTGATTCCAACGATCACTTTTTTTTCATTTTCACCATTACTTAGATTTTACTAAGATGATATCAGGCGTTCACTTTAGTCATCTGAATATAAAACTTATCACTAATACCGATTGATCTCACTAAATAAAAATTCAACGGTGTTGGATCGGTTCACCTTCGGCATTCTAGGTGTTATCCAACGATATATTGAGAGAAAATCAAAATGAGGTTCAATTCTATTTTACCCCACCATAAAAATTATAAGTTCATGCTCTAGGTTACACCTCCTTTCCATACTTTGGTTCATATTTGCTTTTACGCGAGCAAAAGACAATTATTTTTTGACATCAAGTCCATTTTTATTGGTTATTCCGTTAACTCAGGCAAAAGCAAATCCAACAAAATAAGAATCAACAATATCGGTCCAACCGTTCTCGAGTTATAATTGGTGTAATTAACAGATGAAAATGAAATTTTCGTTTCATTTAGCTATACTGATACGATGGAGAATAAATAATGTGAAAAAAAAAGTTATTGCCTTGCCGTAATTTTTTTAATGCCAATATGTTGTGTGCCTTCGACTTCGAGGCTGTTTCCCTTACACCTTGTATAGATTTATTATCGGACCTGTTTCTCTTCACAGCATCTTCCAAAACTTATGATAGTAACTTTCAAAGTGAAAATATGCTCGTAGCCAGAAGAAAATATCCCATAATATATCTTGTATCATGGCCACATGGCACAGTGGCTACGTCGTCAGCCAGCTGCAACCGCTTTTTGTTCGCTATTGAATTGTAAATGCAGCGGCAAAAAGTGTGGGCCGTGGCAACCATCAATGTGAATCGAAAGGACAGAAATACCACTCTGAGTACTCTGACGGGTCTTAAAGTAAAAAATAAATAAAAAATAATGTATTGCCAGTTAATTTACCGCATTGTGCGTTACACTGTGGCCCCACACTAGGCAAGCCTGCCCTGTGGGTGCCAGATATGATTTAAACGGCATTAACAATGTCTGCTGGGGCGTGGTCAAAGCTATCTGGCATCCTAAAAATTAAGAACTAGTTACATTTTCTGTACCATTAGGATACTAAAAAGTTGTACACACATATTATACACTAGCTGTTGCCCGCGGCTCCGCCCGCGTGGATGTCGATTATCGCGTTGTACGACTCTACTCGATTCACTACTTGCCTCTCTATATTACTTTTCCTTGCTGTCATGACAACGGAAATTGTTAGCGATATTAGCGCCAATGTATAGAAATTTACCGGATCAATTGAGATTTATGATTATTACTCCGCTCCCTTGTATGGTAGCGTGATGATATATAGCCTATGTTACTCCTAGATATTGTAGCCTTTTAGAGGTGAAAGAATTGTTTAAATCGGCCCAGTACTTTTTGAGCCTATTCATTACAAACATACAAACATACAAAAATAGGTACAAATATTTCCTCTTTATAATATTAATATAGATAAGAATACATTTACTCACATTTATACATTATATTATAATGCAATTTTTTTTTTACTACAGTCCACTTACCAAACCATTATAATTTTTTATCAAAATTATAACAGACCTTTGTGGTATGGTAGATACGTCATCAATTAGCCTATCGCTGGACAAAGGGCTCTCCCAATGTTCGGAGGCTTTAGCCTACAGTGTCCATGCTGGCCAGACCAGCTTTCCTTCTTTCGCAGTGATATATTTTTTTTTTGTTTTCCGTGCGCGAAATCCCCACGGCTACCAATCCCACCGGAGCCGTTGAGAGAGGTTATGTCGGACTCGAACCGACTAAAACGCACGCTGTCTTTGTGTCTCCAGTTGCCGGAGGTGAGATAGTAGCGAACATATCCCTCTCACCCCGGCAGACCCGGGGCCCTCTATTCCTATGTAAGATTAAAGTATGTAATTTGTATTTTGATTATTGTTTGTAGCTTAGGGTACAATGGAGCTGGCATGACTTTGTAAGCTAAATTCTTATACTTTCACACCTATATCCCCGAAGGGGTGGGCAGTGGTGCTAGCACCCACATTTCGCCAGTGTGTATTTAGGTCCCAATCTAATAGGTGGCGAGCCTATTGCCATCAATCGAGCACTTATAAACCTGCGATAAATACACACATAACTTCGAAAAGCATCGCAGTCATTGGTGTGTGCCTTGGTAAACCTGGGATCGAACCCGAGACCTCGTCTCAGCAGTCCACCACCCATACCACTAGGCTACCGCAAGTAAAAAAAACGTGCTTCCAAATACCACAACCCAGCTAAACATTATGCGTCATAATGCTAATAGTATTCAAATAGCACAAAAACATTATGATTCTCTACGGTTAAAAGTCTAAAAATAGATTTCTAATTTCGTCCGAGAATGAGTTTAATTATTCATAAATAAATTAGCCTAGAACATTCTTTTGATTAAGTACATAAAAAAACAGATCCGAAACTGTGTAGCGAACTGCCGGTGCGAGACCTACTGTGGAGATGAATGAAAAATAATCAAATTACTGCTTTAAACACAACTCATTAATTTAAAAGTAAAAAACAGTACAGAGATGGTGGTATTGCGGAGTTATTTATAGTTTTAACAATGATTTATATGCTACTAGCTGACCCGCGCAACTTCGTCTGCGTCACCCCGTTTTTGCAACATTTTTCATTCCTGCTCTGCACCTGTTAGTCGTAGCATGATGTTATATTATACATATAAACCTTCCTCTTTAATCATTCTATCTATTGAAACAAACCGCATCAAAATCGGTTGCGTAGTTCTAAAGATTTAAGCATACAAAGGGACAAGAAAAATAGGGACAGAAAACGCGACTTTATTTTATACTATGTAGTGATAGTGACTATGTAGTGATAGTGATTAAACTGCCTGGAATAAAAGAATATATCTTTATCTTCTATATATATATAAAAATGAATTGTTGTTAGTTAGTCTCGCTAAAACTCAAGAACGGTTGGACGGATTTGGCTAATTTTGGTCTTGAATTATTCGTGGAAGTCCAGACGAGGTTTAAAAGGTGAACAAATATGAAAATGCTCGGAATGGAACAGCGGGACGGGATCAGAAGTCCACGTTGTCTGTGATAGTAGACTCCACAAAATTTCAAATTGTTCTCAGGGTAATTGTATAGGCTTTTTAATAAGCTCCCTAATGAAATTAGGAATTTGCCCATCAATAAGTTTAAAAATTTAGTAAAAAAAAGTTATGTCAAAAAGTTTTTTATAAAATCCAGGATTATTTGGATGATAACCAAGCCTGGAAATGAGCTGTTCACTCCACTTGCTACTCAGCTAAATTTTGTATCTAGACTAAGTAAATTATTGTAAATAGACAAAAAAAAGAAAAGCCCGCTGAGTTTCTTGCCGGAGTCTTCTCAGGTCAGGGCCGCGTTTCGAACCGGTGTGCGGTGGTCCATTTGCATTTGTTAAAATATTGTTGATATTGACGTTTTGTAAGTGCCGTTTACTGGTCTATGCAGAATAAATGATTCTTGATTCTATTTGATTTGATTTGACGCGGTTGGAGCCACGGGCAACAGCTAGTTATGGTATAATTATCAAAAGATGACACTATACATACATAAAGTGCGTTATGCTTTATAGGCACTAATAGTACTTTAACAAACTTGCATAATAAGTGTTCTTAAAATACGAATGTGAGTTTCTTTTTTATAGTACCACACGAGTCATACATCGTTTTATCTAATCTCATTAAATAATGAATACAATTTGCGTCAAATTCAATTGTGCGCATTTATTTGTAAACGTCAAAATTTATTTGCTGTTCGCGCATGCGTGTTGCGCCGCGTGTGTACATTATGTAGAAAAGTTGCATTGAAAATTGATACCTCCTTGGTTCAGCTGAAGATGTATCGTCACGTCACTACATAGAAATAAAACAAAGTCGTTTTCTCTGTCCCTATATCCCTTTGTATGCTTAAATCTTTAAAACTACGCAACGGATTTTGATGCGATTTTTTAATAGATAGAGTGAATGAAGAGGAAGGTTTATATGTATATAACATCATGCTACGACCAACTGGTGCGGAGAAGAAGTGAAAAATGTTGCAAAAACGGGTTGACGCAGACGAAGTTTGTTCGGGTCAGCTAGTATAATGCAATAAAAGTTGCATTGTGATATAGTTGGCCATAGTAGACCTATATCATAATATAATATTCTAAATTTATTTTGATTATTTGTGTGTAACGACGGTTATTACATAACATAACATAAACTCACGCCTATATCCCCAAAGGGGTAGGCAGAGGTGCTAGCACCCACATTTCGCCGTGATGTGTAACGGTCTACACAGAATGAGTGATTTTGAATTTTGAATTTAATGTTGCCGTCTGATACTCTCCAAGATGTTAACTGGTAGTGCTTGTGTGGCTAAGCACGTAATTAATTTCCTTGCGATTTACAACCGCATAGCAAGGATCTAAAATCGGATGAAAATTTTTTTTTACAATGTGCACGATTGGCAGCAATAGGCATGCCCCCCTATTACGTGGGACCAAAAATCATAGTTGGTGAAATGTTGCTGTTTAATACACCTCTGCCTATCCTTTCGGGAATTACGGGCATGAGCATATTTTATGTATGTATGTATGAATTTAATGTTTTACGAAACTGAACTTCTGTCTTATGCGTGCACTTTGGCATTCGTCTAGCGGTTTCCAAGCCAGCTTAGGAAACGCGTAAGGAAAGTCAAGGGATATGCCTAGTCTTTATCTAGTTTCTTACTTCTTGTCTAGTTTATATATAAAAGCTGATTATTTTCTAAGAAAGAATTCTTAACTGTTCAAGAACCATGTTTTGTAGTAGGTACGCTGTTGGATTTTTATTGGGATAAAGGTAATATGCTATGCTATTATATATTGAAGTAGGCGTTATGTGGCAGAAATCTATCTACTCATTAATGTAACCGCGGTAGCCTAGTGGTATGGGTAATGGACTGCTGAGACGAGGTCTCGGTTTCGATCCCAGTTTTATCATGGCACACACTAATGACTTCAATGCTTTTCGAAGTTATGTGGGTATTTATTACAGGTTTATAAGTGCCCAGTTAATGACAATAGGCTTTGTCACCTATTACATTGGGACCTAAACATAAACTGGTGATATGTGGGTGCTGGTGTGTGTGTGTGTGTGTGTATGTGTATGTTATTAATGTAATAAAACACCCCCACCCCGTTTTACAACATTTTTCATTCCTGCTTCGCACCTGTTGGTCGTAGCATGATGTTATATACATATAAACCTTCTTCTTTAATCACTCTATCTATTAAAAAAACTGCATCGAAATCCGTTGCGTAGTTTTAAAGATTTAAGCATACAAAGGGACATAGGGACAGAGAACGCGACTTTATTTTATACTATGTAGTGATAATGGTGTCATAATGTACGAACAATTTTTGTAGCAATCTATGGTTGTTATTGAAGTCAAGGTTCAAAGCATGGTCTAGACCTGGTTTAAACCATACTTTAATCCGTTTTTTGTAATAAGACCGCGATAGTTAAATTTTATTGACGCTTTCTATGTTACTTTGACACTTAGGCTGTCAAAGGATTTAGATCTCAAGGTGTCCAGGAACTTTTAAAGCCCACTGTGCTATATATAGAGGAAGTTGTTGATCGCACACGCACACGCTGGTATTTTTCCACGAGTACCACCGGCCGTGGCTCTCTCTGCCTACAAACTTATGCATAACCTGTATTGCACATTAAAACGTGGAATTTTTTAAGATAACCGTAATATTTGGACCATTTTTTACCGGCTCAAATGGAATGTGGAAGTGTGTGAAGTAATATATATACTTAACATCATTCTCTGAACCTTTTCCCAACTTAGTTGGGATCGGCTTTCTAGTCTAACTGTGATGCGGCTGAACTTCAATATTTTGCATGAAGCGACTGCCATCTGATCTCCACAACCAATGGTCCATTGACCAATGGCGATATCGAAGTTCCAAGTTAGACTGGTTGGACTTTTGAAGGCTCCAACTACCCGTAACGACTGCCATAGGTGTATGGCACCCGGGACCGACGGCTTAACGTGCTCTCTGAGGTACGACCAGACCAGTGCAAACAGCCATATTCATGCATACAACTTTTTGCACTGAGCGGAAATCGAACCCGCTTGTATTAGGAGTGTACTTGTATGAGTGAAGTATGTTTATCCGCATTCTAGAACCCGTAACACAAGCTAGTTAAGCTGTGCTTTTCATGGGTCTAGATGGCGTTGTGTAGATTGTAAAAAAAATGTTTATCCGCATTCTAGAACCCGTAACACAAGCTAGTTAAGCTGTGCTTTTCATGGGTCTAGATGGCGTTGTGTAGATTGTAAAAAAATGTTTATCCGCATTCTAGAACCCGTAACACAAGCTAGTTAAACTATGCTTGCCATGGGTCTAGATGGCGTTGTGTAGATTGTCCTAGAATATTTATTTGTTTATTTCACATATTTTGAATAAATCCCCGCTAATTCTACCCGAAACGCAGCTGAAACCATTCAAGTGTCTCAGGCTACCAATTGTAAAAGTAAAAAAAAAACAAGTATTTCAATATTTCCGCTCCGTACGTATTGTGCAAATTTTACATCCGGGAGATAATTTAAGACGGCTTAATTTTTGCAATTGGTTAAATCGGAAACTCGACAACGACAGACATGTTTTATCCCATATTTTTATTCTCTGACGAAGCAAATTTTTCTAATAAAGGGATGTATAATGGAAATAATAAACATTGCTGGTTACAACTAATCCTTTGCGGGTAACCGAAGCGCATCGCCAGGTGCGATTTTCATTTAACTGTTGGTGCAGTATTTTGAAGGACAGAGTATTTTATTTTAAAATTGATGACGGAACGTTGACGACTTTAAAATATGTTGAATTTTTGAATGAACTGTTTGAAGAACTGTAGAATTTGCCTTCGGCGCAGATCAATCAGTTATTTTTTCAACAAGATGGAGTTAGAGTGAATTTTCAATCATCATCTCATAACAGTAGGTTAGATAGTGGTCGAACGTGGTCCCACCACAGACTATAACAATAACATAGACGGAACGCATAGTACTAGCGCGTGAAACCGCCAAAACTAATACTAAACTAGAACTTTTTAGATAGCGCAGCACTCTTCGTCTTTGCCGCACGCTTCGCACGAGTGCAACGAAATTGTGTACCTAATGTCTTGGATCTTGGACCTAAGTCGCGAGAGAAATAAGATTCTGGCGCTCACGGATTGCTTTGATATAATCTATGGTCGGATTGGTAGATTTGAGCTCATTTACCACCGATGGACACCGTGCTATCTTTAAAATACTGGCCCAAATACTTGTACCGCGCGTATTTTGAGCACTTTTTAGGTTCACACCTAATGCCTATTTTAGTATTACTTTAGGTGGCTTCACTTGCTAGTTCTATGCGTTCTCTCTATGTTACTCTTCTAGTCTCAGGGTCCCATCAATAAAAAAATAACCGAATACACACTCACGCGTGTCAATATAAAATTACGTATCACTTTTAACAAACAAATCCAACGCGCAAATGTATTTATTACGTTCAAACAAAATATTTTCCTAGTGAAATACAAATAAGTTTTGACCGCGATAAGGGCTCAAACCTATGACCACTTTATCAGTGTTTCGAAAAATTCATTACGCAACTGGGTGATAACGTTATCGAGTACTTTTGGAAGTCGAAAATGTCGTTTTAAAAATATTCCAGTTGATAATAATGGTGGTAGATAAAATAGTTTACACTGAGTTATTTATCGGTCACGTAGAATAGAGCACAATAATATTTTGTTTACGACTTGTAGGTATTTATTAAAATTGTAGGTACGTACAATGGGCTCCAAAAGTTAACCTAAAATCTATAAATCATTTCACAGACTAAGTACCAAAAGTAGCATTATAACTTAAGGGTTCGATCCCAGCTTTTACCATAGCACGCACAAATGACTTTGCGATGCTTTTCGAAGTTATGTGTGTATTTATCGCAGGTTTATAAGTGCCCGGTTAATGGCAATAGGCTCACCACCTATTACATTGGGACCTAAACATAAACTATCGAAATGTGGGTGCTAGAACCTCTGCCTACCCCTTCGGAGATATAGGCGTGAGTTTATGTTATGTAACATAGATAGCGTTAATATCGATGTCTTGTTTGTTATAAGAAACAAATAAACTCAAGCAAGTAGTATCCTAAACTGAATTCCATTAAGAATTACATCTATTATCCAGTAGCTTCTAACACTAAGACTTGTGTAGTGGCATCTTCATGAAATTTTAGTTTCAAATTGTCCAGGAACTTTTGGAGCCCACTGTAACTGCACCTGCCGAAAGGTTCTCGAAAGGAGACCACGAACTGGTAGACGAGGCGTAGGATAGACCAAGGCGAGATGAACGGATGACATAGTCTTAGTCGCGGGCACCCGTCGGATGCAAACCGCATCCAATCGGTTGTCAGTGGAGGTCTTCGGGACGGGGGTGGGGGAAGTGGGGGGGGACTTTGTTCAGTCGTGGACGTCCTATGGCTGAAGAGATGAATTACCTTTGAATTTACCTTTTTAAAAAATTGTATTTATATGCCACTACGTATGCATGGAAGTAGGCGGTATCTATCTCTATTCGTGCAAATTGTATGATTAATTTTCGCACGAAATTAGCTCAATATTACTTCATGCGTGAAGCGTGATAACGAAGAATGAATATCACCACTCTATTTCATCCGAAGGATGTCGTAAAACCGACAAACAGAAAATGCGTAGACAAAGTCACTGCGAGAGAAGGAAAACTCGAAATAAAACCCTAAAGAGAAGAATATGTTTAAGGTTCAGGTGAAAAAAACGTGATATCATGTGAGAGAAGGAAAATTCGAAATGAAACCCTGTACCAAACCGTCTCTTTCAAATGTTTCGTTTCAATGTTAGGAGACGGCTATATCCAGCAATGGACTGCAATAGGCTAATAGATTAATTAACGAAGCAGCGGACCTTATGTAACAGTCCAAGAGATCGACAGCATTACTGCAACGTTTGCAGCTTATTCTGCACTTTTACTTCTTTTTTTTCCTATTAGCGGGTCCAAAGGAGAATATCCGCAAAAATTCCGGCAATTGCGTCCTTGTGCACTATTTGCAGGTAAACCAAATGTCTAGTTCAGTTTTATCATAAAAAGCTTGCTAATAAATTAGTATACAACATACCAACATTCTCAAATTTAGGTCGCGACTATTACTCAGAAATGTGCTCTGCAAATATGATATTCTGCGTCAAATAAGGAAGTAACTATTACTTCTTAGAACTGAGTTACAAAACAATACATATTTTGATTTTAAGCACCTACTTACGTTGTTTTTCTTGTTATACTATTAAGTGACGCAAGGCCGCTTGTAAAAAATGTTTTATGCAAGCATTCTTTGTGTTCCCAAAATTATGAATTTCGTTTAGGTCGGCTTGAGGCATCTCGATGTGGTGGTATGGTATGGTTCAGTGGTCTTCAAAAGTACCTTTTTTTATCTTGCGCAAAACTGATACCCCCTCCACCAAAAGCGGTGGAGGTGATTATGTCGGACTCGAACCGACCAAAACGCACGCCGTCCATGGCTCCTTAATTGCCGGAGGTGAGATTACACAAGACATATTTCTCGCACCCCGGCAGACCCGGGGAAATCTCTGTTGAGATGACCCTCTTCCCCCAATGTGGGGACCATGGTGTCCCCATCTAGTCGGGTTACAAAAGTACCTGGACACTACAAAATTACTAGTATTAGAAGCTACTGGATATTAGATCTACTTATTAATATTACTAAGTTTGTGATGTTTCGTACCCACGATAGTACGTACGTAATGGCACAAAAATGAGCAATGTTGAAATTATGCGTCGAAAAAGCGCGATCCACTTTCCCAGTCGGTTTTGAACTCATGGACTGCATATCTCTTATAGGTACGGATGAATGATTAAAATCAAAAATATTAGCAAATAGGGTACGGATAATTTTATAAGTACAAAAAGATTTTTTTTTATATTGTAACATTAAAACAAATCAGATATATATCCATTTGTCCTTTACATTCTTCCGTAATAAATATCAAACAGTGGGAGGTCCGAGGGAGTCGTCCTAAACTTATATTTTCTCATAATAAGGGGGCGGAGGGGGTCAAAAGCTGGCTTAAATAATCTTACGAAATAAATAAATGACCCCTTCAAAAATTTGGACAGAAATTTCGAGATTATTCGATCAAATTTTTCTAGCGTGTACATTCTCATAAAAGTATATTACTTATACAGACTATAAAAGTCGGAATATAAAAGTAATGAATACATCAACATTAATTTAATACATTATTTATTTCAAATACATTTATATTAAGTTACAAATAATATGTTAATGTGTGCTAATATGTAATTACATAGAGGAAGAAGTAATTCAAATTACGTTCTATGTCCATTCAAAGCCGAAACATATCGATAAACATATAATAAAAATCTGTTATTTATCTGTGTATCTGTCTATTTTTGAATGGGAAAATCGAGTTTTTAACCGACTTCGTAAAAGAAAGAAGTCCTGTAACTAACAGTGGTACATTAGGAATATCGCCGTTTAATAACCTTGTGTTGTGTTTTCGGTGGTGAGTAGGGTAGCCAGAGCTCACTAGAGAGGTTTTGTGTTGTCAGTGGGAAATCAAAGGCTTATCCTACATCTTTTGCGCTGACGACACAGAATGTCTCTGTTCTTACAGGGGTTGCGGCACGAGTGTTATTCGTCTGGTGTAACACTCGCCCATCGCCCATAGGCCACGGTTACCACTTACCATCAGATGTGCGGCGTGCTTGTCTGCGGCCTAAGTTGTATAAAAAAAAATTGGAGTGTGAGTATTCTGAAGTGAGGTGAGGTTCTGTGTGTGCATGAAGTGGGACTACAGTGTCCACATCTTTCCCCTGAAAGGCAGGATCGCTCATCATGCTGACGTCGCGGCCTGCTCCTGCTAGGGTGACAAACGGTTCCACCCGTCACCCCCAGGCCCGCGCTCATGGAAGACGGAGTTCATTCTGCCTAGTAATACGACGTCATCTTTTCCTTTGTCTGTGCCATTCAAAAACTCTAAAAGTTCTGTTACTTACTCGTGCGACCCGGAAGTTTGGACCCACAGACAAAATTCTTAGTACGACCCGATTTTAGGTACGCGTTCGACCCGATTTTTTTTATCTATAAACATGTCCTTTATCGGCCTTCTTTTGAGTACGTGTTGGACCCACAAAAATATGGATTTGATGAATGTTCTTTTAGTACGGCAAAGGTATAGTCATGTTAAAAATTGTTGATAGGAATTATAATCATAATCCCCTCCTTGTGCATCCATTGACATCTGGTTTGACCTTGCCATCTTTTGGAAAAATATACAACTCGAATTAAAGATAGGTTTTATCTATTTCACGTAACTAGATGACGCTGCCATCGGGTTATAGGACTTTATAATGAGTTTATTTCCGAACTAACTCGGGGCCCGCTGGTAATCAATATCTTATTATAAAATAAAGGCATGTTAGCTAAACTATTTATAACTCAAGAATGACTGCACTGATTTGACTGAAAGTTGGTGGAGATGCAGCTTAGAACCAGGAGACAGACATAAGATACTCATGGGGTACATCAAATAGAAGTTGCAGCGGAAACGAGATTTCCAAGAGGGCAAAAAAAATATGACGGTACGAAGTCCACCGGGGCAGTTAGTATCTTTTAAATCAAGGTTATATATTTTATTCCGCTGTAATTCTAAGAAGCTGTAGTTCTATTGCTAGTTCCAATAAGTACTAAGTACTCACACAAACCGCTGACGACACACGCTTGCATTTTTTGGTCGCATTCATTTCCAAGTAGAAATGTCGCAATGCAACGTGTCTAGTATGTTTTCTTATTGCATTCACACACTTTCATTAATTCTTGGAAAATGAATAAAAACTAGACGATGTAGAACGTAATTTATTGAACAACGTTTGAATTGGAATATTGAGCGTTTTGCGTTGTATGTTGTGTTGTTCGTGTACGGCAGCGGTAAGGCGGTCTATGGGTCCATACTTCCTCAGTTCCCTGCCGAGATCCTCGGTCCTTATATCGAGATCTTGCAAGCTTCTCCATCTTCCACAATATAGGTTTCTAACAGGAATGCACGCGCATTGTCCGTCGATCGGACAGCGCACTTATTTTACTGATTATTTACCTTTTTTATTATGCTGGATACGTCAATTCTTTAAGTCCTGGACCATTAAGTCTTGGAATTCCTTATCAGCTCATTTTCCTTCTTCCTACATTCCCGGGTACTTTAAGCGGGGCGTGAAAAAGCCTCTGATGAGGCCGTCAAGCTGATTGCCACCATTGTAATACTTTACGTGTTTGTAATGGTGACCATCTTTCCTGAGATTCAGCTTACCATCAGACGGGGTGCAGTCAGTATACTAATTAATGACAAATTGTCCCCTGATGATTGAAGGCAGAGTCGCAGGATAGAAGGTCACCATTACAGACACGTATGTTACAATAGTGGCACTTTTTTTGACGTGCACCAAATATCCACCGATACTAACCCCGCCAGAGCCGGAGAAGGTGGTTATGTCGGACTCGTACCGACTAAAACTCATGCCGTCTTTGAATATTTGATGACTAGAGGTGAGATAACAAAGCAGGCAGGCCCCCTTCGGGTGTGGGTACCGCGGTGTCCTCATCTAACTGTGTACGTGGTGAACTTTGCGCCGGCTCTTTCAGAGAAGATCCATTCGTTGTCTTTCTAGGGCGTGACACTTGCACAGTATGTGTAAAACATACAAAAAGGTATTTTTACCCGACTGCGCGACGCAAAGGAGGGTATTGTGTTTATCAGTCTATGTATGTATGTATGTATGTATGTATGTATGTATGTATGTATGTTTCTATGTGGCGTTCTAGAGGCTAAACGCATAGACCGATTTTGATGATTCTTACGTCAATCGATTCGTCTTAACCTTGCGAGTGTCACTAAAGACATGACAGCAATCAAAATTCACCACAGCGACCACCAGACGCCATATTGTCAAAATGAAAAAAAAAAAAATCGATGAACTATGTCAAGTGGGGTGTCGTTGAATAGGTATTTTAAAATCATATTTAAGTTCCTTTTACCATTTTTCATTTTAACTAATAGTTTAGGATATATAACGATTTAAAGTTGTTTAACAAAACATTAATTCTCGCTAATTTTCTTACTTCAAGGATAAACAAACAAAAATAATATTTTGATAAAAAAATAAATTTTAAATGAATCGTAACTAAAAAGTATAAAATAAAAAAAATAATTTAAAGAAAAACAAAAAACCCGACTGCCTAAAAACTAATTTTAAAAATTACGTGAAAAAATAACTCGAATAAGAACTAAAAAGAAAGAAACAAGCCCAGTAGTTAAGATTTCATACAATACTCACAGTCGGGGCCCATTTAAATTTTACCAATCACATCTTCCTAAGGGGTTTTTAGGCAGTCGGGTTTTTTGTTTTTCTTTAAATTATTTTTTTTATTTCTTAACCAGTTAAGAAAAAACAGTTATGAAAGTGGCCGAAAAGGTTCCATCGTCCTCCATGCAGTATCAACATTTTACGTCGTCGTTTATTATAGCAGGCATTGAGCATGTTTAAGTTAAGTGTTTTGTCTACTAAAAATTCCTAAATATTGTAGTAACATGTAACATTTCGCTACTAACAGTTTGGTACTTATAATTACACCAATAAATACCATAAACAGCACTGGGGCTGATAAGATAAAGCTAGAATTTCCTAGACGCGAATGATAACGTATCGCTATAAAATATTATTTGAGTTACAATTTGATTAACATATAGGTTTGACATCGGTGTCACGTCGACTCGGCATAGACATGTAAAATTACTTCCCTATCGCGTTATCGAAATCAACGCTACTTGCCGGTAGGGGGCGCTGATAGCGTGAAATCTCCTAATTGAGCAGTCTGACTGGGGAAGTTACTCCGTCCTACAGAATACCACGGGTAATAATAACCTTGTGTTGTGTTTTTACTGGAGAGGTCTTGTGTTGACAGTGGCAAGACCGAGAAACATACTTTGTCTTCTGCACTGAGAGCACAGAATCTCTCTTATGCTTCAATCATGATCAAGTATAGACCACTTTTTTTTTATCGTGCGCAAAATCCCCACGGATACCCCCTCCACCAAAACCGGTGGAGGTGATTATGTCGGACTCGAACCGACTAAAACGCACGCCGTCAATGGGCCTTTGATTGCCGGAGATGAGATTATACAAGACATATCTCTTGCACCCCGGCAGACCCGGGACATCTCTATTGAGATGACCATCTTCCCCTAATGTAGGGACCATGGTGTCCCCGTCTAGGCCCTGGGTATGGGGTGGCACTTTGCAAGTATAGACCACTGGGCGATCACTACTACAAATTAAACGGCTAATGAATTAACACAGTTACAATGGAGCCAATTCATTTCATGATCATTCTTTTGTTAAGCCTGGTCGCATTCAAAGCTGTTACCTCGCAGTCCGTTGCAGTTGAACTACGATATTTTCCGTGACGATAGTTTCCATCCAACTCGACAACCTATAGGTGTAGGCGATATCGAGGTACTGCAATTAGACCAGTTGTTGGACTTTTCAAGTCTCCAACTACCCTCCGGCAACTAAGGACCCAAAGTCGGCGTGCGTTTTAGTCGGTTCAAGTCCGACATAAACTCCCCAACCGGTACTGGCGGGAGGTATCCGTGGGGATTTTCTGCACCATAAAAAAGGGTTCCAACTATCCCTTATCACTGCCATAGGTCCCGGTTGTTCATATGACAACCGAGACCGACGGCTTGCCTCTTCCAAGCACGACCAGACAAGTGCAAATAACCATATTCATGCATACAAATATTTGCACAGAGCGGGGATTGAACCCGCGCCTCCTGTGTAGCAGTAATGTTCATTACTGCCACGCCGCAGAGGTGACAATTCAAACACTTATCTTCAAGTGAGATAGGTCAAGTCTAGTGATATGAACGTGTTATCTGCGCTTGCGCCGCGCCATCCATTCAGTTTTGAGATGAATAAGAATTTGATGCAAATACAATGCCGTGGTCGCAATGTAGTACAGATGTTTGAACACCGAGATAGATTCTTGTACACGTTTAGTCTTGTAAAGACGTTAATTGGTAGTGCTTGTGCTGCTAAGCACGTAATTAATTTCCTTGCTATTTACACAGCATAGAAAGGAATCGGGTTGTTTATTCTTTTTGAATTTATTTAGCTGCAACATTTTCGGTTAGTAATTTATTTTCGGCACACTGATTTTCTTTTCAAAGTGCCCGATTGGCAGCAATAGGCTCGCCCCCTATTACGTGGGAGCGAAAATCATAGTTGGCAAAATGTGGGTGTTTAATACAATCTCTGCCTACCTCTTCGGGGATTATGGGCGTCAGTGTATGTATGTATGTGTATAAAAGGTGAGTCTTTTCTCTGCCGCACCATTAAATCCGGGAATTCCTTGCCAGCGCACGTGTTTCCTTCTTCCTACAGTCCCGGGTCCTTTAAGCGGGGCGTGAAAAAAAAAAGCATCTGAGGAGGCCGTCAAGCTGAGCGCCACCATTGTAGCAATGAACGTGTTTGCAATGGTGACCCTCTTTCATGAGACTTTGCCTTTAGCTTAACATCAAGCGAGGTGAAGTCAAATTGACGTGACATAAATAAAAAAAAATACTCCAGCTTTAGGTTTTCTTCAGCTCTAAGTCCAAAGTATGAATGTTGGGCTTTGGGAGCAGATGTTGGTCCAAGAAAAAGATGGATGGATTGTGTGTATAAGAAGATATGGCAAAGAAGGGAGTGACGGAGGAAATGACATCCGATAGAAATATGTGGAGGAGAATGACATGTTGCACAGACCGCAATTAATTTTGACAAAGACAGGGAGATGAATCTCAGGACCTAGATCTAGAATTTAGTTTAAATTCTGTGTTGAACAGTTCGTTTATTCAAAGTTTTAGTCGGTTATGGTCCGACATAATCAATCCACTCTGATCGACTCCGGTAGGACTGGTATCCGCGAGGATCCATCAGGTTAGATTCCTAACTTAAAGTAGTGTTATTGTATTATTTAAGATCGTTTCAATACCAAATCACTATCACTACATAGTATAAAATAAAGTCGCGTTTTCTGTCCCTATTTTTTTTGTCCCTTTGTATGCTTAAATCTTTAGAACTACGCAACGGATTTTGATGCGGTTTGTTTCAATAGATAGAATGGTTGAAGAGGAAGGTTTATATGTATATAACATCATGCTACGACTAACAGGTGCGGAGCAGGAATGAAAAATGTTGCAAAAACGGGGTGACGCAGACGAAGTCGCGCGCGTCAGCTAGTAGTACATATACCGTTGTATTGCAGAACAATTCAATTATATAGAATGTGCGTACGCATGAAGCACACGGTTTTGCATGAATACCCAAGAATTAGCGCAAGTTGTAGATTGATAGATGAGTTGACACTGTGTTTTGTAATGTTAGTACGTTCACATTCCATTCCGCGAAGTGCGATTGTGACTGTTTTACTATGATTTTAATAATATTGCCATTTTTTTAATGTGGTAGAGATAGGTGGGTTTTGAGTTATGAGAAGAAGAGGGACGTAGTAAGCCTACCTGGGGGCTAGCCAAAATGCATTCGTTCCGTATCTACGTTTGTCATCGCTCTGAAAATGTATGGGAGTGACATTTGTTGTCGGAATTGGACCACATGACATTTCGACAAGAAATGTTATTCCCATACATTTTCAAAGCGATGACGAATGTAGATTCGGAACGAATGCATTTTGGCTAAGCCTACTTAAGAGCTATCCGTGGGGATTTAGCGCACGATAAAGTAAAAATAAAAAGGCCTACTTAAGAGCGAAACCTAAACTCGGGCCCTCTCCGTGAGTAGCAGCGCTGCCGTGAATAAAATTACTGCAACACTCAAAAATGCCGTCAATTCGATAGAAGAAGAAGCTGTAATAACTTGCTTCTCGAACAAATTATTGTATCTAATCTAGACTAAGTAAATGTAGACAAAAAGAAAAGGAAAACCCGCTGAGTTTCTTGCCGGAGTCTCAGGCCGAGACTGCGTTTGCGAACTGGTGGTCCATTTGCGAAACTGACCTATAATAAATGACTTTTGAATTTTGGATCTTATATTTATTCGTTTATTATATTCATTGAAATCCAGAACCTTTCTCGAATACACCTTGAAAATACGAAATATCTATTACACTTCTTTTTCTGTAATCTAATAATAGTATTTTGTACATCTTTTAGAGCTAAAATTAACTAATAATATATTTTCTGTTGTTCCAGGTACAACTAAATCCCACCATAGGACTACATTCCACGAATTGAAGCAACCCAGAGTACCTAACCTGAAATTATTTAGCATAGGGATATATTATCTAAATAGGGACTATATCGACCAAATTTTTCTATACCAAACTCGAAAATTTTCTACTACAAATCTCGAAAATTTTCTACGAAATCTCGAAAATTTTCTACGAAATTCGTAAAATATTCTACAAAACGTTGAAAATTTTCTATCAATCTCAAAGGGATATTTACCAAATTCGAGATTTTTTTGTCTACCAAACTTGGAAATTTTCCTGCCTTCCTAAGACCAAAGCCTTGTATTAGTATTTATTGGATTATATTAGTTAGGATATAAGGATGACGCCCCAACAGTACTGCCTGCGGTGGAAACATCATCACTCTAATGTGCAAAATATGTTCGCTCAACTATTGGAAAAAGGTGCGTATCCACTACTTTCAATACTTCTTGACTTCTTACAGTGGGCTGCATAAGTTCCTGGACACCTTAAGATCTATAATCCTTTGACAGGCTAAGTCTAATGCAACGAAACGTAATATAGATTGCGTTAATAAAATAAACTATCTTGTTTCTTTATAAGAAAACTAGCCGACCTGTGCCCTCTTTGTGGGGGATCAGCGTTCGTAAGAAACGCTTTCATTCGACCGTTTTTTCTTCGATTCACTTTGCAAAACGGACTACCACGTAAAGGCCTTTTTATTTTTCGGTTTTTTATATCACCTATGACACTCAGCAATAATGTGGCTTTCTATTGGTGAAAGAATTTTTAAAATCGGTTCAGTAGATCCCGAGATTACCCCTTACAATTTAACAAATATACAAACACAAACTTTACTTCTTAATAATATTAGTATAGATAAGTAGATTTATGCAAGTATATAAATAAGTAGATCTATTTATCCAGTAGCTTCTAAGACTAGAAGTTGTGTAGTGACATCACTTCATACAATTTTAGTTTCGGATTGTCCAGGTACTTTTGGAGCCCACTGTACAGTCAGCGTCAAAAATTAGTGTGATTATAAAAACATCATGTGATAATAATAATGTTGCACACCAAACTGCCCAGAAACACATTTCTCCTGCTCTTTCTCTCCATGTTTGATGTAAGTAAGTAGTAAGTAGTCGGTGCACGCGTGTCATTGGTGTGCGTATTTACGCAACGAAGGATAAATTCGACAATATGGAACTTTCATTTTGTGAGAATACGTCTAAACTTTTTTGTAAATAGTCAAGCTTGTTCGATCCAAAGTATGCAACGCCATAATTACTATTTTATCTATAGCAAAGTAATCGCTATTTTGAACCTTTAAATGGGTTAAGTGTGTTTTCGTTTTGTAGTACATACGTATGAATTGAGCTAATATGGCATTAAAATAATTCCAATAAATTCCACCACTCAAAGCAATTGTTTACTTAATATACATGATTGATAATGGTAACACACTTGTACTTCTCAACTGTATTTATTATTGTACCTAACCAGTTTAGCCTTGCGCCATTCTTAAAGGTTTGCATTGATAGCTATGACCATCCTTATTCCTAATTACACTGGTTAACAAATTTTCTTATGTGGGTAGTACTAAAATTAAGTATAACAGCCCACACTTTTATTATTTACTAGCAATGCACGGTACTATTAACGGTTGTATGTGTGAGTATGGCGAAATCGGTTCCGCATTTCTACTAGTTTTTTCTGTTCTGTGTTACAAACATTAAAAAATATTAGCGAACTTTTAAATATCCTTACACACTAGTTAGTTAAACTTGCGAAATACATTCAGATTCCAATTATTAACTTCTATCTACGTCACGCATATTTTTAACTTGTTCTGATTGGTTTTTTTTTTCGTTTTTCCATCTTGATTTCGATTATTTCACGCACGATTGTCAAATAGACGCCATTTTTCGGCAGAGACGAACTGTATTCTTTTTTGTTGTTGATGTATTTCTTGTTATGTCTGTGTTCTACATTCGCTGAATTGTGGGTCTGTAGTATTAGATTTTTTTGACTTATGAACTGTCAGCGCCTTAGAAGCCAAGTACTTATTTAAAAAAATTCTATAGATTGCTATAAAATTTTCGGTTTTAAACAAAAATATTCATAAATAAAGTACTCACTTCTTTCTTTAGTAATTCTCAATTACTAGCTGTTGCCCGCTACTCCGCCCGCGTGGATATCGATTATCGCGTTGTACGACACTACTCGATTCTCTACTTACCTCTCTATACTACTTCTCCTGGGTGTCATGACAACGGAAATAGTTAGCGATATTAGCGACAATGTATAGAAATCTACCGAATTTGCCGCTTCCTTGGGTGGTAGCGGGATGATATAAAGCCTATGAAATCATCCCAGTAGTTTCCGAGCATATTCGTTGCAAACTAACAAACAAAAAACAAATCTTTCTTCATTATAATATTAGTATAGATGTGAATGTATCTATAATAAGAAGTGCGTTGGGCGTTTTGAAAAAAAAGTTTTTGTTTTCTGGAAGTTATAAATAGACCAGCGCTACATTCGGTCGCCATTTTTCAAGATCGTACAACTTGATCTCAGTACAATTAACATAGTGCGACGTGTCAAACCGTTCGAGGTAATAACAAGACGCATTTAGTTCGGAATTTAAAAATAGTATGTTAATGTGGCTAAATATATATACGGAAAAATAAATTGGGTTAGGGTTGCCAGTATAAGTAATTTAAAATAAAACGATGATAGTATAGTTATCACAAAATAAAAGGCCCGTTTTGACAGTTCGCGCCCATGAAGTTCTCAGTTTTTTACCAATCAAAATGTAATGAAGGTTATTACATTTTTCATAGACAGGTACCGCCCACTCGGCTTAGTGCTGTGCATAACGATTTTTATTACGTTGTCCACAGACTATTAATAATCAATTAAGGAAAAAAATATCGAGTAAGATAAGCCCGATTTTTATTTATTTAAACTAGTGTTTAGACCGAAATTAATTACTGAACTTCACTGTGTAACTAGTGATCATTTACTGAAAATTATGAGCTTGGAGCTTAAAGCAGTAAATATTGGCAGCATAGATTTTTAAAGAATGACGTGTCTTTGACCAAGAGGCATACGCGTGTGTTCGCCCGTCTTGTTGACTGTGCGCCCGTTACGTTTGGTTTTGTTGATTTTTGGACTATTTTTGACTTAGATATTCGAGTTGTCTCGGCATCTCTCATACCGGAGATGCCGAGACAACTCGACTCTTCGAATATCTACCGAATTCGAATACTGCCAATGCTCCGGTAAAGGCACACATACATTTGACTTGTACAATGTACAGCCATGGCACCACCGTTTCTACTATGAAGGCTTTTCCGCATTGTCCATGGTGGTCATCCACCCGGTCAAAATTTTTGACAAATTCGTGCCATCAAATTTCTACAACCAGATTCTTGTTGATCTTGATATTCCTGTTGTTTTTGTGATTGAGTGAATGTTATTATAACAAAAATATGAAATAAAAGCAAATTGACCTTTTATAATACTGTATCATTTTATAATACCTACAATATCAAAGATTAAGCTAATTTTCTAATCAGAACTTTAAACCAATGTACTTTATATACATATTCAAATCGATCAAATCCCCATGCAAACTGGATTCGATTAATCGTGAGTATCGAGTACCGAGTCGTTTTGTTACATCACTAGTTATGCCAAGTAGGCATATGCCAAAACGGGCCTTTTATTTTGTGATTAGTATAGTTATTTGTAATACAATAGTGCAAAGTGGCTTTTTATCCGGATACTCAATTTTGATGACCGAACAAGCAAAGAATTCTAAAAATAGAATCCGGAGCGCTAGCGTCCGAATCAAAAAAGTAAAATCTTTGCACTCGAGTGCAATGTGTAACTTTTTATCTCACCTCAGCGAAGAAATGACTGAATACAAAAATATAATGGCGCGCGCAAATCTAATTTAAAAAATACACCAAGAGGTTCCGAATTTGAATTATTAAAGAATGAAAAAAGTTGTATGACAAAATCGGCACCATAGAGGTAGAAGTATATAGGTTTATTGATGTTTTGATTCACAACGTAGTGCACACGATGTTCTAAATTCAATTTATTTTGTCCTCTAGCGGATAAAAAGGCCTTTTGCACTCAGATTTCGAAGAACAAAATACCCTCTTTCCGAGATGGAGGAATGATAACGTAATTTTAACCAGAGACGCTTCTTGAAAAGTGACGAACTGCTCTATGTCTGTACAATTTCCGTGAAAAGAGGGCTGATTTTGAGAGTAATAGCATTTTTTTTTCAAAATGAGGCCTCCATATCGTGAAAAAAAAAACACGATGTCAACTTTCAAGCTGTGGAATGAACTCCCTGCCTTGGTTTTCCCAACTGATTTTGCAAACGTCCATAGACCACGGCGACCGCTTTTCATCAGGTGGGTCGTGTTCTTGTCTGCCACTTAAATGGTATAAAAAAATCTTTCAAAAAATTGTGTCGCGGCATTAAAATTGTTTTTGATTTTGACAGATTTAAAAAAATATTTTAAGAAAAGTTCTCTAAGAGCGTGGGACAGTTAGTTTTATTTTTTTAGGTGCGTCACGGTTAGCTTCCTGCTTGCACGTCACACTGACAATACAACCATATTGTTTGTAAATTCTATGCGGCCAGTAGCAAATATTTGACAAATTATGACAACCAGTATGTGTAAATACTTTTTTATGACAAATGGAGTATAATCGGAGGCATTTGTCCAGTAGTAGACTGCAATAGGCTATTTGATGATTAAAATACTTTTTATACAGTGCAGTGTAGAAAAATAGGTAGGTTGGTTTCTGGAGGGAAACTACCCTAAAACCTTAAATGGGCTGAGCATTGCAATGAAAGGAGACATTTCTTTGTTTTAAAAAGAAAAAAAAATCATATGAAATTGCCGAAATTTTCTTACAGATTCATGAGTTTGTTTTTTTATTTTGTTTGAAAGTTGATTTTTTTTATATGCCGCTTGATATATTAAATTCGATCTTCAAAAACGGTACTTTCTAGATGCTATCCATTTTGATTTCCATTTCGTATTACTTTTTTACAGCTGTCACTTTTCAAAAATGTATTAAACGTTGCTATTTGCTTAATGTTGTATCATTCATACACAAAAAAATTTAATATTTGGATTTGTCATTCCTAAAAAAAATGCAAAAATATTAGTACTGAAAACTGTGGTACCTCCTATTTCTTTAAATTACAAAACGCCAAACAACAAAACTGCAATTTCATATGTAATGACCTAATATTTTCCTCCAGGTACAGAAAGTTGAATTCCAATTAATGTTGAATTTGCAGAATGTTGAGTCCTAAAAAGTTGAACTTGCACAAAGTTGAATTTCTAAGTACAATTGGCCGTAGAGTGGCAACCTTAGCGTTAATATTAAAACTATTGTACGCGTCATCTTTTTTGTATCTAACGTTCGAAACCGGTTACTCTATTACTTGGCAACCGACATTTCGTTCGTATTTTCAATTGTATAAAGTATAAAACATTCATTTTTTTTATTTTAATTAAACTTATTTTTGGAACGGAACGCATACCTTTTAAGTTATTAATAAATACAATAAATAAATAAATAAATATTCTAGGACAATCTACACAACGTCACCTAGACCCGTGGTAAGCATAGTTTAACTAGCTTGTGTTACGGGTTCTAGAATGCGGATAAACATACATAGATACATTTTTTTTTTGTAAATACATACATAGTATACATAGAAACACAATTTATGTATAATGAAATGACAGCCTCTCCGGCGTGGCGGTAGAGAATGCGACTGCTATGCAGGAGGCGCGGGTTCGGTTTCCGCTCAATGCAAATATTTCTATGCATGAATATGGCTATTTGCACTGTCTGGTCGTGTCTCGGAGAGCAACTGGTCCTATTGGCTGTCCATGAATATTGATAATTTGAAACTCAAATATGAAACAGTTCAAGCAAGTCTATGAATTTATTCTAAATTTTCTCAAAAATCATGCCTCGGAGAGCACGTTAAGCCGTCGTCGTCGAACCCAGTTGCCATACAAACATGCACGTGCATTATTTGTGACATGAATAAAAATACTTGCATTGGTCTGAGTGTTTCTATGTGTGTGTATTTACAGAAAAAAAGGTATATACGTATGTTTATCCGCATTCTAAAACCCATAACACCAACAAGTTAAACCATGCTTACCTTGGGTCTAGGTTATTTATAATTTACGTATCCTAGAATATTTATTTCATTATTATTATAAGAAAAAATTGCCCCAACTCATTGAATGGCAAAAAATCAAATTTAAAACCAATAAAAAATTACTTACGTGGTGTTAGAACTTAAACGGCGGTTTGTAAAAACCCATTTTTTGAAACTCATTATATGAACCACCCAAAAAACTCGACCAAAACAGGGGAATACCATAAATTGATGCAATTTTTCGAAATAAACCAACTTTTTGTTGTTGCGTTATTTTATATATTACATAAAAAGTTGTTAAGTCCGTGTTGAATGACGCACGTACGATGTAGGGTTGTCAGTTGGACACGCCACGTACCTATGGCTGGCTGACTCACGGGTTATTATTCTGTATAGATCATTAAACGGCACTTACAAAACGTCAATATGAACAATATTTTATAATCAGTGAGCAAATGGACGGCCTCATCATATGCTTTTCACGCCCCGCCTAAGGGACCCGAGAATGTAGGAAGAAGGAAACACGTGAACTGATAAGGAAGTCCAAGACTTAATGGTGCGGCAGAGGAAAGAGGTGCGGAAGAGGAGAACACAAGTTTGGAGCGTGTTTACATCGGTAGTGTAATGGCCAGGATACCAATCCGAGACTTTCGATCGTAAGACCGACTCCTTAATCAATAAGTTACTGGTTTTTCAGTTTATTACATAGCTGTATCGTTTCATTCATTCTACGCGATGCCATTTTGAAGTTTAATCGTATCGCAGTAGGTTCGAAAATTCGGTGGCATTTTTTGTTATCTTAGTGATTTGACAATGGTTGATTATTGAAGTTGACTTGCTCCGATGGTCTATACACTTATAGTCCATTTGTTTATATAGGTATTTAAATAAACGTAAACAATCTTAGTTTGTCAGTTTAATATGTTTTGTTAAAATATAAAGTATAAAAATACTTTTCTGCTTAGTTAGTTAGTCAGTTAGTTAGTTTAGTTTATTTGTTTAACATGTATTTTGATAAAAAGTTGTCAATTGTTTACCTTTATTTAAGTACCTAAACAAATGCAGTATAGGTATTTTATCAACTCATTAATTCTGAATTAATGTTCTAAGATAAAAAAAATTGGAGTAAGCCCCGAAGAAAATATTTACCTAAAAAGATCGTGAACGCAAGTCGCGAAAAGACTGGTTTTTTATTATTTCTAATTAACAGTAACTTTAAAACGGAGATAACCGTGTGAGGTTGATCGTAACTCTAGAGGTACTTGCGCTGATTGGTCGGCGAAAGGCGAGGAGCTCGCTATGCCACCTCCCACTTCTTCGTTTTTCGTACCGCTGACCTCAATGTACTACAGTTTTGATACCTAACTATGCAAAAACGATAATAATGTGTGTTTTGAACGTTGTTCTAGGAAACTGTGAAGCTACGACGTACTGTTTTGAACATACATTTTATTGCTGCGTAGTAGAATTTAAAAAATCGTCATAGTTAGGGTCCGGTTTCTGTATAGTTGTATTTTAAGTTCGAGTTGAAATCTAGTACGGAGTATTCCGTATAAATAATATTCATTTGAAAAACGTTTTCTCTGAAACATTCTAAAGCCATCGGGTCGGACATAATATCTACTTATTATGTTTTAGACCTTTTTTAGACCTACCCCATTTCATCCGAAGCTTGTCGTAAGAGGTGACAAATGAAATCTATATTACTACGAGATAAGGAAACTCGAAATAAAACCCTGTACCAACCCGTCTGGCCAGCTAGGATACAGGAGACCAAAGCCTAACAACATGGGAGAGACCTGTGTCCAGCCGTGGACTGCGACAGGCTAATTGATTAAAACCTTTTTTGTAATTTGAGATTAATATTTTAGAAGGGGTTGCTGTTTTCGGCTAACTTTCTGCCAAGGCAGTTATGGTCCATGTAGGCAAGCTGTAAACAAGTATGCCGCAATCTAGCCTCCTGGCTTCACTCGGGAATACATTCTTAAAAAATCATACCTATAATCCAATCGCCGCACCATCGCGCATCGATACGGAAAAAGTAGCTAAGAACTATCTCTGAAGCGATCGGGTTGTCTGCAAATTCTAAAAGTGTTGAACTTTTAGTATATTAGAAGCGTTCTTGAACAAACTTATCATTATTATCACGAAATAATTATCTCAAAAGGCAGCATGAAATACCTACTTCATTAATATTAAATAAGTTATAATCTCGTCTTGAACTTCGGCATTTAATTGATAGGGAAACGTTTTTTAGTTTGAACTGAGCTGAATGTTAGATACAATTCTCTTTAGTTATCGAATTCTTTTCTTTTTTCATCATTAGACTCTTAATGTGTCTAATGAACTGCGTGCAGGTCCTGCTCAGAAGTTATAAGCACACTTTCGTAAAATAACAATGCGTTGAAGACCGACGGCACAGCCGATCGATGAGCCGCAACCTCTAAAGTAGGGTTTAAATTGTTAAATCTTTGCTTAGGTCTTGCGGTTTGGTGACTCTTTCTAGATCAGCAATATTGAGAAGCCTTTGTTAGGGGGAGGAAGGAGAACCCATCGCTCATCCACGGTTTAACGATCACCAATGAAAGCAATTGGAAAATATTACTAATTATCATAGAAAGGAATGCCAAACCGCACCCCTCAAAGCCTGTAAAAAGATTTCTTACTCGAGAAGAGATACTGTCGTGTGTGCAAATACTCCGCGAGTGAATGGTGGGTTCCCTCTCGCCCCTGATATATTTTCTTGTACTTCTTTTTTATCGTGCGAAAAATGCCTACGTATACCACCTCCACTAAAACCGATGGGGATGATTATGTCGGACTCGAACCGACTAAAACGCTGCCGTCCATGGGTCCTTGATTGCTGGAGGTGAAATTATACAAGACATATCTCTCGCACCCCGGCAGACCCGGAGACATCTCCGTTGAGATGACCCTCTTCCCCCAATGTGGGGACCATAGTGTCCCCATCTAGCCCCTGGGTATGGGTGGCACTTTGCGCCATCGCCGTGGCCTGCTTATGCTAGAGTGACCGGCGACTTCACCCGTCACCCCCAGGCATGGTACTGGATTTCCCTCATGTAATGCCTGCAATATCTAATCTAACAAATCTATTGGACGGATGGATGGTTTAATTCTCTGATATATATGTAGTCGAGTAGAGCCTTCAGGTGCTGCAGTTCGACGCCATCTATACGCCTCATAGGCTCCGAGCAGAGCCCTGGTTATGCTTCAGTCGATATCCGTATTTTTCTATAAGTCCTTAGGAAAGCCGATTTTTTGACTCCCTAATACTTGTCTCAGGCATAAAATATTCCCAAAACATGGTTCCTGTTGTATAAAATGATTCAAACACGTGTCTGTATTGTTCCAGAACGTTTCTGCGACGTGACGCTGTACTGCTCGCCGAGCTTCGCGACGCAGGTGTCGGGCAAAGACCCTGTGGAACCACAACACATACGAGGAGTCTCCTTGAGAGCCCACAGGTAAGGCTGCATCCCGCCTTATAGTAAACCTAGGTCCATCCTCCGTCCTTCTCCAGCACCACATCTCGAACGCCTCCAGCCTATCTCTGTCCCCCTATGTCATATTCCACGTTTAACATCTATAATGCTCCAAATATAAGTTTTGATGAATCGTTTACTTATTAATAGTGAAATATTTATTAGTATCGGTTTTCAAGTATATTTCAATTAAAAGTCTTTTTAGAATTCTTTAGCGACCATATTTTTTCTGAATACAGTGAAGACAATAAAAAGAACACGAGAAAAAAGACATCAGCGCCACTAGTGTCATAAAATAGAAACATCGTTTACGAAGACAGTAACAACTCTTATAAAGTTATACTTATTCAATAATTAGTATGTGCAATATTCCGCAAGTGCGAAGAACAATGCTCGACACGTGTTTCTTCTGTACACGGGGCACTTTCTGGGTTTAGGGCTTTAGTCACAGTGACATTCTATTGCGAAAATGCCATTGGATTGGAATCGCTTAGTAAAGTATGGGATTGTACATAAATCTGTAATATGACTACAGAAATTTATTGAAATTTTAATCTTTGTGATTCGAAATATTTTATTTCACACATTTTATTATTCAAATCACCACGGTGTCAAGTAATCCATTGATAACAAAAATTAAAACGTTTCGCTTCGACGCGATTCCATCAATGGTATATCACTTTGTCTAGAGGTCCAAGAGAGCGCTACCGAGCGCCATGTAACGCCTAATTACTTCTTATACTAGTCATCTTACAATCGATTTCTTCCTACAGGGTAGTGTTAGCAGCATGCTCGGAGCTCCTAGGGGCCCTGCTCGGGGCCCACGAGGCGCAAGGCGAGCCGGTGCTTGTCATAGACGGCGCCGAACCGAAACACGTAAAGGCGCTGCTCGACTACATGTACACCGGCGAGATGAACGTCCATCATGTAAGTAGATTTCTTAGTTTGCAGCTTATTACATCGAAGAAAGAATTGACGTAGGACACGACGGTATATTCGTCCCAATCGAGCAGTCCGACTGGGGAAGTATCTCCACCCTATAGAAAATCGCCGTTTAATAACCTTGTGTTGTGTTTTCGGTGGTGAGTACGGTAGCCAGAGCTCACTAGAAAGGTTTTGTGTTGTCAGAGGGAAAACCAAATCCTACATCTTTTTCGCTGACGACACAGAATGTCTCAGTTCTTACAGTACAGGGGTTGCGGCACGAGTGTTATTCCCATGGTGTTTCACTCGCCCATAGGCCACGGTAACCACTTACCATCAGGGGGGTCGTGTGCTTGTCTGCGACCTAAGTTGTATAAAAAAAAACGTAAAACTATATCAATTTAAAAAGATTAAAACTAACGCGCGTGTTTGCGTTACGGTTGGCTAATCGGAATAAGGGGGAAGACCACATTTCACTTGACGGTTTCTCCCGGGTGAGACGGTTGTTTTAATTTTTTATTACAGGTTATAAAAAAAATAACGGTAAGATTAGTACAAAAAACACCACAGCGGTGGTTTGTTTTTATGCAACTACTAGCAACACTAAATACAATATTTTTTGTTTGGTGTGCTACGAAACATTTAAAATTAAAATAATATTGTACGTGGCATCCTCCATTTGTTTAGTTAAGTACTTAAATAAAGGTGCCAGGAAATAAAGGAAGACAGTTGGTCGCCGCAGAACATGGCCGCACCAGCGAAGGCGACTCTCCCGCCAAATGAAGCTGTTTATAACAAAAATCATATTCACAGTTCCGCGAGTGTAGCGGGAATGACTATTGAATTTCGAATTTGGAATGGGACATAGAAACTTGATAAATCAGACAATGAAATTTGAATCTGCCAACTTCGAATTCAACTTTTCTATAGTGGCTTTTGTAGAAGTCACCACACTTTCACCAATGTTTTTTTTTTCTATTCATGACACGTCAATTTGACTTCACCTCGCCTGATGGTAAGCTCAAGTCAATATTGTCAGAAAGACAAACTGTCAAATCTAAATATTAATACGAGAAGCGAACATTATTAATGCCTTTGTACGAATTACATTTTTTAGGCTAATTTATCACCCACATCACACACATTCCCATTCCTATTCGAAATGTTCACATGCGGGTAAAAAAAAAAAGAAATACCTACGAAAAAAATGGTACCTAAGGAGGTTTTAACTTGATAAA
The DNA here is from genome assembly GCA_963691645.1 of Pelosia muscerda. Classification (NCBI taxonomy): domain Eukaryota; kingdom Metazoa; phylum Arthropoda; class Insecta; order Lepidoptera; family Erebidae; genus Pelosia; species Pelosia muscerda. The sequence goes on along the minus strand of OY829124.1, from coordinate 9,683,829 downwards.
TTAATATTGATAACTTAATAGGCGACTTAATACGAAAATGGGCAATAGACCTTTAATAATCTTCAATCTTGGTTTTTAAATTAATTTTGGTCGAATTTCGACTACTGCGCGACCAATCGTGATGATAAACATGTAAAAAACATAACGGTGCCAAAGTTAGTGGTCTTTCAAATTCTATATAAATAAATAAATAAATAATAAATAAATAAAAAAAAAAAACTAAACATTGTTATGGACGATCCAACTTTTCAATGAATCATCCAGTTTCGGTGGACTGTATTAGTTATAGACTTTTAATCTTTCAATCTTTTCAAAGAAACATCAATTACTTCGTAACGTTTATTCTTTCTTAAATTTTCTTACAAACTAGGCTTAAATATAGTTTCTTCCCAGTCGGTTCTTGATTCTCTTCGAGTGGTTCTTCTTGGTCTTGATTTCGGGAGAATTTAAGAGAATAGAGAGATTTTAAGAGAATACAGAATGGTTACATCGAGCTTAGGAGCTATTTTTTTCATTGGGCCGCAGTTGGCCTTAAGGAGCGACTTTTATTTTATTAGTACCTAGCAATATTTTACAAAATTTGCTGACGCTATGCGATATGGAGCGTCCTTATTCTATTCTATATTTACAACTACATCTTATCCTAGGTGTCGATACTCGGCGTACTGGACACATATTGTGTATCATTTGCAAATATAGGTAGTCATCGGATCATTCCTTTCATTCCGCTGCCGCGCTGATTGAATAATTAATTTGGTCATAAAATAAGTACAGTGCCATCTATTATCATGGCGCCGTCATTATATGATACTGTCACTGTTGACAGTGATACCAAATTTCCTTCATAGATGTCTCTGCACGAACTTTTTTACCTGATGAGTGGATAAATTCATGGTTTTATTATTTCAGGTTTACTTTCATTATCAAAATGAACTTTTGATTTAATTTCATTCTATTATATATGGTAAACTATACATTTATATCATAATCTTAAAAAGTGAACATCTAATGGCTATTAACAATTTTTCACGAATAATTATCATTCGTAAACAATGAACATGAAAAAAATAGGTAAGTTTAACAACATTCATATTATGAATGAATTCATATTATGATTATTGGGTGTGAGAGATTTTGGGAACTGATAAAATCAGCAAATAACCTTGTCTTCTCGTAATACTACATAATCTGTCAGTGCCATCTAGTGTATTAGATTCAAAACAATATGTTAGAAGTGTGTCTTAGAAGTATAGCCATTGCCCGCTAGAGGGCAATATGTACATGTTAGGCTGAAATTAAAATAATAAAATGTATCACAAAATTTGTTTGTATCCAAATACTTCATAAATTACATTTCCACGCCGAATTATAAAGTGTTTATGATAAAATTAAAATCAAAATTCGAAAAGACCGTCGCGTTTGTAGGCTCTGTGGAATGGATCACATTTTTATGATCTGTGCGCTGTCCTGTCAAATGTGATTTATTGTTTGTTATCGTGGTTGTGGTACTATTACTATTTAGCGGCGGCGCGTAGCGTGAGGCACAACGAATAATAATTTATTGATTTTCTTATACAGTCTTTCTTAGTGATAAAATAAAAAGTACTTATACTTCATTACATTACATTAAGGTAAGAATTAAAATGTTTTTCTTTTATTTTATTTTACATTGATGAGCAGTAAAGATTTTTTTAATTGAAAGTTATTGTTAACAACATATTTATGTGTATTTAGCTGACATTGGTAGTTTTTTTTGGCAATTTAGTGGTAGTTAAATATAATGTTTTCGATATGTACTTTTGTACATTTCACAAACTAATTCTGTGGTTATCATCGATCAGATGTAAGCCGTAATGATATTAAATTAGTTTAATTTTTTTACGAATTATATAAACGATATTAGTGTAGTGAAAATTTAAACCAATGGCATCAATATTGTAGATATTAAATTTTATAATTTTTTTCTGCATCAGATAAAACATATTGTAACATGCAAATGTGGATAACGAAGGTCTCGTTACTAGAATGACCCATTTATATCAAATTTAAATCTCGTTGTCGCCCATATTTAAAATCTCTGACGCCATTTTGCCAGAATTTCTGAGACGAAATGTTGCGCAGTTAGGTTGACCTTGATTATATTGTTACTTGTTGATGAAATTCTCTCAAGTAATTGATTTTTATACTATACAGGGTATAAGGGGAAAGCTCCCGGAGCCGAAGACCCCTGGTAGTACTCATGGTACACAACATATTGACACTAAAAAAAATTACGGCAACGCAATTTCTTTTTATTTTTCAATTTTTTTTTTATTTTTGTAACTCAGACTGAAAGAATAAGGTATGACATAATTACGTATCTTTTCACAAAACCTAGGAGTGAGAAAGTAGCAGAGTAGGCATAAGACCTATGATTTTTTTTTTAAAACTAATCAACTTTGACCGAAATAGATATATGCAGTGACGTCAATGTATCTACACTAAAAGACGCAAGACGCCACAGATTTTTTTTTATTGGTATTGCCCGCCGCGGTTATGAAGGAGTCTGTCGATCTACTTACGCTAGTAATATTAATGTATGTACTAACTAAAGTAGCTCTAATTCGCTCGCACTCTTTGCCTTCGCCGCACGATTGCTCTTTTTTTGATGCGCTTTAATATTGGACAACGAACTTTTAGACGAATAACTAAAGAAAAATATGGCGAGACTGGCATAGAAGAAAATAAACTTTACACATCAAAAAAGAGAAAACGAGCAAAACCAGTCGTGTATGTGTATGTTATTCTTTTAATCTGAGTATTAGAAATGAAAAAGTTATGTAGGTACTGTCTGTCTGTAACGCTTTCTCATTTAAACCAGTGAACCGATTTTGATGAAATTTGTAGCTGAGACTGCGGTAGCCTAGTAGTATGGGTCGGGTAATTATCTACTGAAGTCTCGGGTTGGATCCCGGTTTTACCATGGCACACACCAATGACTTTTCGATGCTTTTCGAAGTTATGTGTGTATTTATCGCAGGTTCATAAGTGCCCGGTTAATGGCAATAGGCTCGCGTGACTGGGATAGTCTAAAACTGCTGACAGTGCCAACCCTACAGCTGATCCTATATTCTTATTTATTACCATTTAATGAGAGTTATTCACTCTCCATCGTATTAGTAAAGCTAAATAAAACAGCAATTTCATAAAAAAAACATCAATTCGCATTATGGCGCCATTTTTTTTGTAGTGTTGTTATTTTAACGTAAATTATCGTGCATTTAGCTTTTACCATGGAGAGTAAGTTATGCTAATTAAACTGTAGAAAACAATAAAAAAATAAAGCCAAGTCGTAATTTTTTTTGCCAATAATGTAGTGCACTAGTAGTACTACCAGGGGCCTTTGGCTTCGGGAGCGTTTCCCCTACATAGATATATCAAACCAATCTGCGTATGCCTACGCCTCTATTCTTTCGCAACTTAGGGCCATCATACCTGGCCCTCTAACTATACGGTATAACGGGGTGAATAGGGACCCAAGGGTGGATAGGGACAAAACGGTCCATGAAATATTTAAATAATTTCTTTTACTAGATTTCAAATAAATCTGTTATCAGATATTAGTTGATACTGTTATAACAATGAACTAGACCAAAGTTTCGCTTGAAAGAAAATAACAACAGAATTTAACTAACCATTTTATCCCTATCCACCCCTGGATCCCTATTCATCCCGTTTTACGGTACTATGATTGATTATCGTTGTTATTATAATTTCAGAATGGCTTTTAAGATGATACCAGACGATGTCCCACTAGACTATCCTGCCGTAGATATCGTATATAACGTATACTGCCTCTTGCGGAAAGAAGCTCTGGAGTACAGCTGGGTCAACACCGGGTATTTCGGTTCAGACAATGTTGTGGAGCGTGTCGGGCAAGCTACAGGCATCCCACTAAACAGATTAAGACTTTTACTCGGTACAAAATGTAGAAAACTTAGGAAACCTTTTCCCTACTCAGTTGGGGTCGGCTTAACAGTGCCTCCACATAGAACGTTTCCTCCACCAAGACAAGAGAATAATTTAAATGATGTAAGAACAGAAATAACTCAACTTAAAAACGAAATTAATGATGAACAAAATGTGGAAAAGGATATAAAGCCAGTTGTCGTCAAAACGGAGCCTGTTCAAACAGAAACACGCAATGACAGTCCTCAACCGAATAAAAGGATTAAACTTGAAATAAAAGAGGAACGTTGTTGAATTAATGCGATGGATTCTATACTGTCTGTACTATATTGACTTATAATGATAATTGATTTCATATTACCAAAGAGAAATAAGCGTTATTTTAATTACAGCGTTGTATAAAGCCGGTGTTCCACGGTGCTGGGTTATGCCGCGTCTATATTCACGTAACATTTTACTGTGACCGTGCCAGAAGTGCGCGTCGGTCGCGTATTCAGCGGCGTGGTAGCTGAGCTTAAATGAAACTCGATCGACTGGTGGCCGTGTCAGCACAACTCTAGTTTGTGTGACCATGTGCCACAAGTTGTTACGTCCACACTGTCCAGTCAGTTGTTCATGTCACAAATCTGGACGCTCCTTTACACGTACGTAGGCACGGATACGCACGCAATACGGACAGCCAAGCACGCACGCAGTCAAATCTTTATAGCACGAATCATAGGCTCGGTACGCGTGTCTATAGCCTAAGCACGAAATACTATCGAATTCGTAATATAAAGGTATCGACAGAACAGAGCATTGTTATTGATCAAATCAAATCAAATCAAAAATCGTTTATTCTGTATAGACCAGTAAACGGCACTTACAAAATGTCAATATCAACAATATTTTATAGATCAGTGAGCAAATGGACCATCACCGGTTCGAAACGCAACCCCGACCTGAGAAGACTCCGGCAAGAAACTCAGCGGGCTCTTTCTTTTTTTTTTATTATTGGCAGGCTATACACGCACACAGGTTCACAAGAGGCAGACTGCCAATTACAATGCTCCGTTCTGTCGAAACCTTTACATTACGAATTCGATAGGAGTTCATGCTAGTGCTACTGGTCTCTAGACCCTGAATTACGCCGTGGGATACCGGCTTTATGTGTAAGAAGCCGACGAAGGGCATAATGATAAAAATTCTGTAGTGTTGCATGTTGTATGTGTATGTTCCATTATGAACTTAACTAAATAAAAACAATTGTGAACTAAGTTTCATTTATCCAGATTTGTAGGGTGTTGTGCGCCCCATCAAAATTAACAGGGCCCCATCAAGGTAAACGGGGCCCAAGCCCTTGCTGATTGATGAAAGAGTTACTGGTATAGTTATTTTCTCGGAGTTATGGGTCACACGACGGTCGCTCCCAGTAAATTTAACCAAATCCAAAGTTGAGCAGATTCTGAGCTTCAAGTTGAACCTTTGGGTGCAACCAGAATTGGGGTTCGAAGTAATAATGGGTTTAGTTGGTTTCGGTTTAAGCGGCAGCGACTGACGTTTGACCCCTCAGCCCCGTATACTCCTGGCCATATTTTGTACTGATTGTAATTTTTTTAATAAATATATGTTCTATGTAAAACTTGTAGTCTATTTTTTTGCTAGCTGCTCTATTTTAATCCCGTTCTCTAGACCTTATAAACCTATTCCAAGTATAAAAGTACCTTATATTATTCCAAACTAGTTAATCTATCCCTGTACTAAATTTCAGCCGAGTCGGTTTAGCCGTTCAGCCGAATTACCAGTCATATTTAATATTTTTTCAGTCTTACTTTATTTCTATAGTTTAATAGGGACTTGGCCCATTGTCCTAAACCGATATTTGTGACTATAGTACGGTAGCCTAGTGGTATGGGTAATGGACTGCTGACACGAGGTCTCGGGTTCGATCCCAGGTTTACCATGGCACACACCAATGACTTTGCTTTTCGAAGTTATGTGCGCATTTATCGCAGGTTTATAAGTTCCCGGTTAATGGCAATAGGCTCGCCACCTATTACATTGGGACCTAAACATAAACTATCGTAATGTGGGTACTAGCACTTCTGCCTACCCCGTCGGGGATAAAGGCGTGAGTTTATGTTATGTTTTACTAGTATCGTGCCAGACGCTGGCTCAAAGAAATGAAATTTTGTATGCAAGGTGTACTATCTGTCAACGCAAGTACAAGCCGACATTTAAGAATCCTTTCTTTTATGCATCGCAGCAAGAGCACAGAGCGTGGAAGAAAATAAAGATCAATATTTTTTTTGTGTTGACGGTACGCGCGTGAGTGAGTATAGACAGTACTAGTGTGCGAGCGAGAGGAAGTGATGACGTCCGCCATTTATAAAACCTTTCTTTAATGAACCAAGTTATAGAGGTGGTGATAGGAGGGCCCCTGTTCGTATATAAACAATTTAGTTAGGGCCCTAGTTTATATTTAGCACCACTTTTTTTTTTACTCTTTGCCACCAAGCAATACTGCGACCCTATTCTTATAGTCCTATCGAGTTAAGGGCATACGACTGATAGTAAAGTCGCCTAAAGGCCGTGCTGAAAGAGGGTTTGTCGCATTTCTTTTTGGGTTCGATTCCCGCTCCGTGCAAATATTTGTGTGCTCGAATACGAATATCTGCATCGGTCTGGGTGTTTCTATGTATAACGTTTATCCACATTCTACAACCCGTAACACAAGCTTACTTAGCTTTAGAAGGTTTCTACAGGATAGGCAGCACGTGTGTGGCGCCTCTGGTGTTGCAAACGTCCATAGCCGCTTCCCATCAGGTGGGCCGTGTGCTTGTCTCCCACCTAAGTGGTATAAAAAAAAAAAGTTAAGCTATGCTTACCATGGGTCTAGGTGGCAGTTGTGTAGATTGTCCTAGAATATTTATTTATTTGGTGCACATCTCGACTCTCAACATGCTCAATTGGTGAATGCTAAAACTGGTGCACTTCTAATATGGCACACTTCGCAACTGTTGCACTTCTCAATCGGTGCACTTCGCAAAAGGAACACTTTTTATTAAGATGAGTAGAGATTTGGATTTTTTTTATAAAAATGAAAGAATCATTGGTTTTACCATTCCGCTCGTGCTCGTGCGAAGCGTGTGGCGACAATAGCAACTTCTCTTATTATTAGGTAGTACTTAGTAATAATGTTTATTCTAAGATTATAGTCTGTTCGCGTAAGGGTAATTTTAAATCAGGCGGGAAAATGTTCTAGCAATTTTTAAATGCTGATTGAAAATCAACCACTTTCCATTAAAACAAAACTTTAAAATAGTGCATAGTCTTTGTCCTTCCATAGTACTGCATACTATATTCAGCCTTATTCATTTTGAATAAATTTGATAATTAGTTTAACACATAAAGTCCTCAAGCATTTTTTCGGCTGCTGGTCTGAATTGGTAAGAAAATACTGAAAATAGTGAAGTAACTATCGAGAGTAAGCCTGGGTTGGACGATCTTACTTTTACATTAACAGTGCAGTAAGAGTACCGGTCAGGTATAAAAAGGTTGCACTATTTGACAATTGTTAAAATGACGTCATAACTTGACGCTAACTGTAACCGGCCTCGCACAAACGTCAAATTCTATCCAAAAGATAACTTTAACTGAGCTACTAAATACTCTGGTGCAATACATTTAGCCAAACCATTAGAATCAATGTTATTGTTACTGTTAAATTTGACGGAAACCATAACTTTAACAGGTAGGTGGTGCAACTAAGCCTAAGAGTGTAAGTATTCATAGTGCAATAAAAATTTAAATAAGTGAGTAAGTAAGTAATTGAAGTAAATTAGTATCTACAGCGAATCATAGTTTTATGGATTAAAAGTTTATATACCTGAACATAAAATATTCTTGATACCAAAAAATAACATCTGCTGATCATTTGTGGATATATACAAAAGAGGAGAAATATTTACGGTTCTATGAATGAACTTTTTTTTATCTTTTTGTTGAATCTGTACAATGATTATCTATTATCTATTTGCTTCATAACTAAAATGTTGAATTGTTATAACGCGCAGTTCTCGTTTTTGTGATGTGTTTTGAGGATAAAACATTGTGCTACGGCGCGGCGGTGGATGAGCTCAAAATAATGATCGAATCATAAACTTTATAAAAACAGTCCCCGTACAGTCACCTGCAATAATATGTATTCATTTTAGAACTTTTTCACATTAAACTTGTCGAATTTTACCGTTTCATGTCATAATGTTGACTTGTCATTTATTATTGTGACAAGGTTCCAAAATGTATACATATTATTGCAGTTGACTGTACATACGCTTCGGCCTCGTTTTTTAACGACGAGGCTTGTACAATACACACCTAAGATCTTTGATAATATACGACTTTAGTTTTTTTTTATTCTTTATCTTCTTTTATTTAAATTTCGAACAATTCACGGCATCCGCCATCTTGTCGATATTTACCGAGTTGCTGTTGGTTGTTGAAATGTGTACAGCTTTTTGTATATTGGATTTTGAGTTGCATAATGTAAAGAGAGGTTTTATCTTTTTTCTATATATAAGTACGAGAAGTTTGTCAGTTGACTACTACTCGCTGTATGGCTAAAAGTTAGTACTGAAGTTCAGATGATATTGAGCACCATTTAAGATGTTGAGAACCCCGAAATGTTCGTCTATTCCCACCTGTTCTGTTGAGTAGTTCTGTTGGCAGAACCAGGGCTTGAAACCGGTTTAGAAAATACCGGTTAATAAAGGTTAAACCCGGTTTTCAGTAAAGGTTTCATTCGGAGCGAAACCAGAATGGGAACCATACTAAAACCTAAATAAACCGGTTTAATCCAGAGCGACACGCGCCCGTGTCGGCATCGCTCGAAGTTTGTTTTGTATGAACGTCACAACTTGTTAGTAGGTATTGTTCAGAGATTGATGCATTTATTTACACGATTGCGAACAGTGGGCAAAGTTATTGGTAATTTCGCAGCTTTGCTCCTACTTATTTTACGTTTTTCAAGTGAAGCATGGGTCGTAAGAGAAAATTTATAGTAATTTTGATTACGAGGAAGAAAGAAATGTCTAATCGAAGGATGCGGCGTAACATACGTTATACTGGTGGTAGAAATTCGAAGGAAAAAAATTGTCATAAATTTCGACCGGGTGGGTACCACCGTGCACATGTGCGCAAAACGCTTCATAGTAATTCAACCTCGGTTGGATTGCGTTCAGCAAGGGCAAAGCCAGGCAGAGGTGGTGGTAGTCGCAGCATAAGTGGGACCAGTGGGTCTTGGCGTAGTCTGGTGGGGTGGGGTGACCCGCCGAGCAGGGAGACCCGTAGAAACTGTGGTGCCGCGGGCCGCTCGTGGCATATTACAGGGGCCCAACTGGGCTAACCACCCTGGGAGGCTGCCAGGCCGCGCTTAATCCTGATATGGTTCGTCGTGCCAGTTGGTGACCGGACGTGGGAACCCGGCGACCATATTCGGGGGAGGGGGGAGGCTTCGGTTGGGCGCGTCGGGTCTCGCCATGCCTCACAACCACAAATGAAATTGAAGAAGCGGTTTCCGAACGCTGAATTGGAATTTTTGAGGGACTTTAACGCGCACCATGAGATCTGGTTGGCTCCGCCAAAACAGACCATGCGGGAAGAGCTGCCCACGCGTTTGCTCTGGCTCACAGCCTGACTCAACTGGTACACGAGGTCACTAGAATACCAAGAGGGTCGGGCCTAGCACCCTCTTTGTTAGACATTCAGCTGACGATCCACCCAGACCAGTACAATGTTTCGGTGCAAGCCGCCTTAGAAGGTAAAGACCCAGAACGGATGCTCAGCTCATAGCACAGGTTGGTCAAGAACTAGTGGCCCATCACACGGGCAGCCGTAGCTACTGGCTACTAGCCAAAGCCGTGCAAGCTAACTTCTGCCAGCCTTCGCTATTATATATTCGTATCAGGCAAAGCAACGTCCGTGCAGTACTGGAATCACTCGATGTCCGGAAAGCCGTATATGGTATACCAGCGGTGGTTCTTCAAAAATGTGCTGTACCGACTCTCCTACATTTCAAGTACAGTGCCGACTGCGTGGAAAGAGGCGAATGTACAGCCGATTCCCAAGAAGGGAGATCGCTCAGACCCAGCCAACTATCGACTCATAGCCGTCAGTCTAGAGGATCACTCCCTAATTAATGACCGGCAATAAGGTTTCAGGCCGAAACGGTCAACGGGTGATCTTCTGGCGTATATAACCCATCTTTGGGGTGAGGCTATGAATAAGCATGGTGAGTCACTGGTTATTAGCCTGGACATCGCCAAAGCTTTCGATAGACTCTGGCACAAATCGCTTCTTTGCAAACTACCAGCCTTCGGTCTGCCTCCAAGATTGTGCAATTGAGTTGCTAGCTTCCTGCATGGGCGCCGTATACGCGTTCTTTGTGATAGACGAGCTTCGGAGTTACTGCAGGTAAATGCTGGCGTGCCGCAGGGGTCCGTCTTATCAACCACTCTCCTTCTTCTGCATATGAATGACATGCTGTCCACCGGCAGCATCCATTGCTAAGCAGACGATAGTGCTGTACACGAGAGTTACCACGGACATACTGCGACCAAGCAGTCTGATATAGCCGAAAAAAGACAGCTTCTTGTCACCGGATCCTCAATCACATTTCTCAATGGGGATCTGAGAACCTGGTCGAGTTCAATGTCAAGAAGACGCAGGCATGTACTTATACAGCAAAGACATCTCCTTTCCTTCCTCATCCCACTCTTCAGAGCACGCCACTGCCATTACAGGATAACCTCAATATACTCGGAATGGATGTTCGATGCAAACTGAATAACAAGAACTATTTCAAGAGCATCATCAAAATAGCTTCGCGTAAACTCGGAGTCCTGAACAGAGTGAGACGTTTTTTCACGCCGGAGCAACGGTGTCTTCTTTACAAGACACAAATTCGCTCTTGCGTGGAATACCTGCTGCTCGCATCTCTGGAATGGCTCCGCAAAGTACTTATTAGATGCTCTCGACAGGTTGCAGCTACGCGCGCATTGCTCACGGCGATGATACGATGCGCAAACACTTAGGCTGCCGGCGCCTCCTTCTGCGAGCAGGTAATGCTCGAGAAGGAGACGGCGGAACGAGTTTGGAGAAGACTCCGGACCCGCAAAGCCCGCGATGAGCGGAGGCGACTCGGACGTCGGAGGTCGCAGAATGACCTCCGTCCTCCATGAGCGCGGGCCTGGGGGTGACGAGTGGAGCCGCCTGTCACTCTAGCAGAAGCGCGCAAAGTGCGCCCCCCCATACCCGGGGGCTAGTTGGGGACACCGTGGTCCCTACACCCGGCGGGGGTCATCTCGAAAAGAAGGCCCCGGGTCTGCCGGAGTGCGAGGGATATGTTGGCTACTACCTCACCTCCGGCAACTGTAGACCCAAAGACGGCGTGCGTTTTAGTCGGTTCGAGTCCGACATAACCTACTCAACCGGCTCCGGTGGGGGGGTATCCGTGGGGATTTTTCGCACGATAAAAAAAATGGTTGCAGCGACGCGCGATCTGCATTATTGGGAGTTTTTATTTAATAATTACAGAAGTTGTGATTTAGTTATGATCATTATATTTATTTGATCGATAAAACTGTTCTTATTATATTTTTATAATTAAAATTAAGAAAAATTATTAAAAAAATTGTATTCAATTGAAAATGAGCTAGGCATTAAGTCCACGCGACCGAAGCACGCACAACACTTCTTGACTCCCTTCAGTACTCCTTTAAAAGTATCTCGAAGCACATTAGCCCTGCGCTTGAAAATTGAAATTTTGTACTAGTAGGCTACACATGTAGTCCGCGCGAATTGAATACGAATGGTGACGACGATGTTGTCGGTAAGAGTGAAATCAAAACCTTTATTAACCGGTAAATTGAGCCAAACCTATATAATTTCGCTCTTTAAGAATACAGGTTTTTTAGCGGTTAAGGTAGAGTCAAACCTAAATGAAACGCTCCTATGTACTTGCACTGAAACCGGTTTGATACATTAACCGGTAAACAAGCCCTGGGCAGAACTACTGGTAATTTTCTTCTCATTAGTTCTGTGACTTATAAGACTATGCTTGATACCGGGTTTGTCTCAACTTTTTCCACCTGCTCTGTTACTCATGTACCTATGGAAAGCCTAGTGAATATAACAAAAATAATTTAATTAAACTAAATAAGTTATACCTAACGTAAATTTGGGTAATATTTATTTTTAACCCTCTACGTAAAATGGACGTGGTGGAGTATGGTGGTCACCACCTGATCGTCTTTTACAGATACTTTTTCACGCTCTGCTTAAAGACCCAACATCGTAAGAAGGTAATCACCATAGAACAGGAAGATAATACAAGAAATGTGTTTCCTATTATTTTACTTATTAAATATTTATAGGGAACTACTATAAATTCATAGTCAGTTTGGCGCCGTGTTTGGTCGTATTTATATACTACACTTATGCTAGATCGACTCAAATCATACGTACTACAAAACGAAAACACATCTTAACTGTTCAAAATAGAGATTACTTTGCTATAGATAAAAAAAGTATTTATGACGTTTTCTACTTTGAACCATACAAACTTGAATAAATTTGAAAAGTTTAGACGTACGTCAGTGAATTCTAAGATGGTTATTTGAATTTTTAACGTCTCATAATTGTATTATAATTTATCCTTCGTTGTGTAAAAACACACAGCAATGAAATGCGTCCAGCTACTTCACACTTCTATAGTTGTCACAAAATAAAAGGCCCGTTTTGACAGATCGCGCCCATGAAGTTCTCAATTTTTTATGAAGGTACCAATAGAAATGTTATGAAGGTTATTACATTTTTCATAGACAGGTACCGCCCACTCGGCTTAGTGCTGTGCGTAACGATTTTTATTATGTTGTCCACAGACTATTAATAATCTATTGAGGAAAAAAATATCGAGTAAGATATGTTTTTCAAGCCTGATTTTTAATTATTTAAACTCACTGTGTAGTGATCTTTTATTGAAAATTATGAGCTTGGAGCTCAAAGCAGTAAATAATGGCAGCATAGATTTCCATAGAATGACGTGTCTCTGACCAAGAGGCATACGCGTGTGTTCGCCTATCTTTTGAAGTTGACTGTGCGCCCGTTACGTTTGGTTTGTTGAGTTTTCCTGACTCGGCTATGTTCTACCGAATTCAAATTCGAATACTGCCGAGGCTCCGGTAAAGGCACACATAGATTTGACTTGTACAGCCATAGCACCACCGCTGAACCGTTTCTACGGGTCTCCCTGTTTGGCGGATCACCTCGCGCTGTCTCCACTGGTCGCATTTGTGCTGCGATTACCACCACCTCTGCCCTGCTATGCACTTGCTAACCCCTGAACGCAATGCAACCGAGGTTGGTTTACTATGAAGGCTTTTCCGCATATGTGCAAGCAGTACCCATCCGGTCGAAATTTTTGACAAATTCGTGCCATCAAATTTCTACCACTAGATTCTTGTTGTTCTTGATATTCCTGTTGTTTTTGTGATTGAGTAAATGTTATTGTAACAAAAATATTAAATAAAAGCAAATTGACCTTTCATAATACTGTATCATTTTATAATACCTACAATATAAAAGATTAAGCTCATTTTTCTTATCAGAACTTTAAACCAGTGTACTTTATATAAATATTCAAATCGATCAAATCCCCATGCAAACTGGATTCGATTAATCGTGAGTATCGAGTACCGAGTCGTTTTGTTACATCACTAGTTATGCCAAAATGGCAAATGCCAAAACGGGCCTTTTATTTTGTGATTAGTATACTTGTTTTTTTTGTGACAAATTGAAAACACTTATAATTATGTTTAAATTATTCCTCCGCGCACCTTGCCTGTTTTATGAAAGTGACTACTGTCTTACCCCCCAATGACCCAATCAATGTAGTTTTTTTTTAAAATTCATGACACGTCAATTTGACTTCACCCAGCCTGATGGTAAGCTCAAGGCAAAGTCTCAGGAACGAGGGTCACCATTACAAACACGTAAAATGTTACAATGGTGCCACTCAGCTTGACGGCCTCATCAGATGCTTTTTCACGCTCCGTTTAAAGGACCCGAGACTGTAGGAAAAAGGAAACACGTGAGCTGGCAAGGAATTCCAAGACTTAATGGTGCAGCAGAGGAAAGACTCACCGAACCGCTTGGTTCTTGATGGAAGGTCATTGGGGGGTCACTCTCTAAGTTTCATATTAGGGGTTAAAGTATAAAATTGCCGTTTTGTTAGAAGAAATTGGAGGAAGCCCAATTTTTAATACTAATGTTTTTGCATTTTTTTAGGAATGACAAATCCAAATTTTATGAGATAACATTAAGTAAACAGCAACATTTACTACATTTTTGAAAAGTGACACCTGTAAAATAGTAATACGAAATTTATCACCAAAATGGATAGCATTTAGAAAGTAATGTTTCTGAAGATCGAATTTAATTTATCAATGGGCCAATAAAAACAAAATTTAATACAGAGTTGTAAAATCTTGAAATCAACTCTCGAACAAAATATAAATATTGGAAATAGCTATTAAATTATAGGAATAACGAACTCTTGAATCTGTAAGAAAATTTCGGCAATTTATTTAAAGACCTATTATTACTAACATAATGTTGTGTTTATTGTCACAGACGCAACTGGCGAGTCTGCTGAAGACCGCGGATGAGCTCCGCATCAAGGGCCTGACCGACATACGGTGGAACAACAAGGACGAGCCGCCTGACTGCGAACCCGGTGAACACGCCTTGATTACACACCATGGTACACACAACGCGGTCTAGCAGTTTATTAGCCAGCCGGCCACATACATACCAACATTTATTTTTATTTGACGTTATTGCACATCGCCAGTTTAGGTCATGTAATAGGTGGCGAGCCTATTGCCATTAACCGGGCACTTATAAACCTGCGATAAATACACACATAACTTCGAAAAGCATCGAAAAGTCATTGGTGTGTGCCATGGTAAAACCTGTGGATGCTAGCACCTCTGCCTACCCCTTCGGGGATATAGGCGTGAGTTTATGTATGTATGTTGTTGTTATTGTTATTTGTGGTGTTAAGGTGTATGGTTTGATTATTTAGAAGTAAAGGGTTCGATTCCCTTTTAGTGTATAGTAGCTGACCCGCGCAACTTCGTCTGCGTCACCCCGTTTTTGCAACATTTTTCATTCCTGCTCCGCACCTGTTGGTCGTATCATGATGTTATGTAGGTACATATAAACCTTCCTCTTTAACCATTCTATCTATTAAAAAAACCGACATTAAAATCCGTTGCGTAGTTTAAAAGATTTAAGCGTACCTACAAAGGGACATAGGGACAGAGAACGCGACTTTGTTTTATACTATGTAGTGATAAGAACTACAATAGTTCACTTATAATGAGATACTTACATTGATATTTTTTAAGATTAACATTGCATCTGGCGAGCTCCACTCTCGAATTTCAATAGACATTAACATTGCATGTACCTACGTACAAACACTTTGGTATACAAAAGTGAACTTAAATTGCATGTAAATACGGTTTAAGTTTACTCTTGTATACATTGATACTTTGGCAGTTTTTAATATCGTCAGGTAATGTATTGTATTATAAAGCTGTGCGCCTTCAAAAAACCTTATTGTTGGTTTTTTTACCATAGTTAGTTTGATAGCCTAGTGGTATGGGTGGTGGACTGCTGAGACGAGGTCTCGGGTTCGATCCCAGGTTTATCATAGCACACACCAATGACTGCGATGCTTTTCGAAGTTTTGTGTGTATTTATTGCAGGTTTATAAGTGCCCGGTTGATGGCAATAGGCTCGCCACCTAAATATACCGGACCTATTATTAAATTAAATATTCGGACCTAAATATAAACTGGCGAAATGTGGGTACCTCTGCCTACCCCTTCAGGAATATAGGCGTGATATTATTAAAAAAAAGTTAGTTCAAGGAGATGTGCGGGTTTACTTTTTCATCTAATTGTATGTTTGATTGTATAGATTTTATAGTTATGTTTTTTTATTATTACTAGCCTATGCCCGCGGCTCCGCCCGCGTGGCTGTCGGTTATCGCGACCTAAGCGCCAACTGTGCAACTTAAATTCTATATTACTAATCATAATTCTGGTTCTACTTAACCGATTGCAATCAAACAAACGTAAAATTTTAAGTTGGACCAAACCTCTTCAAACAAAAAAAACCGCGTCGAAATTCGTTCAGTAGTTTTTGCGTCCATCGCGGACAAACATGAACTTGTTACAATTATATAATAGTATAGATTATTGATTAATGTTCCAATTTAATAAATAATTAATCAAATTCAAATTTGAGCTAAGTAGGTTCTGTAAATTTATTTATTTTTAATTTAAATAAATTAAGTTTGAGTGATTTTTGAAACTATCCAAATTGAAAAGGTATAAGTAGGTACAAGTATGGTGAAAATAAATTAATAAAACTTAATAACTAAGAAATTAATTTAAAATAACATGAATACGATAATGAACCTCTGTCTGCTTTATTCGGATCCTAGAACATTTATAATTAAATATATTATTATTTTCATATTTCAGGTGTAGTAGCAACAACGACGTCCACAGACCCGAAACCAGCAGAGAAGCAACACAGCGAAGCGAAGCAACCGAAACAGCCGTCGCCGAAACACCAGTCGCCGATAAACCAATCGCCGATAAATCAATCGCCGGTACAGCGGTCGCCGATTCACCATTCACCAAAACATCCGTCGCCGAAGCATTCGCCGGAGTTACCCGAACAGAAGCCGAAGGAAGACGAACACAAGACCAGCGAGAGATTTAATGTTAACGGTAATATTCTGTCGTCTGTTACTCTCCAAGACGTTAACTGGTAATGCTTGTGCGGCTAAGCACGTAATTAATTTCCTTGCGATTTACACCGCATAGCTGGGAATCGGGTCATAATTATTATTGAGGCCCTACCTCTACCACCTCTTAATAGTACTTGATGTACAGTAAAAAGTGGTGAATAGGGATCCAAGGGTGAATAGGGATAAAATGGTCAATGGAATATTTTAAGTAATTTCTTTCAATACATTTCAAATAAGGCTGTCATCAGATATTTGATGATTCTGTTATTACAATGAACTAGTCCAAAGTTTCGCTTGACAGAAAATAACTACAGAATTTAGCTGGCCATTTTATCCCTATTCACCCCTGGATCCATATTCACCCTGTTTTACTGTAATACGTATCTTACTTTTATTTTAAGAGGTAACAGAAACATGACCGACTGGCTTCAGATGCATGGTTCGAGTCAACAAATAATACCTGGAATGCGGCAATAGGGTCACCTCGACACGTATGACCAAATACAATGGATGTTCAAATGCCCCACATTAATTTACCTGTGCCCAAAGGTGATCTGTGTCTGACCTTTCAGTCCTTTCACACAAAGGTGGTACCTTTCTGGTATCAGATCATCTTTCGGTCGGTTAAGTTGAATTTTCAAAATGTTGAAAATCTCAGGCGGTAGCGGTAGCCTAGTGGTATGGGCAATAGACTGCAGAGACGAGGTCTCGAGTTCGATCCCAGGTTTACCATGGCACACAGCAATGACTTTCGATGCTTTTCGAAGTTATGTGTGTATTTATCGCAGGTTTATAGGTGCCCGGTTAATGGTAATAGGCTCGCCACCTATTACATTATGAGTTACGTAAACTTCGGGGATAAAGGCGTGAGTTAATGTTATGTTATGTAATGAACTCCCATAATTATGTCGTATCTGAATATACTTAAACATTTTTTCTTGAAGCTTTTTTTTTTCTTTTTGCAGGAGGACCTCCGCCATTAATAAAATTACCAATCAAAGAGAAACACAGTCCCGTGAAACGAGAGCACGCACGTTCTGATTCGTAAGTATTTATTTTTTACTAGCTGACTGACCCGCGCAACTTCGTCTGCGTCATCCCGTTTTTGCAACATTATTCATTCCTGTTCCGCACCTGTTAGTCGTAGCATGATGTTATATACATATAAACCTTCCTCTTTAACCATTCTATCTATTAAAACAAACCGCATCAAAATCCGTTGCATAGTTTTGAAGATTTAAGCATACAAAAGGACAAGAAAAATAGGGACAGAAAACGCGACTTTATTTTACACTATGTAGTGATTCAAATACTAGTTGTCAGCCCCCCTCCGCCAATACCCTTCGCGGCGTGGTGGTAGTGCACGCGACTGCTACGCACGAGGCGGATTCGATCCCCGCTCAGTGCAAAAAGTTGTATGCCTGAATATGCCTGTCAATGTAAATAGCTATATCCATGCATACAAATATCGGGGATCGAA